>JAQSEB010000159.1:0-600000 GCA_030063045.1 Pratylenchus scribneri
TCATTTGGCAAATATAAATGCTCGTATGCAAAATAGTCCGTAAATATTTGGGTTATATGAGATGAAATTCTTTATTGCCGGAGGCGCTTTTGCCAAATAACCCCGAAGCTAAATTTATAATCCTTTCCTTTTGCCATATTAAAAAAGAAGATTTTGAGACAATTTCATTTCAAATATAAAATTGCCCTTATTCTCATTGTTAATTTATTTTTATAAATTTGCCTATAAGGCAATTTCCCAAGCATTTTATAGTAATTCCCCATTCACTTGTCTGCATTCTTATAATGGGGGTCAACCAAATGAGAAAAAGCTGAATTGAAGAATTTTGCTTTATTCCAATTGCACTCCATTAATTATTTTTACTTTTCTCATTCACCATTCCATCTGATGCAATTTCTATAAAATTGGCATTTTTCTTGAGGCCAAAATGGAGACAGACGTTCATATATTTTTTTTGATTATTATTTTATTATCCACATCAAAAAGTCTTTTTTAGTTAGTTAGGTGGGCAAATTTTACCTCTTTTTTCAATTTCCCCTTTCTTTATTTCTTTTACTATTATTAGGGGCTGGCCTTACAATTTTAAAATAAATTCATTTAAGAAAAATGTGAATAAAATTTTAAATTTCCTAATTTTAAGGATATAAATTTACTTTCAATAATGTTGACGGTGGAAAATTTGCGCGTTGAAATTGGTGAATTTGCCAAATTAAAGGGAAACGCTTTGTTTAAGCGTTTGCTAGAAGTGCATCTACCAGTCAAGTTGTCACCGACAGTTGTTTGCACTGATTCAGATGAGGAAATTTCGATTGAAGATTGCGTTTTTACATTGGTCGCTTTTCCGAAAATTGTGGAACAAAAAATGGTAAATTTTTTTCTATTTAATTGGAACTAGTACGGTGATATGTCATATCCACAATAGTGCAAATGTGGGCGCTTTCGACTTATAATAAATCAGACAACGGTTTTAGACCATACAAAACTTATTCCATTTTGTAGATCTCATCAAGATGCATGGAATCGTAATTAATTTGTCATGATTTGATCCAAATTAATGGGTATTAAACCGTTTAAACCATATTTTCCAGTTTTTAGTTCTAAACTCTAATTTAGTCCATGCGATGACAAATTATTTACCATTCGATGCATCTTGATGAGATCTACAAAATGGAATAAGTTTTGTATGGTCTAAAACCGTTGTCTGATTTATTATAAGTCGAAAACTCCCCTATTGTGGAGATGAACGCATTTGCACCGCCCTTTATCTATTGTGGACATGACTCCGGACGAACTAGTACATCTTTTCACCAATTACCAATTTAACTAAAATACACATGATTATATAACTACGGTCCTGTTCTTTAATATTTAATATCGTTAAAATTAGTTTTATTTTTATTTGTTATTATAAATTTTACCTATCCATTATATGACCTTCGATTTCTAATAAGTAAAGTATTACAATGTCTATTAATGTAGAGAATTAAAAATAAACATCCAGCAGCATTGGATTCCATTCCAATTTTTTCAAGAGATAATGCAATTATAAAGAAAATTTTAAGATAATTTTAAGCAGAAAATTTTTAATTTTATAACTTATTCAATATTTTCGTTAAAATAAATTAGGTTTCAGACGACATTTATGTAATTATTTTTCAGGAATCTAATGAAGAAAATGTTGGAAATTTCAGTACTGGATCCAACAACAATGTCGCCCAAAAATTATGATTTCTTACTTTCGCTTGGAAATGGCAAATTTTACAAGGTACTTTTAATAGTATATAAAATAATAATATTTGTAATTTTTTTTAAAGATGATCACCAAAGCTTATTTTGGAAAAATTGGCATTCGCATCGATTTAGCCGTTTCTAGCGAGTACATCTGTGAGTCATGTCTCATGTTGGTTTCGTAAAAATGATGCGGGAAAGCCAGAATACGGTTTTTTGTTCACTTTTATGCCCATGGATAATGACAACACATTCATCATTCAATCCAAAGTGAATGGAAAATATTTGGACCCGGGAGGCGCTGCTGATGTGTTGTGCGCCAATTATGACACCAGTGAAGTGGCAACCAAGTTCAAACTTGAAGTCCAATTAGACGAAATTTAAAAATGTATGCATTGTATTCACTATTAAACTTTATGTTATAAGAATAAATAAAATTGTTCATGTAATAATAAATTTTTTATAAATTTTATTGTGGATAAAACAAAAAGGATTTTTCTGAGTTTATTAATTACAAAGATACAACGGGAATTGATTTACTTTGATTTGAGATAAAGATGAGTGTCAATGTATCAATCTAGGATTAAAATTATTGCGAGAATTTTATTGGGATCAAATAAAATAATAATAGCAATCATTAGAGTCCGGAGCCGGGCCGGGCCCGGAAAAACCCGGCGATTTTTGGGCAATTTTTTTATTAGCCCGGAACCCGGCACATTTTAAAATACTACCGGGCCCGGAAGCCGGCCCGGCAATTTTTTCGTAATTTTCCGAAAACCGGCCAAAACCGGCTCTTTTTTGCCGGGCCCGGGTAATCTTTTTTAAAAAAAAAACCCGGAACCGGGACCGGAAATTTTGAAATTCCGGACTCTAGTAATCATATTCAAATATTTCATTTTAAATTCGGAACTTATAGGTTAATCGTTCTTAAAAAATAGATTAATTTTTATATTTGATTTGAAGTTTGAAATTCTTTGTCTCATAAGCTTAAATGAGTGAAAATTTTTCCAATAATTTTTTAATTAATCATATTTATATGACATTATTAAAAATAATATAATTAAAATTTAGATCAAATTAGTCGTTAAATAACATCAATAAACATAAAATAAACATTAAAAAATACAATTCAAATCAATGCTTTATTCAATTGTGTATTGCGTGTTCCACTGAAGGAATAATTATTAATAAAGAATTTTTGGATGAAAGAAATGAAGCATTCCTGCTTTTCCCCCGAATGTTCACATATGATTGAGAATGGATAATACATGTTGAAAATGAATCTTCGAATTACGTATTTCAATGTGGAATTATTGCACTCCTTCAAATGCAATAAATATTGAGGAATGCCATGCCGAATTATTGAGAACATTATTGAATCATTGGCATTTAAAAAATTGTTTTTAATTGAAAATGACACAAAGCTTGAATTTTTAAATTTTTTGCTTAATTTCTAAAATTAAATACTGTAATATTCCTTTAATACTCCATGGGGAATTATTTTTTCCACCCCTCAAAAATTAGAAAAAATTTGGGTCTATCTCCTTAATTTTGAGACATTTTTGTTTTTTGAACAAAATATAGCGGATTTTATAGAGCTTTAGGGAACTAAAAAATACAATAAAAATTTTTTTTAAATTCACTCGGTTTGGAGTTATAGATTTTTAAAATCGAAGGTGGGGAATTATTTGAGACTGGGATATTATTAAGAGAGAAATTTGTGGTAATTTTTCTCTTATTCTTGCAATGAAAAGTACGAATTTGGGCCTCTTTTTCATTGGTTAGACTGTTCTTTTGGTCTTTGCTCAAAAATGAATAAAACAATTTGGGGAAAAAGCGATATGCTATTTAAATGGCTGAAAAAATTTATTGAAAAATAAAAAAAATTAATGCGTATCTTTTTTCTTAAAAATAAGTGGTTAAATTACATTTAAATAGATTAATTTTTTAAAAAATTTTAAAGCAATATTTATAGAAGATATTTTAGGAGTCCAATGGCATATTGCTTTCCGGATACTGTATTTTTTCTCTGCTTGAAGTCCATTCTCTATTAGAAGCTTAACCAATAGGAACCCTGAAATCTATAAACCCGTGAGCTTCTAATAAGAGAGAAAATATGATAAATTATTTCCTTTATGATGGCCAAAACTTTTAGGCCAAAAAGCTAAATTTTATTCTAAAAAACCATTGTAAACCTTTGCTTTCATATTGAATGATTTCAATTTTTCTGAGTTCATCGAATTTGTCCAAAAGGTCATGGATGCCCAGCTCCCAGTCTTTGGCATCAATCGCCGTGTATGGCTTAATTTGGATGCGTTGCGCAAAATCAATGTAATCAATGTCGAAAAGATCCGAAGAATATTCAGTCGGACTTTGTTGCTGAAATATTTTGTGATTATTCATTTTTTAAATAATACAAATATTTTGAGAACATTACATCTATTGGCTGAAACTGTGCTTGATATTGATATTAGATGGAATTTACTATTGCCTCTAGAGTCTATTTTAGTATAGTTGATTACCCTAGGGCTAAAATTATGATTAGTTGATATTTGAAAATATTGAATTTACCCCGGTATGGTGTCAAAATTCGATAATTTGATAACATAAAAGAGTGTTCTGTTTCTTATATCCCTGATTTCCTACTTAAGAAAACAAATCATTGCAAAGTTATAGGTTCTTAAAAATGTCAGAATTTTTGATATAAAAATATATATGCGGGAAAGTTTTAAATATATAAAATTTTTTGCACAATTTTTTATAAATTTGCTGAAAACATCATCAAATAAATTAACTTATTAACTGAAAAAAATTGAAAATTATATTTTAATATTTTTGCCATATTATTATATTTTCGATAAATTTATTTTAAATTAAATTAAATTAAATTGATACTTTAGCATAAAATACTCTGATTAATGCATCCATGCCCAGCGAATCGCGAAGCCTTTCCTCATATAATTTATTGCGTGATTGACCAATCAAATAGACCTTAAAAAATCATTCAAAAAATTTTATAAATAATATTATATATACAGGACGCGTAAATGCAGTCCTCGTTTTGCAAATCACAAATTTTGTGGGCAAAGCTTTGATAATTAATTTTTTATTGCATACAGCCTTTAATTTTAATTAATAATTATTATTGATTACAGGACAATTCGTCTATAATTTTTTTATCATATAAATCCATTTTTTATACTTATTAATAAAGAAAAAAAGAATTGCTTAAAATATAAATAAAGTCAAAGGAAATTGGTTTATTAAAATTGAGAATGTTTCAAAAATTTTAAGACAAAGGAATTATAAAATTTTTTCTATGACTGTCGTTCGGCAACGATAAATATTTTAAGGGAGCATTATCCTATAAAAATTCGGCATCTTAATTTAACAAAAATTTTTATGACAAAATAGTTCGAAAAATTTGCTTGCCTTTTTCATAATTTTAAAATAAATTTCATCAAGTTTTCAGATTTTTAGAAATCTTTTCATATAATTTTAATTAATGATTCTTGTTTATAAGTAGTGTCTTTTTAATTTTTAAATTTTTAACTATTATTGCAAAAAATCAATGTTGTTGACAAATTGTAAAAATAAATTTTAATAAGTAAACCTGAATAAAATTAAAATTCTTTTCTTCAGACAACAATTTTGTCGGTGCCACTTTAATCATATTCGAATTTAGCTTATTATCCCACAGAAATTCCACTGAAAAATAGGGAAAAAATTGATATAATTTTTTAAAAATATTTTTTATTTTACAAAATTTTCTTTGTTGTTTTGTCATGTAATCCGCCTTTTTCGGCATCGTAAGGCTGTTGTTTATATGTTCAATTGGTTTAACAATTAAATAATAATAGAAGAATAGACCGAGCATTAGACGGAAAAAGCGTTTGGAACAGTGTAAAACAATTTGATTATGTAGCATCGTGCTTGAAGTTTTGGAAAAATTTTACAAAAATTTAAATTTTTATGAAATATTTAAAAGATATTTTAAATTGAAATTGATGACTTTTTGGGTTATTATAATTTTGAATTATTTTGAGTTTTTTAGTAGTCAAATATAACGCAATAATCTGATACCGAAAACATTGGCAATATTTGATGAATTAAATTTTCCTAATAAAGGACATATAAAGCCATTTTTAAAGATACAAATAAATTTGTTAAAATATTTTTTTAATTTTTTAAAAATTGGAAATCGATGAATAATTTTGAAGTATTTAACTTTCTGAGTGGAGACTTTTCTGCGCTGGCAGGGCAATCGAATTTTTGCTTATCAAGATGAATGAAGCGCAATAATGATGATGATGAGAGGCGGAATGCACGATTTTCTTTCAATAATTTCATTCGAATCCGAGAAAAAAAAATTAATAAAATATTTTGAGGAAAATTCCTAAATAGGCAAAGAGCGGTTAGATGCAAATATGCGCAATTCTTAGAATGCTGCAAATGTGATGATTTCTTATTCTGATTTTTAATTCTGATTTTTAATTCTGATTCTGATTTTTTATTCAGATTTTTTATTCTGATTATTCTTCTTCTGTTTT
Source organism: Pratylenchus scribneri (assembly GCA_030063045.1). Taxonomy (NCBI): domain Eukaryota; kingdom Metazoa; phylum Nematoda; class Chromadorea; order Rhabditida; family Pratylenchidae; genus Pratylenchus; species Pratylenchus scribneri. The sequence goes on from JAQSEB010000159.1 coordinate 6,279, forward strand.
TTATTTTTGATTATTTTGATTCTCATTTTATTCGGATTTTTAGCTCAGATTTAATTCTGTTTTTTAATTCTGATTTTACTTTGATTTTTCTTATCCTCATTATTTTAAATTTAAATCAAAAAATTAAATTATTTGCATTTTTTTTTAGAAATCGCATATATCTTCACCCTTTTAAAAATTGCCCACATTTGCAGTTTGCACAGATTAATAAGTGTCCTAGCACCAATAAAATATTTTGAGGAAAATTATCAATTAATAAATAATTATAATTAACAAATCGTTCGATTGTTTCTATTTATTTAAATTTAAAATTTGAATAAAATAATAATTCAATTAAAATTAAATACAACCATCTTCATTAAAAATGTGTTTCTCCGATAAGCAAACGATTTATTGGCCAACATCTACAATTTTCATGTTCAAATTCATCATCATCCTCATCCAATATAGTGCCCATTGAAAGACTGTTAAAAAAGTAAATTAGAATTGTATCATATTTTTTTTCTATAATTTTAGGCATTATTTTCATATGGTTGATTTGCTTATATTAATTTTAAAATTGATTAAAAATGCTATAATTAGTTTAAGAAATCTCGACTTCTAGAGTCTAGATAAAATCGAGAATTAGTTAAGAAATCTCAGCTTTTGAGTTTAGATAAAATTTAGAATAAACTCATTCGACCTGCCATAATCTATTTAATATTCAAGACTTAATTTTACTGCCTAAAATTAAATTTTAATTAAATTTTTAAAAATTTTATGACCATTTTTCAAAAAACCTAAAAATCGAACCGAAAACCGAGCATTTTTGTCGGCAAACCGGGCCAACCGAAAACCGAAGACCTCGGTTTAAAACCGACTTTGACAACCCTAGTTAATACCAGTAGCAAAAAATATATATTTTGAAAAACATGCTGAATACAAAAAAAATACATTTTAAAAATATAATAATGTGATAATAATAATTATAAAATTATACAAATAATCTACAAATTTATCTGCAGCGATTGTATTGAAATAGTAGATTATCATTAATCCAAATAATAATATTAATTTTTTACGAATTAATATGTAATGATCATTAAATTTGGAATTTTTCTTAATAAAAAAAATCAGTGGAAATATCAGAGATCAGAATTGGAAAATATATAATTAAATGTAAATGTAGAAAAATGGCGCAAATTTTTGGACATTTTATTCTCTATCCATTTATAGATCTCTACTGCTGTTGTTGTTATGAATGGTCATCACTCACCAGATATGGTCATCTTCATCTCCAAGCTCCCTGGTATATATATTAAAAAATGTATTATTACACCGCAATTGGGGAAATGATTAACAGATTATAGTGCTCAACATTTACAGTAAATGGAAAAGGCGTAATTTTGCTTAAATAAAAATGTAAGTAAAAATGAATAATAAAAATGAATATGGCTTTGCTTAAATAAAAATGTAAGTAAAAATGAAAAATAAAAATGAATATGGATAATGGAAAAATTTTTAATAAAAAATTAAATGTAAATTAAATTAATGGAAAAAATATGAATTCAAAATAGATGAATAAAAGGGTAATGGGAAAATTTTTAATAATAAAATTAATAAAATTAAGTTAATGGAATGGCCTAATTTTTATATTCACTCCCGCATGTATCTCGTCATGTCACAAGATTAGCATTCTTTGTTGTCGTCATCTAAGCTATATAAACATAAGCATAAATTTTCGATAAGATATTTTTGAGACCATGAGTGAATATAGTAAATAAGGAAAATAAAATATTATAATAATATATAAATATTCATAAGACAGGCTAAATTATGCTGCGTAATGGAGGATATTCACACAAAATAAATTTTGTCAAATTTTTTGCAAATGTCAATTATGATTCTACAATTTTTATTTAATTTTTTAAAATCAATTTAACAGATTTTCTAAAGTTGGAACTATGCTATTTTTAAATTCTTTTCTAATGAATAATGATTAATATTTTGTAAAATTGATAAATCAAGAAGTTCTAAAATTGATAAAGCAAGAAATTTGGATACAAATTCAGTCAATTGAATTATATTACAAAAAAAATTGCGAAAATGGATCAAAATGGAGATTGAGAAAATTCAGCAAAATTAAAGTATTTTCAAAGGAAGGATTCCATTTGGGACTATAATCTATAACAAACAAAATTATCAAATTGAGCAAAAATTTTAAAATACAACAAACACATTATCAGATCATCTTTATTGAAAATGTAAAAAATGCAAATAATTTATAAAAGAAATATTTTCTTTTATAATAATTTATGTTTGATTGAATACATATATTTAAATTGTGAAAATACAAAATAGCAACATAACAATGAAAATGATGAATGCATTTTTATAATAAACATTTTTCAAACTGTCATTTATTTATTTTTGTTTTGGTTTTGGAACAAACTTTTCGGGCGTGTTCATTTGAGAAACTGGCTCAGTTTGACACACTTCCTTTATTGTAACATTTCCTTTCAAATCAACATGGATACCCAACAGAAGATGATTACGCACACTCGAATTGGGGCTGAATGAAATGAAAGATAAAATAAATTAATTTAATATATAATTTTTTAATTTTATGTAGAGACGCAAAAATCGATTTATTGGCAAATTTTTAGCTTCTTCAAATAGAAAATATATTTTTTTATTTATTAGCTCTTCAGTATAAATTTTTGTCCAAATAAATTGTAATTTTTATATATTTTTATTTAATATAAACAATGAACATTTCTAAATATTTTTAAAATTTAAAAATTATTTCCGATTTTTAAATTTAGGAAATATATAATAATAAATATTTAATCATTTTCACCTGTTAAAAAGTTTGTATCGATAATATTTGGCCTCCTCCAACGCATCATCCACAGTGCCATTTTTGTGGAATTTCAGCTCAACAATTACCATTGATTCGCTCAAATTGAATGCCAAATCAGGGCGCATTTCCTTCCCCTCCGCATTCGTGAAGGATTTATCGTGGATTAAACGTTTTGGATCATTCGAGTAAATCATTGTGCTCATAAAAGTCATCATTGCATGGGCATATGACTCATTTGGGATTTTCTTCTGGTATAAATGGCCAATGACACCAGGATTTTTCAAAAATCGTTGGAATGCCTCCCTGTGAATTTAATTATTTTTGGGATAAATAAAGCGGAAAAAATAGAATATTCGTAAAATGACGACTATAAGCTATCTTTTTTAAAAAGGTTAAAAAAATTTTTTTAATAATCCTTTCTCATGCAGAAAAGCCTCGGCTTTTTGCTTAAAAAATTACATATAAAAAAATTTTCTATACATAAATACCCAAAATCACAAATTTTTAAAGCGGATTAGTTGTTAAAAAAAATTTATTTAATATTAGGTTAAAGAAAAGTCCTCAAATTTTTCCCATTTTAAAATATTTTTTAAGGGTATAAATATTTAATTAACAAAAAATTACTTCAAATTTTTTGTCATCATTTTGTTTTCGCTTTCTTGCATTTCAACCAAATTCACAAATTCGTCGGTGACGGCAGTAGCCAAGTCGGCATCAAAAGCATATTTTTTCTTGTAATAGTCCTTTAATTGTTGTCGGAGAAAGATTCTAAATAAGTATAATTTTTAATCATATTATTGTTATAGGAAAATCCGAAAATTTGGCAAAAAAATGTGAAATAATTAATCAATCTCTCGTTAAGTTTTCTATCACTAAACGTACGCAAAAACCTAAAGCTTTTCCGAATTTTACACAAATATTATCGTAACAATAAAAGAATTTATAAAATAAAAAATAGTTATAAGCATTTAAAATTTTAGTTATATTCTATACCATATTTTTATTATTTTTTAATCTATAAATTTGGTAAAAAAAAATTTTATAATTCATTAAATTGAGAACTGAATTGTGTTTTTAAGGTTACAATCTTAAAAATTGCCTTTGCTCTTACTCACCTCGACTCTTCATTCGGCACTACGGCCCGTTGATTTTTGAAATTGATGTATCCCATGTAATAAAGGAATGAGAACACCAATTTAATTCCATCCGAATCTATTCCAACACTTTTGCGGCACAACTTTTCCAATTGTTCATAAGATTTCATGGTGAATTCTTTTTCCAGATTAGAAATGGAAAAAACGTTCAAATCTTCTTGTGGATGTGGATCAAGCAATTTATCCAACTAAAAATATAAGAGAAAATGTGTTTGTGATTTAATTTTTTCAAAGATTTAAAAACTATTGCATATTTATGCATTCAATTTTGCTTTTCTGGATCATTTGATAAAAAATTTCAATGGCAATATATTATTATGACTAGGGCTGGGATAATTATATAAGTAAAAAGTCCAAAATATGTAGAAAAATTTGAAAATATGTACGAAAATATGTAGATAAAATTAATTTTTTGTGACTTTCTTAATAATTTTACGAATTTTTATAGCTATTTTTACTAAATTTTCAAATAAAAATGCATAAAAAGCATAAAAATCGGTTTTTTCGACCAAAAAAATGATTGAAAAGGGGCGTGATTCGAACTCTAGAACCCATTCAAAGTAGGCATTCCAGTCACCTCTCTCCGCCATTCGGCCAAAATTTCGGTCACTAAAATCGACTATTTTTCACATTTTGAAAGCAAAAAAAAGAACAATTTTCTTGATCCACTCAAGAATTCTTTGCATATTTTATCCAATTTATCAAATTTTAATTCAAAAATTTTCATTTTTATTGCATTTCTTGTTGAAAATTTCCCAAAAATGGCAAAATATGTAAATTATGTAGAAAAATCGCAAAATATGTAAATTTATGTAAATATAGAAATTCACTCTAGAAGGTTCAAACCAAGTGGAAAATGCGTTTTTCTTGCACATTTCAACGTTCTGATAACAGGAAAAAAATATATATTTACATAACTATCCCAGCCCTAATAATGACTAAAATTTTACACTATTTGTCTATTTTCATTAAATTTGTGCTTGTGGTTTAAAATCTGAAAATATAGACTTATTAGCCTTTGATAATTAATTATCTTTGCCCCTTTTATGACATAAAATATTTTAACAACAAATTTTAATCATTTGTAAACGTTAAATAAAAATATCAATTTTGACCTTAAAATCTTTTATTTTTATTTTGAGCAGAGTGTATTTTACTTTTAAAAATATCATATGTTACAGAATAATATTTTTAGAAATTATTTAAGTCTACCTGCGAAGAAATTTCTTTCCTCTTCAATGCTCCTGCAACAAAATCAATTGTTGAACTTTGCAAAGACCAATAGTATTGCAATGCATTAATCCCCAACGCTTCATATTTTGTTAAGAAACTGCTCATGGAATAAGGATTGTAGAAAAATTCACTCTTATTATTTGCGTCAAAAGTGAATCCTGTTTGCAAAAATGGATAATTAAATTGACAAAGCATCAACCCTTTAATTACCATTGTACCACTTTTTAGCCAATTCCAAATCCCCCTCTTTGACTGTTATTCCGAATTGTTTTTCCATTTTATCTCGCAAATCATCCACCAATGCTTCACTGAATCCAAAAAAGCGAGAAAAACTATTTGAAGCTGCCAAATTGCATTCATCAAATGTGAGATCGGATCCTGCATTGGGTATTGTGACTCTAACACGCATTATCCCGGCCACGACTCCTTTGTAAATATACTCATTTGTTTTGAATGTAGCCCACAAAAAATCATTGTGAAATTTCATGATTTCTGAACGTTCAGTGTTGGAAATTGCCCTGGTTTTGCTAATGACGTTCATTGGCATGTCATACTCATCGATCAAAATCAAAACATCCACGCCTAAAAGGAAATTTTCAAGATCAAAATATTATTTAAAGGTTATCGTAAAATTAATATTTTGAATTCTATGGTGATTAGATTAAAATTAATAATAAATTTTTGCTCATAATTTTTCTCCCAATACTAAAAATAATTTGAGAAAATAAAATTATAATTGAGAATTTAAGTTCATTTAACATTTATCTGAAATTCTTATCATCAGTTTTTTGTAACAAAAATTCTCACAAAAATTACTAAAAATTCGTTAAACCACGCACCATGGAATCTTTGCAACATTTTTGAGAGCCTATTAATTGAATTTGCCAGTTGTTCATCGCTCAAAGTTTTTGTTTCCGATTCTAGAACTTGATCAAAAAATTTATTGTCCAACCGATTGCCACGACCGCGATTTTCTAAATTTAAAAATAAATATAATTATATGGGGTTTTACTTCATGATTAATTTGGTGCTTTTTTGGGTTAGTGATGAGGAACTATTCGAGAGCCCACAAAAAAGCTGTTAATCTATATTTTAAATCACTTAAATTGGGCCATTTACCACTGAGTTAAAAGCCTAAAAAAACCTTATAGCCACAAAAATGGCCATTAATTCAACAACATACCTAATGGCCAAACACCTAACTCTTATATATATCCTTAGCCATAGCCCTTAGAATCCATGCCGTCTCTTAATTCTTATGCTAAAAATTTCTATAGGGAACTTTTTTTTGTCTAATTTGCCTCAAAAAAGCACCAGATTTACTAGTAAGTTTTTCCCAATATTATATATGAATATATTAAAATATATTTTTTTATAATTATATTTTCAAGATCCTTACAAAATTTCATTTTTGAAAATAAAAATAAATTGTCTTCTTTTAGACATGACGGTAAAATTGTCGGATCTCAGCAGGAAGTATAAGTGGTTTTTTTCTTGTGGAGCTACCGGGATGAGTAATAGCTCATTCGAAAGAGCTCGAAGAGCTGAGTCGATCTAGGGGTGGGGGAATTCCGAAAACCTCCCAGGGGCTACAATACAGTATGCTGAATTTTGAAAAAGTGAGGGGTCCCCCTATGGGTCGAAACTCAAAAAATTTTTTTGATTTTTTTTCGGTTATATTATAGCTCAATCGACGCGCCTCGATGAGAGAAGCTCGAATCTGCCATCGGCTTCGCATAAAAATAAAAAAGTTATGGCAATTTTAATCTCGCTGGAATGTGTTGGAACTGCGGAGGAATGTAAGAGTGGACTCCGGAGTGTGCGTAGCCGAAGCGCGGGAACTGGACGAGCTTGTGGCGAGCGAAGCGAGCCACAAGCTCGTCTGGTCGCGCGGAGGCGGAGCACACGGAGGAGTCCACTCTGAAATGCCCACCGGAGCAGTTCCAATCCGTATTTCCTTTGCACGACTTAATTCAAGTTACTGTAACTCAGCCCCCGGGGGTTTTCCGAATTTCTCCCACCCCTAGATCGACTCAGTTTTTCGAGATCTTTCGAATGAGCTATTTCTCATCCCGGTAGCTCCACTAGAAAAAACCACTTAATCGTCCCAATTCAAATTGTCGTTTGTGGCCCCATTTTTCCAAAATTTTTCTTATTTTATTTTACGCTAAAAATATCTAATTAGGGGTTTTCGATGATGGAGAATCCGAATCTGACATCCATTTTTTCATTTCTTACCATCATGGTAAGATATGCCGACTTATAACAAGATAGTGTGGCCAAGGGGGGACCAAGGGCATTTTTGATCAAAATTTTTACATCAACATATAATAGCTCATTCGATGCGCCCCGATGAGCTGAGCATGAATCTGCTATTTGTTTAGCATAAAACCCAAAAAAAAGTTATAGCCATTTTAGTCATGTGGGTCACCTATAAACCTTATGAAATTTTAAATGGCCATAACTTCTTTAGTTTTGGATTTTATGCGAAACAAATGGCAGATTCGCGATCTGCTCATTTAAAAGCGTCGAATGATATATAAAATGTCCAAAATAACAATTTTAAAATTTCGAAACCGGTTTTTGAACCGATAACGGTTTAGCCAGTATAGCTAATGCAAAAATAATGCGTTATTCGAATTCCCCATCCTCGAAAAACCTTAAATGCATGTTTTTAGCTCAAAATAAAACAAAAAAAATTTTTGGAGAAAAAAGTGGGCCCACAAACGACAATATTACCGACATGACCATTGTTGACCAAATATAAAAATGGAATATGATAGGTATGTATATGTAAATCATCAAGAGGTCTCTTTATGCAGAAAAAATATATTCACTTCAATTGATGAAGGAGGCAATTTTTTGCCAAACCAACCCAAATTAAAATCCAAATTTTCCCTATATTTTGAGATGAAGAGATAATTCACAAACCTTGAAGATAAATGAACTCTTCATAGGCTTCTCGAATGGCCGTTGTAAATTGTTCCTTGAATTTAACAAAAGTTGTTCCAGTGACACGATGAAGAGACAAATAAATTGTTGGATGTTGGCAGAATCTTTTCGCAACTGAAATTTATTAAGGAAATTAAAAAAATATATATTCCTAAAATGTTAACATTTTATGACTCTCATATAATTTTTCATTTTGAAAAAGAAAATGAATTAAACATCAAATTTTTGCTATATTTCGAGGCCGAAAAATTTTATGCATTGTATTTTTGATCAAAAACCGCAAAGCAACTCGATGACATTTTTTTTATTTATCTTCAAAAATATTCGCGATTGGATATTTTGCAAAAATTACAATTTATTATCGGTCCAAATTAGGTGTACTACTCCATTTTAGTGGATAATTTTCCTTAATTTTAAGTAACTTATAATTTTAATGCATTTATTAAAAGATAATATTTAATTTCCTGAAAAAAATTACTGAGAATGCCGAAAAATTTATGGTTCAGTAGATCGTACTAGACCCTCAATACCTATACTCAATCGAAGATTTCGTTAATACACATCGAATGGTATGTATTATATAATTTGCCGAATTTTGGCCAAAATTAAACGTTTTAGACAGTTTAAACCCAAGCCAAATCATCATACGAAGCGTCTCGTTGAGATATTTCGAATAGGTATATGGTTTAATTGTCTAGAATAAATTTCTAAATAGTTATAAACCGGTATATAATTTTCGGTATTTTCAGCAATTTTTCAGGATTTTCAGAAATTTTTGGGCCATTTTAAATATTTCCCTTTATTAATTTGAAAATAAAGCAAACCAAATTCTGCATCTTCAAAAATAAGCGAATCCTGGAATAATTTGTAATTTGGCGAATGCTCCGGCTGTTCATATTTCTCTCCATTTGGCAATTCAAAAAAGCTTTTTGCCATTGTCAACAACATTGTTTTGCCCATCCTTCGCGGCAATGTAATCCGAATAAATTGGGTGCTTTCGCACAATTCTCTGAGAAATGGCGTTTTATCTGCAATCATTTTTCCATCCATGCAAAGTTTTTGATATGTAGCTGCATTGCAATTAATAAGTGGAATGTATTTTTCGAGAGCTGCTGGTGTTAATTGGGCCCGAGAAGATCGAAACGGTGTATTTCTCGCAAACTAAATTAATTATAAATTAATCATTTGCTTTAATTTTTAATTTATTCTACCACAATATTCTGCTCCGTTTTGTTTTCATTATTCGCCATTTTATTGGCAAATGATATTATTAATTGAAGCTAATTTTTTGGTTCTGATTTTCTCTAAATGAAATAATTTTTATAAGGAATTTTTATGAAAAGAAAAGAAAAGAGGGAAGTGGTGGCGGGTGGCGGGTGGGATGAATAAAATGAAGAATAACTAAATAGGTACTTATCATTAGAGTCCGGAATTTCTGATTTGCCGGGCCCAGGTACCCGGGTTTTTTCTCAAAATTTTTCCGGGCCGGGCCCAGGTACCCGGGTTTTTGAAAAACCAGGTAAACCCGGGTCTGAGACCCGGTTTCCGGGCCGGGTTGGCTATTTTTTGAAAAAGGCCATAAATTGATATAAAAAGCAAAAAAAATTAAAAAATGATGGAAATTAGAAAAAAAATGATTAGTTTATACAAAAATTGATTCAAAAACAATTCTTATTCATATCCATCAATAATTGAAATAAGCAATAGAAGAGCCTTGTTAGTGGTAAATTAACAAAAATAGTCCAACGAAACATTTTTATCTAAAAATGGCTGCACAGCGAGAAAATTAGCCCAAAAATAGCCGCGCAATGAGAAAATTAGCCCGAAAATAGCCGCGCAGCGAGAAAATTAGCCCGAAAAAGGCCACGCAGGGAAAAACCCTCATAAACAAATAAAAAATAATTATAATTTTTTCGAAAACCGGGTCAAAGACTCGGCCGGGCCCGGGTCTGATTTGCCGGGCCCGGGTACCCGGGTTTATTTTCAAAATTTTTCCGGGCCGGGCCCGGGTACCCGGGCCCGGGTAAACCCAGGAACCCAGGAAAACCCGGGATTGTTCAAAATGACCCGGGTTCCGGGCCTGGGCCCGGGTAAAACCCGGTCCGGGCCCGGCCCGGGTCCGGACTCTACTTATTATTATCATTCCAGCAGTTATACAAATTTTACCAAAAAAACTCTTGTTGTGATAGAGTTTTTCGACATTTTAATATATGCGGATAATTGTTGACCAAACGCGAAACTGTCTACTTATTAATGTAATTGTGGCGCAATCGCAATGCTGCTTGATCAATTTATTATCCAATTTATTGGACATTAGTTTTAGAAACATTTATTTTTTTAATTTTAGCAAAAATTTGTTAAAAACCATAAATATAAATTTGGGAGAGGTCGGTAGAGGAGGGTTGTGTCAATTTGTTGATGACAATGAGCTTTAATCAAATGTTTATTGGCCATTCCGGATTGGTTTGCTCTTCATCATTGATTTAAGGATAGTACTATTTAATTTGAAGAAAAAATCATTGAAATTGCAGAAAAGAGAGTATTGAAAATGCAGAAAAGTTTATAGCGGTTTAGTGGTTTGTCCTAGACCCCCAAACCTTATACCCCATGGATAGTTCTCGTCGAGATGCGTCGATTGGCATATATTTTGCGTGTTTGACCAAAAATTAAGGGTTTTAAACCACTTAATTCATCAATCATATGGGGTTTGGTTTAAAACCAATTAAACCATGACAAATTATATACCAATTGATGCGTCTTGATGAGCTCTATCTAATGGTATTAGTTTGCGAATATTGGACAAACCATTATAATCTTTTCTGCTTTTCAATAATCTTTTCTGCAATTTCAATGCTTTTTTTCTGCAAATTAAATAATTCTCTTGATTTAATTAGTGTTAAGACCAAACTAATTGTAAAGAGGATTTTTAATCGACGGGTTCAATAATCGTGTTTTGGCTTTTGAGTAATGCGAATTTAATATCAAGAGAAAATGTATTTTGTAGAAAGTGTTATCTTTTGATCAAAATGATGGATTTTTTTGCAAAAACTTTATAACTTTTAATGTGATTCCAGATCACATAAAAAATAAACCTTTTATTACATTGTATAAATAAAGAGCTCATTGAAATGCATTAAATGGCAAATAGGCAGTTGTCGGGGTTTTTATCAGAATTTAAATCAAAATATTTTTCCCGACATTATTTAAGCAAATTGATCTTTGTGAGATAATATCGCCATTCCTTTAAGTTTTAATTCCGCCTGTTTTATGGAAATAATTTTAATTCCGCCTGTTTTATGGAAATAATTTTAATTCCGCCTGTTTTATGGAAATAATTTTAATTCCGCCTGTTTTATGGAAATAATTTTAATTCCGCCTGTTTTATGGAAATAATTTTAATTCCGCCTGTTTTATGGAAATAATTTGCCTGTTTTATGGAAAATATTAATTAAGATTGCATGTGGATTTCTCAATTTTTTCTGGGTAAAGGCATTTTATTATAAATTTTATAATAAAAAAATAAGCCGGCAGATTAATTCTCAAAATCTTGGAAATCATTGAGAGCAAGCAATTTATGAAAAAATAATTGGGGACCCCAATTCATAACACAAAATGGGAATAAATAAAAATGATGATCGCGAATTTGGCTGCCCGTGTTTGGAAAAAAATGTTTATTTTTGAAGTGAATAGATGGAAATTAAAAGGGCAATATCGATTGGATGTGAGTGAGGGAAGTCGAAGAAGGAATGGCGAACAAAGAATAAATTGAAAGTGAAAAGAAGGATGATTTTTTGAGGGGGAGGCGAGGGTCATTCGCCTTATGAGAAGGTAAGAATAAAAAGATAACAACAGCGCAGAGATAGATGAAAGAAATGGACAATGGGCAGACAATCGGAGCTTAAAAATGTAAAAATATAGTCAACACAGCGAGCGATTTACCAATTGTGACCAAATGTGACTTGAATTCCTTTACCCTTCACCAATTGCCTAAGGCCATAAGGCATAAGGAAATAGAAAAAAAACCAAAATTTTAATTAAATTTTGAAGGAAGAATTAATTTGTTGATATTTTGTAAATTAGAATTTTTAATATTCATTTCCTTTCAAATATATTATTAAAATTTTACATAAAAAAGTTTTATATTGTATAAAAAATGCCATATTAATTAGTCAACAATTGATTTATTCAATCTATAGACTAGGCGTACTTGAATAAATGTATCCTCCTGGCGGTTCAATTGTCCGTTCAATATTTTTGATGATTTTATTTTATAATTCATTTTCAAATTAGATTTAAACAATTTTAACTATGTTTTTATTAGCTCAGATAAATAGAAGAATAATACCAAAAGAGTAAATTTAAAAGTTTAAAAATCACCAAGTTGGCCTAGACGAACTTTTTGTTGTAAAAATTCCAAAATTGGCGTCAAAAAAGATCAAAATTTTCAATTTCATAATTGAATTGAACTATTTAGTTCTATTGACCTAAATATTATTCATCTACCTATTTTTATGAAAAAGGCAAGTTTTGAAAGTAATTTGAGGGGGAAAATAAATTTATATTATTCATTCATAAATTTTATGTCCTATCACCATAGGTCATATATTTAATATCCCATAAATATTTTTTAAATATCAACAAAAAATAAATAAAGGGAGACACCCTCTCTGATTGGACCACGGAGGATTATTAAATGAAGTTGTGGTAAAATTGTGGTTTATGGTATTGGCTCGGATTCGGTCGAGCTATAGCTCATTCGAAAGAGCTCACTGAGCTGAGTGCGATTATGAAAAAAAATTTGTGCGGCAACGACTTTTGGCCAAGTTATGGCCATTAAAAATCATTTTCCCTTAAAAGTGAAGGGTCCCCCCTATGGGTCGAAAATTTTCAAAATTTGTTTTCGGTCATATGATAGCTCATTCGACGCGGCTCGATGTGCAGAATCCGAATCTGTGATTGATTTCTTCTAAAACTCAAAAATAAAAAAGTTATGGCCATTTTTGTCTCGCTGGTATGTGTTGGAACTGCGGAGGAATGTAAGAGTGGACTCCGGAGTGTGCGTAGCCGAAGCGCGGGAACTGGACGAGCTTGTGGCGAGCGAAGCGAGCCACAAGCTCGTCTGGTCGCGCGGAGGCGGAGCACACGGAGGAGTCCACTCTGAAATGCCCACCGGAGCAGTTCCAATCCGTATTTCCTTTGCGCAACTTTTTTAAATTTCTTTGGTTCATAACTTTTTTATTTTTGCGTTTTATGCAAAACCGATGATATTTACGTAACCAGCTCTTCGAGGCGCGTCGATTGAGCTATAATTCATCTGAAAAAATTTTTGAAGGTTTTCGACCCAAAGGGGGGACCCTTCACTTTTTCGATTTTCATATGGCCATATCTTGGCCAAAAGTCATTGCCGCACAAAAATTTTTTCATATTCGTACTCAACTCGGCGAGCTCTTTCGAATGAGCTATAGCTCGACCGAATCCGAGCCAATACCATAAACGACAATTTTTCCGAAGTTGAAAAAATTCACTCAATAAATCTTAAAAAATTAATTAAATTTGCTCACGAGCAAAGTGTAGCTAATTTATAGCTTCCCGGGTTTATTATTTTTATGAAAAATTAAATTTTAAAAATATTAATATTTTATAATTTTAATTTTTCAACTTTCAAACAAAATCCGTATTACAAATCTCTTTAAATTATTATAATTTGGTGAATATTAATTAAATTACAATATCTCCTTGATTAAATTTAAATAAAAATTATTTTTATTTATCCAAGCACATGACAAACATTAATTTTTTGAAATCATTTAAAAATAATTTATAATAATTTTTAGCGAGTATATCCGCATGATTTCAATGTGTCATTTTTGCGACAATTGGATTTGTCAATTGTGGAGAAAAATTTTCAAGAAATTTGGGCTAATGTCAAGGAAAAATCGGTGGTCCATAAAAATAATGTTTTTCACGCCTGTTTTTGCCCATTTAATTCCTCATATTTTTCAATAATTACAACTGTTTTGCAATAACTTAATTCCGCCTGTTTTGCACATGGTGATAAATTTGAAAAGAAATAATGATGGATTTTGCAAAAAATGAATATAATATTATTATTTCTTTCTTATTATCCTAAATTTATAAAATTGAATAAATATAAATAACTAATAGCATCTCTTAATTGATTCGTTTGGCGAAATTTTTGGACCCGAAATTTTTGGCCAACAAAATTTTTCTGCCCATTATCAACTAAAAATTCAATTTGATTAAAGATTCGATTATTTATTATTTATGAATTTATTTCAAAATCAAATGAATTGTTGAAAAATTAGGGTAGACAATGAAAATGCTTTATTTGAAAAATAAAAGGAATGAATGGAAATTTAATTCAAAATTTAGGGTATTCTTTTGCCCCATTCACTTCATTTGTTATTTTTCGTTGTCGTATTCATTTTGGGTTCTTCTGCAATTGGTGATATTTCAGTTGGTTTAATCGTTTCTGGCGGATCAATGATTGTTATGTCACCATTAATCTATAAAATGTAATAATGAAATAATTAATTAATTTTAGAAATTTTTTCATTTCAACTTTAAAAAAATAACTTCGATACGTCCCTATTTTTATGATCAATTTGGAAATGCCATATACAATTGGATTTCTATAATTTGGTTTTATAAATTTTATAGAAGCCAGATCTAAAACAATTTATGCAATGAGTCTAATAGGAAAAAAAATTTTAAAGGAAAGTCATTTATTTCATTATAGTTGTTATTTTTTTTATTTTTATTACCAAAAAAATCAATAATAAAAATAACAGACCACGAAAGCCCAGGCCTTCAGCAAATTTGTATCCGGTGTCATAAATTTTATTGGCTTATATTTGTCAATTTGAATGGTTGCAGAATCTTTATCATTAAATGTGATTTCCAAAGTGTGCACATTTTCTTCCTCAAAAATCTTCGGATTCAACATTTTAAGATCTCTGCCCGATTCATCTTGGAAAAATTGAAGACATTCTGATGCCTGAAAATTTAGCTTGTATATAATTTTTTTATTCCATAAATTTAACATCCCGAAAATATCATAATTTATGAATACATATTTTATTGCTAAAAGTACTAAATACAATGGAAATTTTCGTGTCAAAATATTAAAATTTTAATTTGTAAATATAAAAATGCTTCAAATATAATCATAAAATCCAAGCCTACCTCTTTTAATAGCATTGGACTGATGCAAATTGTTCCATTTTCTTTTTTTTTATCGGCATGGATATGTATAAAGAGCTCATCATCAGTATTATTTCTTGAAATGAATTAATATTTTATGGTATATTTTATTACGATTAATTGTTATGCATTGCCTTATAAGAGTTATCGCTAATTTATAAATTGCAGATTTAATTTTTTTTTCAAAATTCAGATTGATATTTTCTGTTAGAAATTTTAAGTTCATATAAATCTATTATTCAAATTTAAATGGATGAAAATCCTTCTTTTTCTTTCTCTACTTTACTAATATCATGCATCGACATAATTAATGATTGTAAATTTTATTTTTCAAAATAAAATATTTATTGATAAATTTATGGGAAATCTTTTTGCCCCACAAAATTTTATTTTTTATTAAAATAAATTTTATTGACCCTTTTTTGAGGCATATTCTTTGGCCATAATAAAAAAATTTAGGTGCCATATAAAATTAAGATTAAGTTATAATGACTAGGGTTTGATTGTTTTAGAGATTTAAAAATATTGATTTCTCGAAAATAAGGCACAAAAGGACGGCAAAAAATGCCAATAGAAAAAGCAAATTGAGCGGAGGAAATTTGATAGCCATTTCCACCACTCTCAAAAGACCATAAAAATGGTCAAAAAACTAGGAAAAAAAATGATTATATGTATTTTTGGAATTTGGAAAAAATCGTAATAAATGAAAAAAATGATTTCATATAGAGAAAATAAAATGAATATAAATAAATGTGAGTGGAATAGAGGAAAAATTTTCATCCAATCAGCAGCCGATGATGTGGAATATGGACTATGGACTATGGAATAGATTCATCATTTTCATAATTTTTTCCCCTAAATTTATTTTTAAAAAAATGATTCATTTTTAATTTATTAATGAATTTAACAGATTTAACAAATTGTACGATTTTTTTATTACTTTTTTTTGGTTTAAAAATAATTATATTAATTTAATTCTCCAAATCCTAATTCTTCGGATAATATTAACTGAAAATTATTTCATTTCAAATTATAAAGAAATTAATTTTTTTTGGACTTAAAAAAAAATCTAAAAACTAAGGACAAAATCTTGAAAATTTGAGAAAAAATTACTTATAAAATTTTTAAAAAATATTTTGAAACCTTCTACGTATAATTAAATCAACATGATTTATTAGTAATTTTTTAAATTAAATTAGTATAAAGCAGCTGATAGTACCTATATTCAAAAAAGAACATCCAAATGTGGCATTCCAACTTCGTCAAATTCCATCTTTTCATCATTATTTTCTTCTGCTGCTTCCTTTCCAATTTGGATTTGGCCGGAAGTGAAGATGACAATAATGGAATCGAAAAATGGGTGCCTGGCTATTTGAATGAGGAAGACCAAAAGGAATTTCCCAATTCCAAATATTTCTACGGCAAAGATGGCACATGCGGGGTAAATAATCAAATAAATGCCAAACAATTTTATAAATTTTAAAGTGTAACATTAAAAGGAATACTAAAAAGAAATAAATTTAGTTCATTTTATTGGGCCAAAATTTATCCAATAGAAATTTTAAAAAAAAAATAAATAAATTTTTGATTTTTAAAATGATTCAATACTTTTAAAAATTCAATTCATTTTAAAAAAAAAAGTTTTTTTTCAGTATAAAAATGCTGAAAGCCAATATGAGAAACCGGTCATTGGCTTCGATGAACAATTCTCTCGCAATTACAGATGTCTCAAGGATTTTCATCATGAACATTTTGTATGGGAAAAATTTATTTTTAATTGAAAATTATTTTAATAAATTTCCCTTTCAGGGCCCAATTTGTGGCAATCCCTATTATGCCTATGTGAAACATTGTGCCATAGTATTTATTTCTTTTAAATAAAGACATTGGGGATTTTTTCTAATTTCCGCCAATCAGGGATCTCAGAATGTACCCCTACGGGGGGCATTTGCCCCCTTTTTGAGATTTTGCCCCTTTTGTCCCCCCGAGCCGAGTTGCCCCCCAAATGCCCCCTATTGATTTTTTGTTAAAATTTCCCCAAATGGGTCATTTTTCTTCAAAATTTTTCGCCTGTGCGGCAATTTTTTGGTCTAATTTTTCGCCTGCGCGGCAATATTTTGGTCTAATTTTTCGCCTGCGCGGCAATTTTTTGATCTAATTTTTCGCCTGCGCGGCAATTTTTTGGTCTAATTTTTCGCCTGCGCGGCAATTTTTTGGTCTAATTTTTCGCCTGCGCGGCAATTTTTTGGTCTAATTTTTCGCCTGCGCGGCAATTTTTTGGTCTAATTTTTCGCTGCGCGGCCATTATTGGCAAAAATTTTTCGCAGTTTTGGCACTTTTTAAAACTGCCCTCCAAAATGCTCCCTTTTTTAATGAAAATGCCCCTCCCCCCCCCCCCCCCCCCCCCAGATGCCCCCTTTTTTCGCCAAATGCCTCCCAAACCGAAAAACCATCTGAGATCTCTGTCCGCCATAAAGATTTAATTCCTGAAAAATCTTTCGATCTTCCACTATAATTTTTAATGCTGCTAAAGATATAGAAATTTGCCGTTATCCTATTTGGAAGATATTTAATTTTATATTTTTTCCTGTCCCTAAACATTATGTTCAAAGTCGGTAATAAACCTGACGGTTTTTTGTTATTATAAAAATGTCGATTTTCGGTTTCATTCTCCTATTTTTGGTTTTAAAGAGCAAAACACAATTTTGATTTTAAATTACATCGATTTTCTGAATTCGAAACTGACGTTGGATTTGGATGACCCTATTAGACATATTTTATTTCGCAGCCTTTTTTCTTATCCTGATATTTGTCATTATTATCCTTCTTTAAATATTTCCTCATTTTTAAATTAATTCCACAATTAATCATAAATTCATTTTTTAAAGGTCTACTTTTTTGGAAACAAAAAGCCCGAGCAGAGCGATGTGCTGGGAGACCGCAAAGGTTCATATTCAAAATAATCTATTTTCATTAAATTTTATATCCACCAAAATATAATCTATTTTCATTAAATTTTATATCCACCATAGACAAAGCAATGGCCTTCATCGATGGATGTGCCATTTGTGAGGACAATGAAAAAGACCCAAAGGATTTGACATTGGAATTGAGTGTGAAATTCACTTGGCCAAAAGGGTCATTGTTCACTGGGTGCAAGGAGATGGAAGTGGAATCGGGGTAAGATAAAAATATTTTGCAAAAAATATAAAATTTTCAATCAAGACCTCACAAAAAGTTACATTGAGATAAAAATTAAAATGATAATTAATTGATAAATCAAAAAAACATGGTATTTCAATACTGATGCCTTTTAGAGATCATAGAAAAGAAAGTAACAAATTCGTGAAGATTGACTTTAATTTTCAAAACGAAAGGAATCTTATGCTTTTTAAAGGACATAAATAGAGCACGGATTTTTATTGATATCAATATTTTGTTTGCTATCTTAAAATAGCTTCAAACCAACGTAAAACATGTTTTTATCAATGTTTTTGATGATTTTCGTGGACTTTTTTGTCAATATTCATCAATATTTTGCCATTTTTTGACCGTCAATATTTATGTCAATATTTTGCCATTTTTTGGCATTTTTATCAATATTTTGAAGATTTTTGAAGATTTTCAATAAATTTTTTAGTTTTTTTTTGTAAAAAATTGAAAATTTTTTGATAAAATTTTGAAAATTTTTCAAAAAAATTTTTCAACATTTTTGAAAAAATTGTGAAAAAATTAATTTTAGAATTTTAGAACAAAAAAATTAATCATAAAATAGATTTTTGGCATTTTTAAAAATTTCAATAGAAAATTTCATTTTTTTTTTGAAATATATTTTAAAATTTTTGAATAAAAAAGGTCAAAATGTTAATAATTTGAGATTGAAAATATTTAAACAAATAATTTTACATTTTTTTGCTAAAATTTATCTTTTTTTAAAAAATTTTCATCAATATTTCATCAATATTTTGCCTATTTTTTGCCATTTTCGTCAATATTTTGCGATTTTTAAATCAATATTTTCATCAATATTTTGGGATTTTTCGTCAATAAAAATCCGTGCTCTAGACATAAATTTTCTCTATCTATTGGTTTTCCTATATATTTAAAAAATAAACATAATTTTTAAATATTGTTGCAAAAAAATTCGATTCTATCACATTCAAAACATTTAAAATTTTTTATGAGTTACTTTAATAAATTTCCAATAAGTTAATTTGTAGAGCTTTTTTTAGGCTCCAGTAGTATTAATGCTTTATGAATAAGTTTTTTTCTCGCAGAACTATAAGAACAGAAAAGGCTCTTAAAAACGCCAATTATCGAAATATTCTATTTGTATTTTATTATATCATAGAATTATTATCATTATTATTATTTATAATTTTAAAGATTGAAAAAATCCTGATTTGGAATTTCATTTCTTAATAAAATTAATAAAAAAAAAATTAAAATGAGCACAAAATTTTGCTCTATAATTAAATAAATATTTTTTAATAATTTATTTCATTATTCTAGACGGTTGCCCAAAATTGATGCAATTTTTCGTGCAAAAAAGTATGCTCAAGGCTACAATGGCAATAAAATTTATGGTGCAACATTTGTTTTGCCTGCCGAATTTCAACAGCGCATTTGCCGCGGCATGTTCAGGTGGATGATTTTTAAAAAATCCGTTAAATAAATTTGCATACTGAGTACTGACCAATTTACAATCATTAGACCTATATAAAATTTTATATTATTGGATTATGCCCTTCCTTCTCTACAATATTTTAATATACTAAAAATGAATAATTAAAAATTGGCCAAAAAATTATTCAATTTTTTTTGCTAAATTTTATTGCTCCAATCTTTTTAAAAATCCATTAATTCTTTCTCAAATCAACTTCTTAAAAAATGCTAAATAATGATGCGAATTAACTAATTTGTAAAATTAATGATAAAATTCAATTAAAAATTGATTTGATATGGAAATTTGCATTTCATTATTGAATTATTTTATTTAAAAAAATTTTTAGTGCGGATGAAATGCACACTGCCTACAAAAACATCAAATTAATCGTCAACCATAAGTAAGTTTATTTTTGTTAATAAATAAAATTCTTCTTTTTTTAATAGTTGTGGCTCCGGTGGTTCATTCACTGTGGCTTTGCCTGAATTGATTCCGGAAAAATTCAAAAATGTAAGAAAAAAAAAACAATTTAATGTTAAATTTATTTTAAATTAATTAATTTAAAATAAATTTTTAAATTGAATTTTGAATAGACAAAATAATTACAATTATAAAGTAAAAAATTTGTAGATAATAATTTCTATTAATAATTTTTGTAATAAATTTCCCAATTAAAATCATCCTAATAAAAATTTAAGCACATTGCGGAAATGCGTGGACTGCGCTTGAATTTGATGAAAAATGAGGCCAAATTGCTCGACATTTCCACAAAGAGTTATGAGCCCGAAATTATTTGGAATAATTGGTTCTCTTTTGAGGCAGAAGATCATCAAGAAGATTCGGCTGAGAAGACAATTGAAAATGTCTAATTTTGAGATTGAGAGTGGAAAATTATGAAAGATGAATGAAAAACATAAATATAAATATTAATTACCATAATCAAAAATGATGAATTCATTATCATGAGCAATAAAATCTGGTGAATTGATTGAAAATATTATTAATAATTCTAAATCTGGCATTTTGGAGCAGAATTCGAGAAAGATTAAAAAAATTAATATTAACGGCATTATATTTCAAGTTCTCTATATAGCGACCATCTTGCCATGTTGGGCTATTTTTATTTAAAAACATATTTAAATAGTTCCGTTTGTAATACATCCCTTCCCTTTTCGATAAAAATTTATTTATACAAGAATTCCCTCTTTTCTCATCATATTTCTTTCTTTTCGGCCTCTAAATTATATCATTTTAGCAATTGGTAATGGCATGCCATCAATTATAATACCCGTCTCAACTGCATTAATGTATTTAGGCGAATTTGATGTTATATTTATTCATTGCTTTCCATTTTCTGAGTGGAAACAAACATTTTCAAAAAATATATACAGTAATTGTATACATAAATTTAAACCAAAATTAATAGTTAATTTTTTGGAATTGTTCCCAAAGTGTTGGCCACATCTTTGCTGGCCATCAACGGTGCATTTGCAAAATCAAAATAGATATCAGCACACACAAATTTGCCATTCAACATTGACTTTAACGAAATACTGCCATCCGAATTGTTGACCAATTGGAATTTCTCCCCATTTGCATTGACGGCATCCTTGTTGGCAATCAATTTGCCTCCTTGGTTCAAATCAACAGACGCAAATTTTCCATTAATCATGGACCGGAGTGAAATGCTGCCATCGGCATTGTTCACCATTTGGAACTTTTCCCATGTATAGGCGGCATCCACTCGGGCTTGCAACGGTTCGGCACCGGCATTCCAGGCCGAAACAATTTTCCCATTTGCCTTTGCTTTCAGGTAGAAATTTTGTCTGTAATTTATCATTTAATTTAAAATTTTTATTTATCAATGAAAAGAAATAATTTTCAATTAATTTTGCTATTATAATTTTATTATTACAGGAAAAAAAATATTTTATAGAATTAAATTTGAAAAAAAATGTTTAGATATTTATTCTTTTATTTTTTTCATAAAAATATTTTTTCATTTTCACTTCATTTTTTTAAATTTAGATAATCATAATTTTTTATGATTTTTAAATAACTTATTTTAATCCAACTAACCAAAAACTCTCTAATTTTACGACAATTTAATAAATTTTATAGTGCAAAAAATTTTTAATAATTTAATTTTATTATTGTTTTAAAAATAATTTACGTCGCAATCAAATTCTTTATGAGGAAGTAATAGCCCAGTTCACCGATGTGCACAACACCGTTGCCATAGCTTGCAGGATTTTGATTGAATCGTGAGTCGGTCATGGCCAATTGTTCGTTGGCTTGTGCAATTTGTCCTCGCAATGCAGCCACATAGCCAAGAATGAGAAAAGGAAATTGACCATAACGACCATCTTGCCATGTTGGGCTATTTTTTATTTAACAAGTTTAAATAGTTTTCATTTGTACATCCCTTCCATTTTTTGATATAATTTTTTACTTCAAGAATTCCCTTTTTTGGCATCATATTTTTTTGTGTATTATACTTTATACCAATAAAATCTTAATTTTTATAATATATAATTTTTTTAATTTTTGATTAAATTTTTAAATTTTTTATTAAAAGAAATTTTGAACAAGTTTTTTAAACTTTTGAAAATGTAATATTTAGAAAAAAATTCCGATATACAGATCGGATTCTTTACCCAATCGTCCAAAATAAGATACTTATATTAGAGAAAAAATAAAATTTATTCCAAATTACCTATATTTATTCAAATATTCCCAAGCCTCATCAAAATGGGCAGAAGCCTCGCGGACACCAAATGCTTGAGGGAATACTTGGCATGTTGTGCCGGTCCCCAATTTTATATTTTTGTTTCCCAAATATTTTATGTTTATTTATAAAAAATTAAATATTTTTTAGCATTATTGGGGAAAAATTTAAAAAAAAACTTTGTGTTAAAAAGTGTTTTTTTTGGGTGATTGTTTTCTTAAGAAATTTTTATGGGAAGAAAATTCTTTTAATGATAAAAAAGCGGCATGCCTTGAATTGTGAATTTTGTCGGGTCAATTTTGGCCAAATACAAGCCAAATATGTGCGAATGTACAAATCCAAATCGGCCGAATTCAATGCCGAAACAATTGGAATCAATCCACTGTTGATGAAATACCAATTTAGGCGCCCAGTTCCAGGAGCAATCACATAGCCCCCGGCATATGGCCCCGACGGAACACGTAAAGCCTTTATTTTTGCCATCGCATCCAACATTTGTCCCATTGTTTGATGTGAAAAATTATTAAAAATGTTGTCATTGAGAGGGTGAGCAAAATGAAAATATTCATTTTTGGTAGGAAAATTAATAATTTTATTTTTGAATTTGATTTTTTTTTGTTCTGACTTCTTTAAATCGAATTTGGTATGTAAAAATTTATATATATTCTTAAATTTAAAAATTTTTTCATTACACAATACAATGTTTTAAAAAGCTAATTAAACAAAAAATAAATTAAATTACTTATAAAAATTTTTTAATAAAATTTTAATTTTAAAATTTTGGAAAATTAATACAGCATAATATTAAACTCATCATTAGACCAATATGATTTTTTTAAATTTAATATTTAATACTTAAATATTTTTGAAAAAATGCCCTTAGAATTATATTAATAAAAAATATTATTTATTTAATTTCATTAATTAACCTAAACCAAATTTTGAATCTATTTATATATCATTTTAATATGCACATTTTTAAATCTGTTTAAACAATATTTATTTGAGTAAGTTCAATACTTTTATAAACATGTTTTGATTAAACAGACGGAAAGTACTATTAAAGTGCAAATCTGGAAGTAAATATTGGAAATCGACAAATTTATACGCCCGTTTTTTATATCTCTTTAAATATGAAAATTTTTAAAATCTATTTGTTCATCCGTCAAATATTTATTTGATTGAGTGAATTCCAAAAAATTTCCAGTAATATTATATTTATTCTGATAATCCCCCCCCCCCCCCCCCCATAGTCACATACCTATACTCAAAATTTTTATAAACATGTTTGGATTTATTGGAATTTGGAACAGACGGAATGTGTATTCAAATTGTAAAGTGCAAAATGCGATGTAAATAATAAAAATTAAATTGAAAAATTTTTTCCATGATAAACTTTATTATGGCCATAATATTAATTTGTAAATATTAATTTTTAAATATTCTTCATAAATATAACATTTTTGGGGGCTTAAAGCTAGGTGCTTTGTGATTCAATTTTTGTTCAACAAAAGAGAAATTTTGCCGAAAAACCAAAATTTTGATCCATTGAAAATCTTTGATATTGGCTGACATTGCAATTTCGGCTTTTGCTTCAAGCTCTCGCTTTGACCATAATACTTGAATAATTTTTATTTAATTCATTTACTGATAAAAATGCAAAGGAAAACAAAGTCGATTCTATTTAATTGTAATAAAATTGAGAATTTACAATCAAAAATTGATATTTTTACTAAATCAATAAATCTTCAACAATCTTTCATCAGGCAATTAATCATTCATTTTTGTGTGAAATAACCATCAAGCTTTCCTTGGCCCAGAGGCAATGAACTGGTAGTCGACCGTGGCGATAATTGTGGATTGGATCGTTGTGATGGAGAATGAATTGATGATTGGGCGGAAAGTTTTGAACGTGATGAAGAATGGTTTGATCCAGATCCGGATGATGATGATGAATTGCGCCTTTTGGAAGAATCGGCAGTAGCAGTTGGCTATAAAATTAAAAAAAATATTTTCTTTTTTTTTTACAAATTTAACCTTTTTAAAGTCAAAATCATCCTCAAACATTTCCTCGTTGTGTTTAAGCCGAAAAATGCCGAATGCGCGGAATAAGAGGCGACTACCAATTATCGCAAAAACCGAATTGTTCCCATCTAAAAACTTGGCCTTTTTCTTGCCCAATTCGTCCTGTTCATTTGTGAGATCGGTTGGGTCTAAATTTTCACAAATTATTAATTAATGGATGCTATTTAATTTGGAGTAAAAACATTGAATTTGCACAAAATATTGAAATTGCAGAAAAGTTTATATCGGTTTAGTGGTTAGTCCTAGACCACCAAACGATAGATTTCGTCGAGACGCAACGATTGGTATTTACTTTATTTTGTCGTAGTTTGATCAAAAATTAAGGGATTTAAGTAGAGTCCGGCGCCGGGCCGGTCCCAGCAAAACTCGGCGATTTTTGGGCAATTTTTTTAGCACGGAACCCGGGACCTGGCACATTTTAAAACACAACCGGGCCCGGAAGCCGGCCTGGCAATTATTTCGTAATTTCCCGAAAACCGGCTCTTTTTTTGCCGGGCCCGAGTAAAAACCCGGAACCGGGCCCGGAAATTTTGAAATTCCGGACTCTAGTTTTAAGCACATAAACCATCAATGGGGTTTGGTTCAAAACCAATTAAACCATGACAAATTATATACCAATCTACGCGTCTTGACTCGCTCTATCAGATGTTATATTGTTTGTGAATTTTGGACAAACCACTAAACCGGTATAAACTTTTTCAATACTCTTTTCTGTAATTTCAATGTTTTTTTTCTGCATTTTAAATATTTCCCCTAATGGATTATTGGATTTAATATTTATATAATGTACCTGAATCGCCCCCATCTAAAAACATGGCCTGCTTTTTCTGATCCAATTCATCCTTTTTATTTGTTAGGTCGATCGGGCCTAAAATTTAACACACATTATTAATTAATTATTAGGTCATTAATTTTATTTGAAAAACAATACACATTTATTCCTATTTTTGTGCATACCCAAAATTGTGTTCCTCCAATATTCAGGTAGCCCGCTATTCAATTCTTTATTCAATTGTTTTTCAGTTGTTTTGTTTTCATGTTGAATATATTCGCGTAAAAATTTATTTTTGCCCATGCGAGCATGAATCAGGCAAGCCTCTTGGAAAAGAGCCTGTTGTCTGTCTATATGATCACAAAATGTGAGGATGATCACTCCATGGCCTGCTTCCCAAATTTGACGTATTCGATATCGTTTAAAAGATGCGCCCTAAAAAAGCAATTCATGGATTTAATATTTATATAACTGTATTTGGCTTGGACTTATCTTTTTAAAGTTTATTTTGGACAAAGATTTATGTTAGTTGCATGATTCTATTTCTTAATTATTACTATTTGTTACACTAAATTTTCGAAACAATTATTTTAAATATCAAAAAATATAAATTTTTAAAGCCGTTAAATTTTGTCAAAACATTTTTATTATTCCCCCTAACAAGATTTTGCTGTTGTTTAAGAGAAAATTACTTTTAATATCAAAAAAATTATCAATTTATTAATAACAAAAATATATATATAAATCTAAATTTAGGGTTTAGATAGAGGTGCTCCATAAGGATCTAATTCAAAAAGTAGCCCATTTTTAATAAAGATGTGCAAATAATTGACTGAAACGATTTTGATGATTTTGGTATCAAATTAAAGAATACACCAATCACTATCCAGCAAACTATTTTTTTTTAAAATTCTTTCGGAAAATTTGATGTTATAAAATCAGTGATTTTTTGTCCATATTCTATAGTTTTTGGCTTTCTAAAAATTCTAAACCAATTTAAACACTATTACTCGTTCTCTTTAATTTTATAATAAAATCAGTTTAGTTCTTGATGATTTTACAAAAAATTTTTAAATTAGTGATTAGTCACACAAGCTCTTTTTGATTTTTTTAATCAAATTAAAATAAAAAATTACATATTTTCCTTGGATATCACTTTCTTTTCTCTCGAAAGTCCTTTTCAAATGGTTGAATGGCCTTTCGTATTCAACGCTTCCTGTCCCAATGTAAAAGATTGACTGTATAAATTCATGAAACGGCACATCTTCATGCACTTTGGTGCTTTTGAATTCCCTCGGATCAAGCAAGAAATAATTGGAAGAATATTTTTTATCCTGCAAAAAAACATTAAAAAATAATCCCTCAATAATTCATTTTTTTGAGTATTTTTATGTAATTAAAAATATAAATTAGAGAAGAGTAAATTAATTTTATTTTATAAGAAAATAAATTTAAAATTAATTTCATTTTTACCTCCGTTTTTTCTATTTTTTCAGCCATTTTTCTCGCATTGAATATTTCCAACATTTTTTTCTCTTCTTTAAAACCATAAAAGCTTTGATCACGCAAAATTGTCTGAACATTAAGATCCAATGGATGAAAATTTTTGGCAACAATATAAATTAGTCCAATTAATTCCTTTTGATGGGCAACTTCAATTTTAAAAAAATCATTTTAATATAATGGAAAATTAAATACGAAGTCTTTGATCTTCTGCCAACACTTTGACACCATTGTCATTTATGAGATCAGGTGGCATTTCCCACAAACACACAGCATTATCAATATTTTTGATATAAAAAACCTGTTTTGAGTTACCAATTTTTACACAAAACATTTTCGTCAAAATGCTGACCGTTTCACTTGGGACCGCTGGTAAACGCAATTTGTACTTTTGTTGCCAATTTTGATCAAATTTTCGTTCATATTCGTGCGGTCTAACCATTGTCCAACCACTCTCTGGGATAATAAAATGGCTGTAATTTAGGCTGTAATTTTTGTCGACAAATCTTTTTCTGATAGATTCATATTCTTCGATAAAATCACATCGAAACCATTCGCGAATATCTGCCTCTGTCTAAAAAATGACGAAATAATTTGGCTTAAATAAAAAAGACGTATTTATATTTTACGGTTAATATTGCTAATTGGTTAATCCCAGGACTTGATTTGCTTGGTTAATTTCGGGTATCTCGGCTTCTAGGCATCGTAAAGACTCGAGAATAAGCTCATTCGATTCGACATGATCGATTTACTCTCTGAAATTTCAATTTCAGACCTTTCCCTTAAACCCCTATCCCTAACCCTAAATCGGTCTCTATAATTGAAATTCCATACAATAATAAATCGACTATGTCGAGTCGGATCTCGAATGTGCCTACTCACGGTCTGTCTGCACGATGCCTAGAAGCCGAGATCCCCGAAAATAACCAAGCAAATCACTTGGTTAGTTCCGGGATTATCCAATTCCCAGATTAACCGCAACATATATGACTGAACATTTTTGGTAATAAAATTATTCAAAAATATCAATTCTCATTCAAAAATGGATGGCATAAATAACTTTCCATTAATTAAGAGAGCCAAAAAACCTGTTTAGTAGTTGAATCAAATTTTTCAATGGTTTTTTGTAAAGCATTAATAACAGTTGTAGCAACGGTCGGTGGTGCCGAAGAAGAGAAAGAGCCGGAACCGAACTGTTTATTAGACTGAAAATATGCAATAAATAATTTGTTAATTTGAACAAATTATTTTAGGTTCATAAAATCCAATTGACCTAATTTATTTCTCAGTTAAAAGGGCCAAATTTTTTTTTGTATTTGTATGGTCTGAAAGTTTGATTTCGAGTGTGAGGCTTTAACTAAATTTTTATGATGAAATTTAATTTAATATAGTATATCAAAAATGATGTTTAATAAAAAATAATGCATATTTTTTTACTAATAATGCACATCGCATTGGCGCGTTATGAAAATAGTATATTTATGCGCGTTTTGAACATTTTTAATTTCATTTTATTCTAATATGTCAGAAGCCGGTTTAAGACCCTAAAACCTTATACCACTTTATTGATCTCGTCGAGCCGCGTCGATTGGTATAAAATTTGTTATGGTTTGGCCAAAATTAAAAGGTATTAAATCGTTTGTTTAAAATGTATTTCCAGTTTTGGTTTTAAACTCTTTAACATTGGACCAAAACCTTACATTTTTTATATACCATCGATGTGTCTTGACAAGATCTACAATATATAAAGGTTTGTAGGGTCTTAAACCAGTTTCTGACTTAATAAAGTAAAGTGAAATTATAAATCTACTATTTTCAAAACGCTAATCAACCATGCCATGCAAATGCATAAAAATAGATCAAATTAAAATCTTAAAAAGGCCTCTCTCTCTCTATTTAATTCAAATAATTTTAAATTTGCTATAAATGGATACTTGTCAATATTTACATATTATTTAAAAATTATACTTTTTAAGTAACTTATTGGATTATATTAAAACCTTTTTAAAATTAATTTTTATCAACAAATATACCTTGGCATTTTCGAGCCAATTTTTAATCCTATCTTTGTCCCATTCGAAAGGAATAAGTCTCGGCACTGAAATCGATAAGAAATTTTTATTGTTTAATTAAAAAAACCGGTTTCATCGCTGTCAGTTTTACGCATTTTTGTTGGTGGCTGAAGCGTTTTATCTTCTTCCATACTCAATTTAAAATAAATGTAGAATCTGCAATAAAAATAAAAATATTGTTAATTAAAATAATAATGAAAATTAGTATTAAAGGGCTTATCAGTTATATCATCCGGGTAATAGGTGATTTGTTAAAAATTTTAATTTTTCCATTAATTTATTATATATTTTTTCGAAAAAGGGATTATTTGGTACTTGTATACTTTGTATCCGCCAGAACCCTTAAAAAATTTCGAAATTTTTTTTCTACAAAATTATATACCAATCGACTCGTCTTGGCGAGCTGGTTATGAAAATGTTATTAGTTTCGCATAAAACCCAGAAATAAAAAAGTTATGACCTCAAGGAAATCGAAAAAGGTGCTTGGTCCCCCCTATGGGTCTGAGCTCGAAAAATTTTTTAACATTTTTTCGGTCGAATTATATCTCTGTCGACGCGTCTCGATGAGAGAAGCTCGAATCTGCCATCGATTTCGCATATAACATAAAAATAAAAAAGTTACGGCCATTTTAGTTTCGCTGGATGTGTTGGAACTGGGCAGACTTGCGCGACTGTAACTTTTTTATTTTTGTGTTTTATGCGAAACCGATAAGAGATTCGCATTCTGCTAGTCGAGACGCGTCGAATGAGCTATAAATTGACTAAAAAAATTTTCAAAAAATTTTTCGAGTTCAGACCCATAGGGGGGACCAAGCACTTTTTCAATTTTCATGAGTTCATAATTTTGCCAAATGTGCTGATGTTCAAAATTTTAACATTTTCATAACCAGCTCGCCAAGACGAATCGATTGGTATATAATTTTGTAGAGAAAAAATTTCGAAATTTTTTAAGGGTTCTGGCGGATACAAAGTATACAAGTACCATTTATTTAAAGTTGGATGGTATTAATTTGTAGAAAAACAAAAACATTGAAAATGTCTAAAAGATTATAACAGTTTAGTGGTTTGACATAGACCCCGATTGATCACATCAAGACTCATCAAATGATATATAATTATTTTATTTTATGGCTAAAATTAAAGGGTATTAAAATTAAACCACTTAAACCATTTTGTGCATTTTGGTTCAAAACAACTAAACCTGACAAATTATATCATTTGATGCCTTTTGACGAGCTCTATCTATCGATTGGCTCTATGATTTGGGGGTCTAAGACAAATCACTAAATCGTCATAATCTTTTCGACTTTTTCAATACTCTTATAGACATTTTCAATAATTTTTCGACAAATTAAATATTTCCCTTTAAAGTTTTAAAAATATATTATAATTATATGTAGAGTAGATGGAAAAAATCGATATTTTATTTGCTTGGGGGGCAAAATGCAAAAAACGTCTCGTTTTTTGTCCTCTTTCGAAGAATGACGAGGACGATGGAAATGGCTGAAAAAACTAAAGGCGGGCGAAAACGAAAGATGAGGGAAAAAAGGAGAGACAAAAAGAAGATGGAAGAGGATTAGAGATGAACCAAAAAAATGGTCAAAAACGAGGTCGAAGTCGACATTTTTGGAACATTGGACGGGACGCTGGACACTTCAAATGAGAATATCAGTTGAAAATGTTAATTGAAATAAAATTTTTATATCGTTCAATTGTTCTAAAAATTATTTTGTCAAAATATTTTAAAGAGAAATGCATAATTCTTTTGCATCATTGGCCAAATCTCTTTTACACAAAATTTATAATCAGAATTGTATGGCAGGGTGCTAGGTCAATTCCACAATTCTGCAAATATGGGCGATTCCACAATTCTGCAATTATAATTGTTTTCGATTATAATAAGTCAAAAACCGGTTTTAGATCCTACAAACCTTATACCATTTTGTAGCTCATCGAGAGGCATCGATTGGTATATAATTTGTTATGGTTTGGCACAAAATAAAAGAGTTTAAAACCAAAAACTTGAAAAATGGTTTAATACCATTTAATTTGACTAATCATGACAAATTATATACCAATCGACGCGTCTCGATGCGAGATACAAAATGGTATAAGATTTATAGGGTCTATATCCAGTTTCTGATTTATTATAGTCGAAAACGCCTATAATTGCAGAATTGTGGAATCGCCCATAATTGCATAGCCCCTTATCTTTTGTGGAATCGACCACGGACGGTATGGCAGCAATATTTCCTACATAATTTTATGTTATATTTTGTTATTGAAAATTTGTTAATAACAAATAAATTACCCAATTGAGAAGAGAAATCCATCCAAATTTAATTATTTCTTCCTCTATAAGACATTTCTTTTTCAACAAAGCATTGTAATTTTAATACTATTTTGATTTTATGAATTTTAAAAAAATCTATTTATTTTATCGATAATTTCATGATGAAAAAGTGAAATTAACAAAGAGACGGCTTGAAGAGAATAAAATTAAAAAATTACCTTAGAAAAAGACCAATTAAATTCAGGGCAATCAACAGAAAATCCTTCCACGGGGGAATTTTCTGTTTCCCTCTTTTTTGCCCTCAAGCAAAAATCCATCTCAAAGTGTTTTATTTTTAACATTTTTAACCAAATTGCCCCAAATTGAAAAATCTTCTGGGATTGTCCTGCTGCTGATTGTGAGTAAGATTGGGAGTCACAAAATTTCAAATTGGTGATAGAAATTTTTTTATTTAAAATGCGATTATTTGTCCGAAAAGGTGTAATTTTATGAGAAAAGAAGATGGATGTGTTTAATTTAATTAAATATTAATTTATTTTATTTTCAACTTTTATAATAAAACAAATTGAAATATTCTGCTGGATTTATTTTATTAATAGTATATTATTAAAAACAATATATAGTAATTTTGTTGGACCAAATAACTTTTTGGTAAATTTAGTAATGTCCACACTTCACAATGCTAACTAATTTTGGAAAATTTTTATTTTAATTCGACCAAAGTATGAGTTTCTATTTCTATGCAAATTTTGGTTTTTTCTCATTTCCTGCTGATGGCCTTATAGGCAATTGGTGAAAGGTAAAGGGCAAGTCACATTTGTCAAATATATCACTTGCAATGATAACACCACAAAATACCTATCCAATAAAAATGCCTATAAATAGTTTTTGACTTTTAATAAATCAGAAACCGGTTTTAGACCCTATAAATCTTATAACAATTTGTAGATCTCATCGAGTTGAATGATCGGTATACAATTTGTTAAGGTTTGGTCAAATTTATAAGGGTATTAAACCGCCGTTCAAACTATTTTTCCAGTATTTTGTTTTAAACCCTTTAATTTTAGGTCAAAACCTGACATTTTATATACCAAACGACGCTTCTCGATGAGATCTATAAAATAAGATTTGCATAGTCTAAAACCGGTTTCTGTTTATTAGAAGTGAAAAACTGTTTATAGGAATTTTGTGGGATAGACATTTTTTGGGTTTTATGGCCATAGTCATTTTGTTGCTTGCAGTGTTGTCTATTTTCTCATCTCCCCGATTGTTGGTCAATTGTCCTATCTCTTCTGTTATTATCTTTTTTATTTGTACTTTCTCTTTCTGCATAATTCACCCTCGCCTCCCCCTCAAAAAACATCATTCTTTCATTTTCAATTTGTTCTTTGTTCGCCATTCCCTTTTCGACTTCCCTCACTCACAGCCAATCGATATTGCCATTTCCATCTATTCACTTCAAAAATAAACATTTTTTCATCCACCGATAGCACAATTTTTTTCGCCATATTCGCAATAATTTATTAACTTTTTGGATTATGAAATAGGGTACCTATAATTAGTATTTACATATTTTTCATAAATTCTCTGAAATTTCCGAGTATGTTGATTTCTGAGGATAAATCTGCTGGCCTAATTTTTTATTATAAAATTTATAATAAAATACCGACTTTACTTTACTCAGAAAAAGTCAGAAATATTTCCATAAAACAGGCGGAATTAAAACTTATCCAAGATCAAGCATTAAAAGTTATAAAGTTTATGCAAAAAATCCAATCTATCGACAAAAAAAACATTTTCCCTTGATAATATGTTTCTTATTTTCCAATCCAAAAGCCAAAAACACTATGATTAAACTTTAAGCCAGCCGATTAAATCCTCTGTGGAATTCTCTTAGCCTTATTAACTCAATGATTAGGAAGCAACCACCAATCCGGAGTGGCCAAAAATATTCGAATGGTTTTGTGTCATTTACAAACGGGTTTTTCTAATTTCATTAAAAATTAAAGCATTTTAATAAACCATCTTTCATTAAACTCATCAGACATGAAATTTTTTAAAAAATAGATAAAAAATTAAAAAAAATTAAATTATAGAGCTTTGGGCTTTCGAATGGCATAGATATTATCATTCCGAAATTGGCTTCTTATTAGTTATGGCCAAGAGATATATACAACTAGAGTTGAACACAGTCGATTTCGGTTTGAGAAATTCGATGAAATTTCAAACCGAAATTGGGAAATTTTACTATTTGTAAATAGGAAAAACCGATAACCGTTTTCAAAAACTAGATTTTGCCAAAATCCCGGTTTAAAACTGACTTTATCCAAATCTACATACAACCCTCCCCTATGACCTTTCCAAATTTATTTTTAATTATGCTAAAATATTGAAAAATATTATGCTTGCTCAATAAGTTGGCATATACAAAATTGATCGAACCGCATTGCCATTATATAATATATATTGACATTTGACATAAATCATTTCTTCCCCAATTATCGCGTTTATAATAAACAAAGCTCTTTTTATGACAATAACGCATTTGATTTGGTAAAATTTGCAAAATCTAGAATGAAATTAATTATTATATATTTTATCAATCCCAATTACCGCCCTTTCCTTCGTTTCTTTTCATAAAAATTATTTCATTAAGAGAAAATCATAACCAAAAAATTAGCTTCAATTAATAACATCATTTGGCAATAAAATGGCGAACAATGACAACAAAGCGGAACAGGATATTGCGGTAGAACAAATTAAAGATTTAAGCAAACGATTAATTTATACTTAATTTAGTTTGCGAGAAATACACCGTTTCGATCATCTCGGGCCCAGATAACACCAGCAGCTCTCGAAAAATACATTCCACTTATTAATTGCAATGCAGCTACATATCAAAAACTTTGCATGGATGGAAAAATGATTGCAGATAAAACGCCATTTCTCAAAGAATTGTGCGAAAGCACCCAATTTATTCGGATTACATTGCCGCGAAGGATGGGCAAAACAATGTTGTTGACTATGGCCAAGGCATTTTTCGAAATACCAGATGGAGAGAAATATGAAAAGCCGGAGAAATCAAAAAATTACGAATTGTTCAAGGATTCGCTCATTTTTGAAGATACAAATTTTGGTTTGCTTTATTTTCAAATTAATAAAGGGAAATATTTAAAATGGCCCAAAAATTTCTGAAAATGCTGAAAATACCGAAAATTATATACCGGTTTATAACTATTTAGAAATTTATTCTAGACAATTAAACCATATACCTATTCGAAAGATCTCAACGAGACGCTTCGTTTGATGATTTGGCTTGGGTTTAAACTGTCTAAAACGTTTAATTTTGGCCAAAATTCGGCAAATTATATAATACATACCATTCGATATGCATTAACGAAATCTTCGATTGAGTATAATAATTGAGGGTGGTCTAGTACGATCTACTGAACCATAAATTTTTCGGCATTCTCAGTAATTTTTTTCAGGAAATTAAATATTATCTTTTAATAAATGCATTAAAATTATAAGTTACTTAAAATTAAGGAAAATTATCCAGTAAAATGGAGTAGTACACGGTACACCTAATTTCTTGAACCGATAATAAATTGTAATTTTTGCTAAATATCCAATCTCGAACATTTTTGTGCTGCTAAATTGACGATAAATAAAAAAATGTCATCGAGTTGTTTTGCGGTTTTTGATCAAAAATACAATGCATAAAATTTTTTGGCCTCAAAATATAGCAAAAATTTGATGTTTAATTTATTTTCTTTTTCGAAATGAAAAATTATTTAAGAGTCATAAAATGTTAACATTTTAAGAATATATATTTTTTTATTTCCTTAATAAATTTCAGTTGCGAAAAGATTCGGCCAACATCCAACAATTTATTTGTCCCTTCATCGTGTCACTGGAACAACTTTTGTTAAATTCAAGGAACAATTTACAACGGCCATTCGAGAAGCCTATGAAAAGTTCATTTATCTTCAAGGTTTGTGAATTATCTCTTCATCTCAAAATATAGGGCAAATTTGGATTTTAATTTGGGTTGGTTTGGCAAAAAATTGCCTCCTTCATCAATTGAAGTGAATATATTTTTTCTGCGTGAAGAGGCCTTTTGATGATTTACATATACATTCCTATCATATTCCATTTTTATATTTGGTCAACAATGGTCATGTCGGTAATATTGTCGTTTGTGGGCCCCCTTTTTTCTTCAAAAATTTTTTTGTTTTATTTTGAGCTAAAAAGATGTATTTACGGTTTTTCGAGAATGGGGAATTCGAATATCGCATTATTTTATACTGGCTAAACCGTTATCGGTTCACAAACCGGTTTCGAAAATTTAAAAATTTATTATTTTGGACATTTTATGTATCATTCGACGCGTTTAAATGAGCTGATTGCGAATCTGCCATTTGTTTCGCATAAAACCCAAAACTAAAAAAGTTATGGGCATTTAAAATTTCATAAGGTTTATAGGTGACCCACATGACTAAAATGGCTATAACTTTTTTTTGGGTTTTATGCTAAACACAAATAGCAGATTCATGCTCAGCTCATCGGGGCGCATCGAATGAGCTATTATATGTTGATGTAAAAATTTTGATCAAAAATGCCCTTGGTCCCCCCTTTGCCACAATATCTTGGTATAAGTCGGGGGCATATCCTACCATGATGGTAAGAAATGAAAAAAATGGATGTCAAATTCGGATTCTCCATCATCGAAAACCCCTAATTAGATGTTTTTAGCGTAAAATAAAATAAAAAAATTTTTGGAAAAAAGGGGGCCCACAAACGACAATATTACCGTCATGTCTAAAAGTAGACAATTTATTTTTATTTTCAAAGAAATTTTGTAAGGATCTTGAAAATATAATTATAAAAAAAATATATTTTAATATTCATATATATAATATTGGGAAAAATTTACTAGTAATCTGGTGCTTTTTTGAGGCAAATTAGACTCAAAAAAAGTTCCCTATAGAAATTTTTAGCTTAAGAATTAAGAGACGGCATGGATTCTAAGGGCTATGGCTAAGGATATATAAGAGTTAGGGGCTTGGCCATAATATTGTTGAATTTTTGGCCATTTTTGTGGCTATAAGTTTTTTTAGGCCTTTAACTCAGTGGTAAATGGGCCAATCTAAGTGATTTAAAATATAGATTAACAGCTTTTTTGTGGGTTCTCGAATAGTTCCTCATCATTAACCCAAAAAAGCACCAAATTAATCATGAAGTAAAACCCCATATAATTATATTTATTTTTAAATTTAGAAAATCGCGGTCGTGGCAATCGGTTGGACAATAAATTTTTTGATAATGTTCTAGAATCGGAAACAAAAACTTTGAGCGATGAACAACTGGCAAATTCAATTAATAGGCTCTCAAAAATGTTACAAAGATTCCATGGTGCGTGATTTAAAGTATTAAATAATTTTTAGTAATTTTTTCGTGAGAATTGTTAAAAAACTGATGATAAGAATTTCAGATAAATGTTAAGTGAACTTAAATTCTCAATTATAATTTTATTTTCTCAAATTATTTTTAGTATTGGGATAAAAATTATGAGCAAAAATTTATTGTTAATTTTAATCTAATCACATAGAATTCAAAATATTAATTTTACGATAATCTTTAAATAATATTTTGATCATGAAAATTTCCTTTTAGGCGTGGATGTTTTAATTTTGATCGATGAGTATGACATGCCAATGAACGTCATTAGCAAAACCAAGGCAATTTCCGACACTGAACGTTCAGAAATCATGAAATTTCACAATGATTTTTTGTGGGCAACATTCAAAACAAATGAGTATATTTACAAAGGAGTCGTGGCCGGGATAATGCGTGTCAAAGTCACAGGATCCGATCCGAGATCCGATGCAAGATCCGATCTCACATTTTATGAATGCAATTTGGCAACTTCAAATAGTTTTTCTCGCTTTTTTGGATTCAGTGAGACATTGGTGGATGATTTGCGAGATAAAATGGCAACTCAATTCGGAATAACAATCAAAGAGGGGGATTTGGATTTGGCTAAAAAGTGGTACAATGGTAATGAAAGGGTTGATACTCTGTGAATTTAATTATTCATTTTTGCAAACAGGATTCACTTTTGACGCAAATGATAAAACTGAATTTTTCTACAATCCTTATTCGATGAGCTGTTTTTTGACCAAATACCAAAAGTTGGGGATTAATGCATTGCAGTGTTATTGGGCGCAGGGAAATGCTACGATTAAATATGTGCAAGGAGCATTGAAGAGGGAGGAGATTGCTCCAAAAGTAGACATTTTAATTATTTCTAAAAATATTCTCAACGATAAATATTATTTTTCATGGTTACTAGATTAAATTTAAGTTCATGGCCATGGAAATAAACATTTTGGATCAAAATAAATAAAGACTTCCCATTAAATGAAAACCAAAAATGATTAAAAATTGGTAGAATATATTTTTTATATCATAAAAGAAAGATTTTCCGAAATCAAAAATTTAATAAAAAAAGGCACGAGTGGGAAAAAATAATGTGCCGCCAAAGAATTATAGGGCTCAACCACAGGGGAAAAATAGAGCATATAAATTATAAAATAAACATATTAAAAAAATACATCTTGCCACTGCATTATTGTCCTCTAAAAATTATCTTCAAAAATATTAATAACAATCGCAAAATCATTCTTTTTCATATACTATTTTCAGTTGGAAAAATTGATTGATCCAAAAAAGCCAGAAGATTTACAAGGTTTTTCACTCGAACAAGAATTCACCTTGGAATCCTATGAAGAATTGGAGTCACTGTGCGGTGAACATGTTGATCCAAAACCGGGGGCCCTCGATTTGTTATTCTCCTTCCTTTTTCATATGGGTTACATCAACTTCAAAGAATCGGTTGCTGTTGTCCCGAATATTGAATCGAGGTGGGTAAAGCAAAGAGCAAAAGCAAAAATATTTATTTAAATAGACAATTATTTATGATTTTTACCTTTAAATCCACTTGGTTTACCATATTTTTAGTGAATTATAAAATGTTTTTTACGAAATTTTATTTTTATAGCTTAGAGAATAATAAAAATATGGTAGAGATATTTAACTAAAATTTTTAAAAAATTATTTTTTTTTAAATTAAATTATATAATGTCTTAAAATATTACGACAAAACCTGGAAATTTAGTAAATGTTTAGTGAGACGACTCTTTATGAGAGATCATTATTCCCTCTTTTTTTGCAAATTTCCAACTTTTGTGTAACAAAAATATGATAAAGGGAAATTAATTATTTAGGATATTTCTACGACGCCAATTGATGGTTTATTATGAACAAAAATATGCATTTGATGCGAATTTGGCCAATGCTGTCACCCATCAATTTATGAAATTGGTTAAAATGCAGGAAGAAGAAGAGAGAATGATCACGGACAATTTGAAGTAATTTTTTTGTATAAAATTAAATATTTATAGCTCTAAAAAATATTATATTTTAAATTGGGAAAAAATTAAGAATTTTTTAAACCATTTTTATATAAATTAGCCAACACGTTGGTAAAAATTGCGATTTAGGAGGTGTCTATTTACAATAAATGTTTTTATCCGAATCAATTTTCTAATTTTTATACTAAAAAGAGGAGACTTTTCTGCATGGGAAAGTATCATTTAAAAATTTATTTTCAAATTATTTAATATTTTTTAAAATATTATTGAAAGTGTAAGAAACGTAGTTTTTAGTCATTTTACGATTATTCTATTTTTACTTTATTTAATCCAAATAATTAAATTCACAGGGAGGCATTCCAACGATTTTTGAAAAATCCTGGTGTCATTGGCCATTTATACCAGAACAAAATCCCAAATGAGTCATATGCGCATGCGATGATGACTTATATGAGCACGCGGATTTTCTCAAATAATGACAAATGCTTGATTCATGATAAATCATTCACAAATGAGGAAGAAAAGAAAATGTGCCCAGATTTGGCTTTCAATTTGCGCAAATCAATGGTCATTGTTGAGCTGAAATTCCACAATAATGGGGACGCGGATCATGCATTGTTGGAAGCAAAATATTATCGATTCAAACTGTTCAATAGGTAAAAAAAAATTATTATTTTATTTTCTAAATTTAAAATTTTTTAAAATATTAAAATAAAATGAGGTAGTTTTTAATTTGACGAAAAAAAAACATTGAATATGGCGAAAAATATTAATAAAGATCAAAAAAATCTTATATCGGTTCAGTGGTTTGTCCTAGATTCATGTACCCAATCGATAGATCGCGTCAACATGCTTCTATTTAATTTGTTATGCTTTGTTCAAAATTTAAGGATATTAAACCGTTTGGACCGTCTTTCTCAGTAATGGTTCCAAAAATACTTCTGCATTAATTTGATCTATACCTAATCATAATCATTATCAAAAGATGCGTCTCTACTCTCTAGTACGATATCAATCATTTTGGGAATATGGTTTGGGATTCTAGGATAAAAACTTTTAAAATCTTAACGTCATTTTCAATAATTTTGTCAAATTAAATAATATATTTTTAATATTAAAATATTTGAAAATAAATCGTGTAATATTTATAAATTTCCGGATTGAACAAAGAAATACTTTCTGAAATGAACTTAGAAATCAGAATAAGTAATCAATATTACTTTCTGTGGAATGCATATAAAAATTAAAATAAAATTTAACTTGAACTATTATATAAATAAAAAAAAATCGAATTTCTTCCTTTCAAAAATACATATATAAAATTAATTGAATAATTAAAAATAAATTTATTTTTCAATTCATTCAGTCCCAATTCGAGCACGGATTATTATCTTCTGCTGGGAATTCACGTTGATTTGGATGGGAATGTTACAATTAAAGAAGAATGTCAGACTGAGCCAGCTCCTGAAATGGCAACGCCACCAAAGTTTGTTCCAAAAAAGAATAAAAAAGGAATTACATAATTGTTTCAACGTTTATCGAATAATTCATTCATCATTTTTATTTTTTTGTTGTTACGTTATTCACATTTACATTATATATTCATTCAATCATAAAACAATTATGAAAATATTGTCTTTTTAAATTATTTGCTTTCTATTTTTACAATAAAGATGTACCGAAAATATTTAATGTGTTTGTATTTTTTAAATTTTTGCTCGCTGCCATTGCCATTCCAATAACTTCCTTTGTTCCTACCCTAAATTGAACCCTTCCCTTAAAAATACTTTAAATTGTGTAGTACAATTTTTGTCCAATTTCGCATTTTTTTTTTGCAATATAATTCACATACATATGGACTGATTTTTTTCCGCTTTTGTACAGTCAATTTTAGAATTTTTTGCACATTCAATTTTTAGAAAAGAATTTTATAAATAGAAAGTTCCGAACATCTTTAAAATAATTTCAAAAAATTATTTTAATTAAAATATAGAATCAAAAATATAAGATATTGACTTGTGCAAAAATTCTTTAAAATTTCTATTGCGAATATAGTCCAATTTTATGCAGCATAATTTAACCGTCCTATGAATATTTTATATTATTATCAGAATTCTTAAAGCTTTTTTTTTGTATTTTCCCAATTGGCTATTTCAAATTATGGCATATATTGTAGACAGCCGTTTGGAGCATTTCTCAACTGAAAATCAGTGCCTGCTTTCAAAGCTTAATTCACGACATTGAAAAATGTTAATTTGAGGCGATATATTGATGGGAATATAAAGATTTATTTATTAATAGAATAGGCCATTTCATTAATTTATTTTTTATTTCGATCTTTCATTAAAATTTTCCCCTTATTCTTTTAATCATTTTTTGTATTCAATTTTTAATTGCATTTATTTAAGCAAAATTATTTACATTTCCTCTTCCCAATTTACTATAAATGATGAGAGCACTATTTAGGCTATAATCATTTATAATCTGATAACGATTTCCATTTCCGGCCATAATACATCATTATATATGAGTTGGTGAATGGTGATGAGACTGATGATTGATGAATATTCCTTACAGCAGCAGAAAAAGAGAACTTCAAATGGATGGAAATGGAAAGCAAATTAAATGCCCAAAAATTTTGATTATCATTTTATACTTTTACATTTGTATTTGTATTTTCCAAATTCGATCTCCAATATTTCCTGAATTTATTTTATTAATAATGATCTCAAATTTGATCTACAATTTTTCCTTTTTTTATTAATAATAATTTCATTGATCAAATTATATTTAAAAAATCTTTTAAAAAATGAATTTTACTAATGATGATCAAGTCTTTCAATACAATCGACTGCAGATGTATTTGGAATTTATTTATATTATTTTTATATTATTTTATTACTCTAAATATTATTATTATTACAATATGAGATAATTTTAAATTGTCCAAAAAACACTAAATTTGTCCAAAAATTGTCGAAAAATATAATTTTTTTTTGAGGCCAAATAACTTGGCCATAACTAGGGGTTTAGGTCTAGGGTTAGGTTCAGGGCAGGCAAGGGATTAGGGGCTATGGGTTTATGGGCTAAAGTTTCTTAAAGAAGTTGACTTGGCCAAGTTATATGGCCTCAAAAATATTATATTTTTCGACACGAAAGATTTTGGACAAATTCAGCATTTTTTGGACAAATTAAATGACTTCCATTACAATATTAATTATATATTTAAAATGTATTTCTTTCTTATTTAGCCAGTTTCTGAAATTATTATTTCTTTGATTTTCTAAAATTAACCATGATGATTTTCTAATTTGGGAATATCGACTTCTAGAATTTTAATTTTGACGCATTCGTTTAAGCTCACGCGATTTTCTCCAAAAATTTTATTTTGCTGATTTTTTACCCGCCTAAAAATCTTTCTAGTTTATGTAATGTATTTATAATTTATGTAATGTTTATATTAAATATTATTATTATCACAATATTATACATATTCCATATATATTGCATTCTTATTCAGCAAGTTTCTCAATTTTTTTTGATATTCTGGAATTGTCCTAGATGATCTATCAGTTAATTACGGAAATATCGGCTTCTAGAATTTCGATCCTCGAGCATTTGATTTGACCTACGTGATTTTCTCAAAAAATTTTCTACTGATTTTTTAGCCGGTTAAAAAATTTTTGCTATTTATTTATAAGTCCCATAATAAATATTTTTTGTTAAAAATTAATTTTTCTTATTTTGTCTCTAGCTAGATAATTTAAAAATTTAATTTTCGCCAGGTAAAAATTAAAGTCTCCAATATAAAATAAATTATGACGTTACTATATTCTTTATTTTATCTAAATTCTAGAAGCCGAGATTTCCGGACTAATTCCAGTTTTGATTAATCAATTTTAAAATTAGAATAAATATCTAATATGAAAATATGTAAAATGAGCCAAAATTTATATAAAAAAAAACTAATATAATTCTAATTTATTTATTTTTTAGCAGACTTCCAATTGGTACTATATTGGAGGAGGATGATGTTGAACTTGAACATGAAAATTGAAAATGTTGGCCAATGACCAGTGTATCGATTATTGATATTTATTGATTTAATTTGATCGAAAATTTCACTTTATTAAAAGGAAGATGTATATGTTTATTTTGGATTTAATTAAATTATTATTTTATTAAAATTTTTAATTTAAATAAATTGAAATAATCGAACGAATTTATGGTTAATTTTGATAATTTTTTTCCTGCCGATAATGAATACATCGATATATAATTATGTGATTATTAATGCAACGAATGTCAAATTTTATTCAAATAATTTTTTCAATCAAAATTATGAATGTATGTATATTAATATTATTCAACTATTTTTATGCATTTTTATTTCATCCATGGAACAAAGCGGATATTAATTGTCATTTATTCAGCACAGTTTTGGAATTTTTTTCGAAAAAAAATCCGTCGATATGCATCTTATAATCCTTACTAAAAAATACAAAATAATTAAATAATATTTATATTAAAATTATACCTGGAAAAATAGAGCAAAATTGGATTGACTGAGAACATTAAAATTATAATATAGTAGAAGCAAATTTGAAAATAAAAAAATGCAAAATCTGCATCAAATATCGGGACAATATAAAATATCATTGATAGTATATATCCCAATAAATACACAATGGCCATAAGCAAAAGTGTTTTCAGCAGTCGTTCGGTGTAAATAAAAAAGCCTTTCAATATGAAAAAAATTGTTTTAACAATAAGGGTGCGCCAAAAGTAACCGGACACTTTATTTTTAAAATAACTTTATTACAAATAAAGATAAATGGATTAAAATACAATCAAATAATAGGCAAAAGAATGGGGTATAACAATAATTAAGATGATTCAAAATGGCCACCTTTGGCTTTGATACATAGACGCAAACGTTTGGGAAAATTTTCGCAAATGGCACGCAGCTCTTGGACCGGAATTTTGT
This sequence comes from Pratylenchus scribneri, assembly GCA_030063045.1. Taxonomy (NCBI): domain Eukaryota; kingdom Metazoa; phylum Nematoda; class Chromadorea; order Rhabditida; family Pratylenchidae; genus Pratylenchus; species Pratylenchus scribneri. The sequence goes on from JAQSEB010000159.1 coordinate 50,226, forward strand.
CCCATTCTCGAAGAAGGGACTGCCTAGGTGACTCCAAATTTTTTTGGGATTAAGCACAGACCCTGAACTCTAAAATAGCCAAAAAAGAATAATCCATCTTATTCAAATTTGGGCTGTGAGGGATACATTAATAGTCAATAGAAAATTCAAAATAATTGGCATGGGATCACTTCTGATACTCTTTGCCTTTTTGTCCGCATTAGGTATTGATTGGAAAATTTTTTTCCTATCGATGAAATAAATATGAATCTTAGCTATAAGAATGCCTAAATGAATTTTTTTAACATTATCATTTTTATTGATTTTGCCCCCGAGATCCGCCAAAACATGATTTTTGCCACTTCGCGCTTATCCCATCCCCATATCTGGACTAATTGGAGATATTGGGAATCGCCAATAATACAATTTGATAAAGGAGATTTAGCTTTCAATAATATATGAAATTGGTCGTTGCGCGAAATTTTATTGTGGAAATATTTTCGTCGAAAAAAAGGGTCGCTGGACCTGCGTGCCGTTGAAGGAGCAGTCGACATCTTTGCACTCTAACTTTTTTGTTTTGTTCATTCAGAAATTGCACTTTTTGCAGCTTGTAAGCCTTGATCCCGAGTTCAAATTTAGCCATCCGTCGAATTGAAGTTTCGCTTATTCCAGTCTCTCTGGCCACTTTTCTCATGGAAATCCTTGGATTGCGCTTGACTCGCATTTTGATGATTTTCCGGTTCCTGAGTGTGTTCACTGACTTCGGTCTCCCGCTTCTTTTTGATCCTCACTTGTGCCAAACTCCCTATGCAATTTATTTGGAATTTTTCTCTCAAAATTTTTTACCGGAATTTTTTGATTACATCCTGAACCGTGCTTTTTGGTATCTCAAGAATGGCGGAAATAGTTCGGACGCTTGTATTTTTGTTGTATAATGTTATTATTGAATCTCGATTATTGGACATTATAGAGAATCGATTGGGCTATAAATTGAGTATAAAATTAATAATTTAATAAAGACTTGAAAAAAGATATGAGAAAAATAAAAGTGTCCGGTTACTTTTGGCGCACCCTGTATTTTATTAAAAGTTATCATTTAAAATGTTTATAAAAATCCCATAATATTAATTTAAAATAATAAAAATTTATTATTTTTTAAAATTAGAATTTAATTTTAATAATGTTATATTTTTTAGAATTCAAAAACTAACTCATTTCACTTCTTATTAAGAATTTAATTTTTATCCAAATAAGAGCATAGTGCAAAATGGTGAGAGCAAAAATTGCAAACAAAAATGTATTGTATGCAAATTGTCAATTGCCATTTAATGTCATGAATCCAGTACATAAGCCAAAAGTTCTGAAATTCATCCTTCATGATTTTATCAAAATTCAGAACAAGCGGAATTAATAAAATCAGAACAGGCGGAATTAATAAAATCAGAACAGGTGGCGAAATTATATTCACAAAATTTCATAACAAAAATCGCAAATTTTAATGTCATATAAAAAAGCAAAAAATTATTTTGAACCTATGCTTTCGATAGTTTAAAGACCAATCGGCGCCAATTTTAAGAGACTAAAATTTGTGGGTAAATTAATATTTTCAAAAAATGAATTACATTAAAATTAAAGATAGATGTTGGAAAAATATAAATCATCTAAATACCACTCTTTCCAATCACCCAATTCATCTCAACAAAATTAATCAAATCTGTGATTTATTAACAATTTTATCAATTTCTTAAGAATTTAATCAAGTTCTTACACTATGAGTATTTATTCAATTCATTTAAAATTCTTATATTCCTTGGCCCAACAATCACATTTTGCCGGGCTGCACCCATCCGCCAAAAGCATTTTCCAATTCACGAGCAACAGCAATTAACAATGCCTCATTGAATTGTGCTCCAATAATTTGAACGCCAAGGGGCATGTTAGTCGATCTGCTTTTCCCAGTAGGCAAATTAATGGAAGGCAGACCGAGAACATTGAAAAGCTGAATATTGGAGAAAATAAGGGATAAATTCAATCAATTGGGCTCTAACTCTGCAATAGGCCAGATTGAATGGTTTGAAGGGTTCCATATGACGATAGGGCACTTCAGTGGGTATCACTGGCAAAACTAATACCCCATTTTTGCCTAACAATGTGTCCAATTGACGTCGCAGTTTGTTCAATTTATCGGCAACCTTAAAATGAGAAAATAGTTTTATTTGCATCAAGAAATAATTTTTTACCTAAAACTTAGTTTTTGACTGCTATTAAGTCAAAAAAGCGGTTTTAAACCCTACAATTTAATAACAATTGTAGATCTCATCGAGAATTTTCTTATTTTTGGTTTTATAAACTTTAATTTTGGATCAAAACTTAACATTTTATATAGCCTTCGATGCGTTTTGAACAGTTCTACAAAATGGTATAAGATTTGTAGGGTTTAAAATCGGTTTAGATTTATTAAAAATCAAATATTATTTTTTGGGTAAAATAATATTATTTTTGGGTAAAAAATAGCTCACAAATTTTGCTTCCATATCGTCTTTTGGAGAAATAAAATTTCGAAGGAATTCATATTCCGATCGGGGCCAAGTCGTTGACAATTGGCCTCCTTTGGTTTGTCGAAGAAGTGCAGAAAATTGGTTAGTTAAATTTGGGTAGATTGGCTGAAAATGTGAAAGTATCCTTTCAAAACAGCCGAAAATATCCAAAATATCCATCCACCTGAACTCCCGGTGAATTTCCATTCAATGCCCAAAGTTCCGATTCGCGGTTCATTATTGGGAATGAGATTTTTGGCACTGTCAAATTATATTTTTTCTCGAAATAGTTTTTCACCTACAAATTCATTCAACACATTTAATATATGTTTTTAATTACCTTTCTAATTGATTCTCGCTGTGCTGAATGCAGAGATTCCATTATCAAAATTTCCAATTCCTCCAAATAAAAAATTTTAAAATTGTTGGCAAAATCCACTTTCTTGTCATAAACATCGATGGATTTATTTGCCAACACCTTAAAAGGGAATATACCTATTAAGAGGACTAGTGATGATATTTTTGCCGAAAATATGAGTGGCAAATCAGAAGCATAACGGCAAATGGGTCCAATGGTGCGCATAGCAGTCTTAATTCATTAATAGGGCTGGGAATTATAGTGAATTATGCTAGGCATAAAAACGCGATAAAAAGTATTTCTAACTAGATTTGAGCTCAAAACATTAAATTTTTTTTCAACTTTTTTCATTTTTTTATCACTAATTTGCTATTTTTGTCACCATTTCACTAGTTTTTATCACTATTTTGGCCTTTTTGAAACTTTCGGAAATTTTAACAAAAAATTCAAAATTTTCCCCTTTGGGGATCTTTTTCATCAAAATTTTTTCCTTTAAAACGAATTTTTACATTTTTGCCAAAAATTTTATCTGCGAGATCATCTAGGTCAAAATTTTTGAGACCCCTTTTCTTCAAAAAAAAATTTTTGATAAAAATTTCACTTTTTTAAAATTTTGTCACTTTTTTTCTTTTTTTTCACTATTTTTGATCAATATTTTCCCAGCCCTAATCATTAAAATTATAATAAGTAATAGGAAATCCTGAAATATTTAATGAAAATATTGATGCAAACTCGCAAAATATTGACAACAATGACAAAATTTTGAAATATTGATAAAAAAAAATTTTAAATTTTAATAAAAATAATATTGTTTTTTAAATTTTTAAAATTTTAATTTTTTCATCAAAAAAAAATTTAAAATTCATTTCCAAAAATGTTATATTTTATATAGATCGATAAAATTTTAAAAATGCCCAGCTCAATTTTTATTATTTTTTTTTTCAAGAAAGGGCAAATTTTTTTCAAAAAGGAATTCGAAATTTTTTTCAAAAATTTTCTACTTTTTTTCCTAAAAACTATAAAATAAAATAAAAATTTTTATTATTTGCGAAAAAGGCCAAAAATTGTCAAAAAAAAAAAAATGCCGAAATATTTATAAATATTAAGGGCCAAAATGGCAAAATATTGCAAAATATTGACAAAAATGTCAAAAAATTAATCAATAAAGGCATTAATAAAACATGTTTTACATTGGTTGCGAGCTATTTTAACATCGCAAACAAAATACTGAAATCAATATAAATCTGCCCTCTAATAATTAAATGGTATCTTTTAATTTACCGCTGGAGGATATGCGGCACCATTAGGGATAGTTCCATCAACAGGAAGTATATCTAAAAAAAAACCAATGTATTTTAATAATTTGATATGTATTTTACGAGATGGATAAGTGGTCGCTTTTAATCCAAAAACGCCACAATTATGTGCTGGATTACGAATAGATCCGGAAATGTCACCACCAAGGCCAAAAAGTGATCCAGCGGAGGAAATAATGGCTGCTTCACCGCTGCTACTCCCACCTTTAAAGTTGCGTAAATGTTTTTTTTTTGTATCAAAATAGTTTTTGACTACTATTGAATCAGTAACCGGTTTTAAACCATAAAAACCTTAGTAGATCTCATCCAGACGCATCTTTTAACATTTATACATTTCTTAGTTTAAATTGAAATTGAGCGAATTAAACCGTATAAATCTTATTTCCCAATTGATTTTAAACTCTTTAATTTTGGACCAAAATTTGACTTTTTATAATATACCATTTGATGTGTCTCGATGAGATCTTGATATTAGGATTCTAAAGTTTAAAATCAGTTTTTAATTTAGTACAAGTCAAAAACTACTTTTGATGAGAAAAATTTTTTAATACGAAAAATAGTAAGAGTATCTCCTTTAAAATACGGTGCTAGATCATCTCCACAATTCTGCAATTATAAATTTCTGGAATATTAGGGCGGAGTGATAGGCAGCAGCACAGGGATGGGTTCGATCGCCCAAAAAAATTTTTCGAAATCGAAAAACCAAATTTCGATGGGGCAAAAAATAAATCGTAATTAAAAAACGAAATTTCGATGCCAAAAATGACCGAAAATCGACATCGAAACGAAAAAATCGAAAAACTTTTTTTCATAAATCAGAAGTCTGAACAAAAAATTTTCAAATTTAGACAAATGGTATCAAAAATTCAGATTTTTAGTCAAAATTCAGACATTTTGAAACATGCTTAAAATTAATAAAAAAAAATTTTTGAGGTAAAATTCATTTAAAAATGATATTTGTTAACTCTTATTTTTTTTAATTTTTTTCCTTCATAAGAGAATTTTAAGAAAAAAATAACTTGATAGGCAAAATTTTAAATTGTCTATTGCTGTGATGACCACCCCGGACATTTTAAAATGCATTGCAATTTATTTGATTTTATTAATAAAATTTACCTGGTGTCCGTCGGGTGTCATGCGGATTTTTCACAACGCCACAGGCGGAATCATCGCAATAAGCGCTCATTCCCAAATTTGGCATTCCGGTTATTCCAAGGAGGATGGCCCCGGCTCCTTTTACTCTACAAAACTTATCAAATTATAATTTTAATTGTCTTGTTACTTATTGTTACCTAGCCACAATCGGAGCATCAATCGTTGATGTTACATTGGCATTGATCAATGCCTGATTGCATGCCGTTATCACGAATCCTTTGATTTCAATATTATTTTTGCTCGTAAATGGCACTCCATAAAGAGGCATTGTTTCGGCCAACTTCAAATAATATTTCATATATATTGCAGCGAATATTGGAAATTAGTGTATTTCCGGAAATACATTAGCCATTTGGGTTGGCGAATTTTTTGAAAATCTTGGATTCTAGGCATCGCATGGACTCAAGAGTAGACTCATTCGACTCGTTATTGTCTATTTTATTTATAAGATTTTACTTTCGGATCGTTTTATGCTCACTGTTTTACCCGGCCCTAAACCTAAATCCTAACCCCAGTCCCTTAATCGGTCTGAAATTGAAATTTCATATACTAAATCGACCATGCCGAGTCGAATGAGACCTACTCTCGAATCTGCATGTTATCTAGAAGCCGAGAATTCTAAAATTTGCTAACCTAAAAATATCTAGCGAATTTCCAATATAAGCACTTATGCATATGTTGCGGTTAATTCTGGGATTGGTGGACGATTGTCCGAAATGCGACAAATTAACCGCAACACATATATTATTCCCATTCCATTCATTTATAATCTTTTCCTACTTTGTTTCGTTCCGATTGGCTCATTCCCGCCAATTTTGAATCAATCTCGGCAGCTTGTTCCAAAGCATCGTCAAAATTGGTATAAACCATTGCATTCAGCATTGGATTCACTGCTTCAATTCGCTCAATATATGCGCTCACCAATGCTTTCGAAGAGAGCTGTGTGCATTTAGAAATTAATTCATTCGTTTTTTTTCTACCGTATTTCTTCTAATAGAAGCCCCCTGGGCTTCATATTTCAGAGATCCTCCGAGGTGGGAACTTTTCGGAATTTTTGAAAAAAATGCTTATTTCGACTTAATTTCATCTAAAAATTGGTTATTTTTGACATAAATTTTTCGATGGGATGGGGGGACTTCTATTAGAAGAAATACAATAATTTGAGACATGTTCAAACTGGACGACTTCTCATCTCAACTAGGTGCCGTCGCTTTTTATTCATTAAGTACGAAACCGACATATAGATAATTTTTTGTTAAATTAAAGAGCTCACTGCAAGCTGTCGATAGATATAAAATTTATTTGTTTGGTTAAAATTAGCTGAATTATACTTTAAAAAAACCATTAAAAAGACTATTTTATTATTATAAATTTGTCAATTTTTAATTGTTTTTTTTTTTTTGAAAATAATTCCATCAAATCTTTACCAAATCAAATAAATTTTATTTCTATCGATAGCCTGCAGTTAGCTCTTTAATTTGACACCAAAATCATCCAAAAGGTTTCGTCCTAAATGAAGTTATAAGCGACGGCACCACCCAGTTGAGATGTGGCCAAGTTGTAGTATATTGTATATATTGCGGGCATTATTGGAAATTGGGCATTTCCGGAATTGCACAGTTGGGCAATTTTGGAAATCTCGGTTTCTAGGCGTCGTACAGACTCAAGAGTAGGCTCATTCGATTCGGCTCGGTCGATTTACTATATGAAATTTCAATTACAGACCCCTAAACCCTAATCTTAGTCCCTAAATCCTAGCCCAAAGCCCCTAAAACCCATGCCACCCTGAACCATAACCCTAACCCTAACCCTAGCCCCTAATTCGGTATATAATTGAAATTTCATATAATAAATCGACTATGACGAATCGAATGAGCCTACTCTCGTCTCGAGTCTGTACGACGCCTAGAATCCGAGATTTCCAAAATTGCCCAGCCAAAAAGCCAGGGCAATTCTGGAAATGCCCAATATCCAATATTATCCGTTACGTATATATGTGTTTTGTAATTGTACTTTTCCATTTCGAATCATTTTTGCCGCATCTTTTGCGCGGAGAAAAAGTAGTTTGCTTGCATTTTGCCATTGTCCAACATGTTGAATAGGCTGAAATGCATTGTAAAGGTCGAAAAAGGCATTGACCAAGGCAAAATAACAATCAGCAATGAAACGAAGCAGGGAATAATTGAAACGGATGAAATTGTAACGATCCATCACCGGAGTTGGATATGATGCATCGGAATTGCATTCTTTCCTTTTTCCACCACAATCAACATCCGACGATTGACAATATCCATCCTGGGCGGCCATACTGCATTGTAAGAGAAGAAAACCGACTACTAAAATTGTAGCCAATAATTCACCCGTCGAATTTTTCATTTATTAAAAATATTCTGTAAAATAATTGAAGTTGAAAATTGGGTATTTTTAAAGGCGACAATGGCAAAATTGAACATATGGAAATGGGAGAGCAGCATTCAGACATTTTTTTCGTAATATTCAATAATTTTATGAAATTTTTATTTCTTATTTGGAAAATGGTCTCAATAATCACACAAAAATTGGAATCTTTTTTGATTGATTTATCTTTCCTCCATTTACATCCTTTTTATTAGCCTAGTTTGGAGGATCTCCCAGCAGAGAGCCTAAAAATGAATTAATGGATTGATTATATGATAATTTGTTCAAATTCAAACTATTCTCACTCTGATTGAAAAAATGCCCCTTCACACATTTATATATAATTCAAATTTTGAATTGGGAAAAAGGGTTGGAATAAGGATTTGAATATTGGCCCAAAATAATTTTTAGGAAATTATCAGATTGATAGTCGAATTTGGCGAATTTCGTATTTTGTAATGTGGATTAACATGGCTAAATTGCCCCCCTCCCTCTTCTTGTCCATACGAATTTTGAATATTGATGCATTCTCTGAAAATCTGAATTCAATTAATTCATTCCACATTCTCTTATAATTTAATAAAAATATATTCATTATCATTATCCAGATTTAATTATCCAATAATACTTTCCAATTCCATTTTCAATTTTGTCCTCTTTTACATCTCTTCCAATCAATTTCATTTAATTATTTCACCAAAAATTGCTTGGAAAAAATTAACGCTTCATCAATCTTTAGTTGAACGGAATGTCAATGATAAATTTTTATGTCGAAAGTAGAAATTGAAAAAAATCAGTTGAAGATGGATAAAATCAAAATAGGCGGAATTAATTAAAATCAGAATAGACGGAATTAATAAAATCCGTCCGGGGTCAATTCCACAATAGACAAAAGACAGTGCTCTAATGTGGTCAATTCCACAATAGACAAAAGACAGTGCTCTAATGTGGTCAATTCCACAATAGACAAAAGACAGTGCTCTAATGTGGTCAATTCCACAATAGGGTCAATGTGATCAATTCCACAATAGGTCAATACTAATTTTAATTTTTTTGTGAAATTATTTATTTGGACATGAAAATTTGGTCATTGGGATTTTCTGATATGGAAAATTCAAAAATGACTAATTTTTGCTTGTGTGGTTTGTGGAGATAATACAATCAATATTGAATCATTGCGGGTTTGCAGTGAATGGAAAATACATTGGAAGGCACCGGTATACTTAAAAATAATTTTCTTATTCAAAATTAATTATAATTAAAATTAGGTGGGCAAAATTATGGAATTGCCTGCTAGAGTGACATATGCTGGAATTTTGCAAGATGAACAATTTTATGCATTTGTGAAACGTATAATTGAGGAGAGTTAAAAAATTGCGAAGAATCTGGAAAATTTTTTTATTTGCAATTTTTTTCGATTTTATTTCGGTTTTTAAAGAATTTATGTATAAAAGATTTTTATTTGGAATTATTTTTTGTTTTTTTCAAATTTATTCGGTTTGTAATTCAAAATTTCTTTCTATTTATTTAAAAAAAGGTGCATAATTTTATATTTTATGATTAAATTTTATTACTCATTTTAAGGAACGTGACTTAAAGAAAATTTAACAATGGTATTCAAATACTGAATATTTAATTAAAATTAATATTTTATGCGAAGGATTTAACATCATTGATAAAATTCATATTGGATTTTTCCTTCTTTAATTCATTTAGAAGAGAAGCTGAACATAACTGCAATTTTAATAAATAATTAAATAATAAATATAAAACAACCTCTCATTCTGGGTGGCAATTTTCACAACTTGCGCATTGAGTAATACATTGGCTAAATTAAAAATTTTATGTTAAATTAATCTTTAATTTTCATGTTATTATTAATTTTTTAATATAAATTTGTTATTAATTTATATATTATCATTAAATCTCATTTTGATGCTTTATTGACATAAAATTTTTAATCAAATTTTGATTATATTCAAAAGCAATAAAATTATATCACTAAAAAGTTTTTTAATAATTCATTTTTTATTTTTACCAATCTGCTTATTTTACTATTAATTAACGCTTCTCGAACGTTTTGAACATAATTTTATCATCCCAATTTTTACTATTCCGCCAATTGGCAATAATAGCAGCTACATCGGCCATCTCCGCAGATGGCACAATTTTGGTTAAAGATATTGCAATTCGGAAAGTCCGTTCCATAGCAATACTTCAATATCAAATCTTGATTACCATGACAGGCAAAAGCCTTCATTTTAATAATTAAAAAAAACATTGAATTTTTTTTCATTACCTTTGGAAATTGCACGAATAGATGAAAACTAATGAAAAGAAGGAAAGAATATTGAAGAAACATTTTTGGATTTGGTTTATTTGAAAAGTTTTATTTGACACTTTTTTTTAAAATGATGAATGTGAAAGATGGATTTTTGTTGGAATGCTGAATATTAATTAAATTTATGAATTTTTGGACAAAAAAAAATATAAAATAACATTAGCTAAATTTTTATTTAGGGAGCTATTTAGTAATAAAATGATTTTAATTTTTATTTTGATTGATTTCAGAGAAGGTTCTCACCGACTTTTAAAGCCCCCGGATTTTTCCCAATCCACATTCACATTTATCATTTGAATATTAATGAAAATTATTTTGGTATCAAACGAACAAGGCATCCATCAAGGCATCAACAATCAAAAATTATCTGTGAAATTGTCAATTCAGTGTGGTCTGTCATAAAATTAAAAACTAAATATTTATGCAGAAAGAAAGCTTATGTAAATTTCAGCGACGATTAAATTCATCCATTGAAATCATTTTTTTGAAATAATTTCAATGATGCTCAATTTCAATAAATATTTTTGGAATAATATTCAAATTTATTGTTTTAGTATTCGATTATATTTATTTTCCGACTAAATTATTTATGCAAATATCCCAAAATTTGCCCATAAAATATTCGATTTAGCAATGGCTAAATTGTTAACAGATTAACAATAAATAAATTAATTGTATTTCCAATTCTATGAGGGAAAGAAGATATTTTTCCGAATTAACAATTAATTACCTAATTATTAATTACCTAATTATCGTGTTTCACAGTCTGGCCTAATTTTGGCCATTTTAGGGCTAAAAATCGCCAAAAAAAGATATCTTTACAACAAATAAAAAATAAAGAATATTTTCATGTTTTATTTTAAATATAGAATATAATATAAATTAATATTCAATAAAAAAATTAAACACAGCCATCTTGCTTCTCATAAAAATACATCTCATTTCGGACAAATAATCGCATCAAACGATCCTCGCTAATTAATGGCTTGGAATATTTATTTTCCGTAATCAGACAAGCTGCTTGTACTTTTGGCAATTTGCATAGACTATATGTTAGGCAAATTTTAATATTCTGCAAGCCTTGATATTTTAAATAATCAAATATGTCTTCATGGCATTGATTGATGGCATCAAAATATGGTCGATTTGTTGGCAATTTGGTATCCAACTTGGAAAAAAATTAATTTTCAAGATAAGCGAATTAATGCGAACCGATTTTTCCTTGACATTAGCCCAAATTTCTTGAAAATTTTTCTCCACAATTGACAAATCCATTTGTCGCAAAAATGACACATTGAATTCATTCGGATAGACTCGCTAAAAATTATTAATAAAAATATTTTTAAATGATTTCAAAAAATTAATGTTTGTCATTTGCTTGGATAAATAAAAATAAATTTTATAATTTTATTTGACTGGTCTTTTGTGCCTTAATAAGAACTGAGGTAAATTTAATCAAGTAGAATTTGTAATTTAATTAATATCCACCAAATTATAATAATTTAAAGAGATTTGTAATAAGGATTTTTTTGAAAGTTGAAAAATTAAAATTAAAATATTAATATTTTTAAAATTTAATGTTTCATAAAATAATAAACCCCGGCCCGGGAGTAATAAATTAAGACTACACTTTGATCGTGAGCAAATTTAATTAATTTATTTTTAATTTTTTGACGAATTTTTTCAACTTCATTTAATAATCCTTCGGGGTCTAATCAGCACTCAGCAGTGGTTGTCTCTCTTTATTTATTTTTTGTTGACATTTAAAAAAAAATTCTTATGGGATATCAAGTATATGGGCTATGGTGATAAGGACATAAAATTTATGAATTAAAAATATAAATTTATTTACAAAAATTATCCCAACATGCGCCTAAATGAATCGAAACGAAAATATCAGTAAACCTTTTCATTGGCCAAATGAAGCATAATTGAATAATTGCTGGTCACCCGTTTCACATCAAAATGCCAATCTAAATCGCCTTCCATATGACGGGGATAATGCATCCAAAAAGATTTTATCCGCTTTGGGATTATCACCATTTTTTCATTGTTTTGCAAAAATGAAGTCATTATGCCTTTTGTTATCAATGCAGTCAGATTGAATTTGCTTGGGATTTTTTCTAAAATTATTTATAATTAATAAAGAAAAAATTAGTGAAAGAAAACAAAAGCAATAAAATGACAATTGAAAAATTATTCCTATAGAAATTGAAAACACCCATTTTAGATGAAATTTCTTCCTTAGGGCCAAATAGCTTTCCTTCGGGAATAAGCCATATTTCCTAACAAACTATATACATTCTCCTTTATTTGTATAACATATAAATTCCAGATTCCCCTATGATTGTAATTTTCCCATTTGATTTAAAAATATTTTGATATTCTATTAAATTATAAAAAGGTTTATATTTATTCCAAATCCTTCCATTGATGCTTAAAAATACAAATGCCAGCGTTAAAATTAAAAAAGGACACTTTTTATTAAAAAGATGGCATAATTGCATGAAAGAATATAATAATTTCAAACCAAATTTATCATGGTAAATTATCCATATTAGACTATTTTTGAAAAGAATTTTTAAACAATTTTTCATCATTTTTTTAACAAATATTAATTAAATACCTTGTATATTAAAAGTTGATTCCAATTTATTTATGAGCAAATAGCCAGCAGTTGGTTTTGTGGCTAATGCGCTAGCAAATGCTTCACCCAATGTTTTGAATTGCGTTGTCAAAAGCAAATCATCCCAATCGATCAATGCAATGAATTTGGCACTTTCACGGAATTCATAAAAGCATTCATGTGCCAAAAGGATTTGGCCATTGAATCTATTGGAATTATTTGTTGATCACATTTTTATATAATTTTTTAAGTTGAATAATTATATTCTGCCGAAAAGTTTGCTTCCAAAAATGATTTTAAATTAAAGAGGCTAATTTTAAATCAATAAAGCTCTATTTTTATTAGATATTTAGGCCTCAGATTTTATTAAATAGAAAAATAGAAAAAAAGTTGTCATAGAAATATATGGATTAATGATTTAAACAATTTTGATAACTAATAATTATTTAATTATTCCCTTTCCCTATATGCATCTACTAAAAATGAAAATATAACTTCAATCTTCTTATTTATATTATTACAATATGTTTTCATATCGATTTTGGTTTTCGTCTGTTTTCTATAGCCATATTTAAAAAATCTCACGAATTATTTTTTTCTTACAAATATATAGTTTAGAAGAGTGGCCCTATCTTTATCCCAGGGCCTTAATATAATATTAAGTTAACGAGAATAATTGTAAATCCAATTGAATAATTTTAGGTAAAATTATTGCGTGATTTAGCAGTTTCCAAAAGTACAAAAAATTTTAATTATTTATTTGTTATTAAGCCATAATTTATTTTAAATTTAAAAAATGAACTCTGTTTGTTCGTTTGGATTATAAGGCATATCCTGTAGAAATGGAAACAAAATTCCAGGCCTTACACTGATTATTCCAATTTTTTCATAAATTTTCATTAATTCGAAGACAGCCTTTAAAGCACTTTGCACATGCGTTACAATCAAATCAACCTTTCATATTTAAATAATTATAAATTTCCTCAATTAATATAAAACCTTGAGCAATCTGTATAATTCAATTGTGGCAATTATCAGTTGCCAGCGTTCAAATGTGAGCACTCGGCTCATACAAATGACAACTTCTCGCCTTTGATAATCGGGAAGAGATGGCGTGAACTATAATAAAATTCATTTTTTTTAATTAGTCTTAAGTCTTTCCAATAGCTATATTATTAATGTTCAGTTATTCAAACTGGCATCAAAATCCTGAATTTACCCCTAGGCTCTAAATTAAATTATCTATCATCAAGTCATCCTCCGAAATTTGTCTTAATGAAATTATTGAAGCTATAAACCATTTTATTATGTTAATTTGGCATTTTATAATAGCTCTATTTTAGCTATCAAATAAATAAATAATTGACTTGTTTGTAAATATTTATTCTTAAAAAAAGACAACAATTTTCATCATTTTTGTTATAATGTTTGACTATAATTTTTGTATATTTTATGTTTTAAAAAATTATTTATATTTTTTATTATTATAGATAAAAATCAATTAAACCTGAATAACATTTTTTGGATGTTTCCTTTTTCCAATTGTAATGCCGAATGAATTTAAAAGTTGCTCATTTTCTTCTAAATTCATTGCCATTGGTGGTGCCGGCACAATGCAATTCATAAGGAATACTTCAATTTTACAGAGTCCTAAGCCGGCAACACGTTCCAATGTTGTTGGAATTGTTTTTGCATATTTTTGTTGATTATTTTGGATCATTTGAATGCAAGAAATTTTTTGCAAATTTGTTTGATCTTTGTCGGTTGCCATCAAACCAACAATAAGAAGGTCACCGTTTTGACTGTAAAATTTAAATTTTTAATTATAAAATTTTAAATTTTATAACATTCGGTGCAATAATGGGAGATAGAAAATTTATTATTGTTATTTAAACGAAAATATTTTTTATGCCTTATATCTTATTAATTTTATCCAGCCCAAGTTGATCAAATAATTATTCAAAATTTAATGAATGAATCGGAGATTTAATTTTATATAAATTTCATTCAATAAATATCATACAAAAAATCTCGATCACCAATTTGAAAGTGTCTGACTCTAAACTTACAGAGGGAATCTCCAGAAAATTATTTCATTTTGCGGCCACTTGATTAAAAAATAAAAAATTTTGAGGTGGATCTTTGCTTGAGGGCAAAAAATATTTAAAATCGAAGAGTAGCATTTAGGGTCTTCTTTATTTGGGGGCAAAAAGGAGGGCAAATTCCCCCGTGGAAGGATATATTCTTTTGACCGCCCTGAATTTAATTAGGCCTTTTAACGTAATTATTCTTCTTTAAGCATTTCTATGATTCTTTTAATTTTTCATCATCATCAATTATCAGAAATTCTGATTATATTATCAAATATTCATTTAAAAATATTTAAAAAACTTACAATGCTTTGTTGAAAAGAAATGTCTTATAGAGGAAGAAATAATTAAATTTGGATGGATTTCTTTTGTCAATTAATTTATTTGTGATTGGAAAGCAAATTTTCGAGAGCAGAATATAGCATAAAATTATGTAGGAAATATTGTTGCCGTACAAAATTCTGATAATAAATTTGGTATATTTCATTGTGATTCGTAAAAGAGATTTGACCAATGATGCAAAAGAATTTTGCATTTGTCTAAAATAATTAACATAAATTATTTTTTTGAATGATTGAACCATTATCAAAATTATTAAACAATAAGAAATTTTGAAACCTTAAATTGCATTTTTTTAATTAATTAATTATAAATTTTTTGAATTAATTGGAAAATAATTTAGGAATTTAACTGAAAAATTCTACCATCTTCCATGAATTATTTTTATTTAAAGTAAAACAAAATAAAAATTGTAATTCTGATATTATGATCAAAAAATTGAAAAATAAATGTTGAAAAAAATAATATAAATATGGATGATGGAGGAAAGAATCAATTGATTTTTAATGCCACTGCGCATTGCGCAATTTTATCAAAGTGACCAAATCTGAATGTGAGAAGGGTGAGAAGATTGCTCTCGCGCAGCAATATGTAAATTTTGCTCTTTCTCGAACTTCCAAATAATATAATGCGCGTCCATCGGTCAATAAATCAATAGGTGGATTTCGGATAACAATTTGACATTTTATAAATGAACATGATGAATCATTTTTTATTCTTGATGAATAAGCTTTAGGGCGAAAAATTGAAAAGTTATTTTAATCACAAATTTTTATCCAAATAAAAATATTTAATTAATTTTTATAATTCAAAATGCATTAGCTTTGAATGCAGCTTTCTATTAACCAATAAATGGCCAAAAGAATTTGAATATGCAAATGTGCTCAACAATACAATGAATAAGCCCAGGAGAAATTGCCAATTTGGAACAAAGTCAAAAATAAAAATGGAAGCAACTGTGACGAACAAAATGGAATTTGCGGTGGCAAAATCTTTCAGAATATTGTCCGCATATTTCAAGCAAAATGCAATGGTCAATCCACCAATGGAAAGCCATAAAACCATAAACCAAATGACAAAATCGAAACCATAAAAATATCCATTTTCAGCAACGTCGTTGCCATTCTTTAAAAAATTATGTGAAAAAAATCATAGTTATTAATTAATTTTTTATTAACTAAAAAGTGTGTTTTTGATGACTAAGAAAAATGTATTTTCCGATTAACTAAAAATGTGTTTTTTTAATAAATAAAAATGTATTTTCGATTAACTAAGTAAAATGTGTTTTCGATTAACTAAGAAAAATGTGTTTTCGATTAACTAAAAAAAATGTGTGTTTTCGTTTAACTAAGAAAAATGTGTTTTCGATTAATTAAGAAAAATGTATTTTCGTTTACTAAGTAAAATGTTTTTTGTTTGCTGACTGAGAAAAATGTGTTTTCGTTTGCTAATAAAAAATGTGTTTTCAATTGACTAAGAAAAAAGTGTTTTCTATTTAGAAAAATATTCTTTCGATTATTTAAGTAAATATGTGTTTTGATAAACTAAAAAAATGTTACCTTTATATAAATCATTGCATAAGAAGATGGGATTGATGCAACCGACATTTGAATATTCCTCATCCACACGGTTGTTGGTGATGTATCTTTATAAATTTTCTCGAGCAGAACCCCAGCCAAACCAGAAATCATTGATGCAAGTATGACTGATAAAATTCCTATAAAAAATATACATTTTTATTTTAAATTTTTTTAAATGGAAAATAACCTATAAGTGGATCCTGTTCTCTTTCATTGTTGTTGCTGCTTTTCCCCTTTTTCTGGTTCATTTGAAAACTGACTATACTGACACCGATGAATAAGCATAAAATAGCGACGCATTGACGAAAATTTTGTGACCGTTTCAAAATCAGAACAGAAAAAATTGCTGCGAAAAGAATTCTAAGCTGGTAAATGACCTGAAATATGGTGTTTTTTCTCACGAAAATTCATTGATAAGGCATGAAATTTATATGAAAAAATGTGAAAAGGTATAACAAATTTTTATAATTCATTGACAACAAATGTAATTAATTTTATATATTTTATTTAGTCATAAATATCTAATAAATATTTTTGAAAATAAATTAATTTAAAAATTAGTAAAAATTTTCTAACAACAAATGATGCTGAATCCAAATGCGAAGCTCCCACATAAACAATATTGTTTTGAATGGTGTACAACAATGTTGGTAACATAACTTTTATTGTATCAATCTTGTTTTTCATTATTTTATAATATATAGCTGATAAAACTCTAAAAATTAAATTTTAATTTTGAATATATTTTACGTTATTTAAATTTAGAATATTTTTTAAAGATTTATTTCCAAAATTAAATTTTTTATTTTATGACAAATCAATTTGTTGGTTAAACGTTAAAGATTAGTTCAATAACTATTTAGCTTTAAACTATTGAATAAATTTTAAATTTTTTTCTGTTAAGGACAAGAATGACGAGAAATGACAAATTCTCATCTGCTCTAATAAGGGGAAATCCATAGGGGATAACCACTGATCCAATTGAAGCCGTTGAATATTCCAGTGGCTAATTTGTAATAAAGGGCAAAAATTTAATAATAATTTTTATAATTTACTAAATATTTTCTTTCTAATTTTTTTCTTTTCTGCAAATGCCAAATTAATAAATGGGATTTTAATAATGAAATATTGATAGGAAAACATACTTTTTAAAATCATTTATTTCCAAGCAATATACTGCCATAATACAAAAGAACAATTTGACAAATTCCATCATGAGCACCGCCACACTGGCATAAAACATTTCGTCCACATCTCGAATGCGCACATAGCGCATCAATAAAGTATGAACAGAATTTTGAAGAGTTAGCCAGGGCAAAATGATTTTTTTCATTGTGATCATAGCAAAAAATAATTAAAAGAATATTTTTAAATTTATCGAATTAAAATTGCTTCTTCATTTTAATTAATTGAGGGAATGGAAAATGGAAATGAAAAGGAATGGAATAAGGAAATTGGGAATGCGTTGCCCTCAAATTTTCATTATCTCGTTTTGCAAATAGACGAGATCTTGATCGATAATAATAAAAAGTGAAATGAGAAGCATAGTTAGAATGGGCGTCGTTAGATTGATTGGAATTTTCATATTAATCATTTTAATTTAAATCAATATGCATATTTCAATTCCAAAGAGATAGGACTAAAATATTGGCGTTTCCATAAATCTTAAATTATATTAAAGTTTTTGATTTGTTTATAAAAATTAAAATTCCTAATTAATCAATTTATCTTCTTTTAAAATAATTATTGTAAATGTAAGTGACATTTTTATACATATTTATAATTATCATTTCATTCGATATTCAAAAGTAGAGGAACATCGGAAGCAAGGATGGGTTCGATTTTCGATTTTTTTCTATTCGATGTCGATTTTCGGTCATTTTTGAAATCGAAAATTCTTTTTTTCGATTTCTGCAAATTTTTTGACCCCACGTAAAGTCGATTTTCAATTTATGAAAATTTTAAATCGTATTCGATTCCGGAAAATTTTTGTAAAAAATTGAAAAAAATCTAAAATCAAGCTTAATTGTAAAACCGCTCAAATTAAACTGGATTTTTTGACCCAATTTTCTTGACCCAAATATCACATCAATTTTTTCCATCCACCACCTTGCAGAAGCATTCGATCGAATCAATCAGCAGAAAAAGCAGAATTTAGCTCTGGTAAATATTAAAGGAAATAAAAGGAAAATCTCCTCACCTCGTTCTCCTTCAAAACCATATTGGGTTTATTTTATTTATCTACGGCAATAAAATGCAATTCCATTTTATTTTTTTCCGCGCTTGAAGTAGAAGACAATTTAAACAAAACAATTTTTTTATTTCGATTTTCAAGTGTTTTTAATTTTTCAAAAAATTTATTAAATTCCCCTAAAAATTTATTATCAGATTATTTATTGTAAAAATTCATCAAAATTCCATCAATTTTAATAAAAGCTAAAAAAATTCATAGTTTTTCTTAAAAATTAATGCCTAAATTGTAAAATTAATTATCTATTTTTTTTTTAAAAAATTAGCAAATATAGCATCTTGCATTTCATCATCTCTGAAATGATGCTCAAAATTGTTCCAATCGGCAAAATCTTCATCAAAATTGCCATTTTCCTTTTAATATTTTTGCTCATTTTCGTCAATTTCTATTCCTATTCAATGCTCACTCGTCTCGCCTATTCATTCAATTGGCTTTTGGCAAAAACTCCATTGATTTCGGCAGAAAAAGAAGAAATTTACATTCCATCGGCATTATCCCATATTTTCAATTGGCTTCACAGCTTCAAATGGTTCATCATTGCATTGCAATCTATGGTGAATGTTTAGAGAGCAGCAGATACATATATTTATATTTTAATTTTTAGCACTTGATTTTGGTTTTTTTTTAAAAAAACTTTTACCATTTAATTAAATATTTATTTTCTATCGAGTATTTGATACAAAAAAATTAACAAATTGACAAAAAATTAATGCAAAATAAATGATAACTGCGAAATTTTTGACTATTTTGCTCCGTTTTAATGCATAGTTGCAATTTTTAAATAAAATGCAATAATTTATTGATTTTTAAATTTATCAAAATCAGAGTTTGCAGTGTTTGTAACATAGCTCAACATTCCCAAATATAGCTGCACCAAGATTCATTCAATTATTTTTAGCGATAAATTATTTTTCTTAAAAATATTCCTATCATTTTTTGTATTTTTGCTAAATTTTATTAATTTAAATTAATAATTGCTTATTAGAAAATTTATGCTTTTTTTCAAATTTATTATGCAATTAAAAATAAAATATTTAAATTTTTCTTCCAGTTCTTTGACGATGGTTTCCCGGCATTTGAGGGAAAATATCATTGGTTAAAAAATGAATTGGATTTTTGCAATGTTGCTGAAGACACACTTTTCAATGGACAATTCAAGGGTATATTCAAAATAATTTTATTCAAAATTTTTTAAATTTAAATTGTTAAATTTTTTATAAAGATCCTCGATTGAAATGTCACATTTATGCCATCATTCCGTTGATGTTTGTGAAAACGGAATTATTCAATATCGATCCGCCAATACTCAAATTCCATGAATTTTTGCCACCAAAAAGAATCGCACAATTTATCCAGGAAATTGAATTGAGACCATTAAAACCATCGGTAATTATTATATTTTTATATTAATTTTTTTATTAGATGGAAATTTGCAAGGAAAATTTATTTTATAGGATTTTTTGATTATAAAAGGATAAGATAAATATTACAAAATTCTACCGGATTATTAATTATATCTGAAATATAAAAATAAATTCAAAGCAAAAAATAAAAAAAATTGAAAAGAAAATATAATAAAATACATCAAAAATATGAATATTTCCTTTTTCATATAATTTTTAATTATTTAATATACTTAGCTATTGACTTAGCTTCATTTAATAAAATAGTAAAATTCAGCTGAAAAGCAGAAAAAAATATTAATTCCTAATACTGGTGCCACATTTAAGCATGATTTAGAAATTATAATGCCAGAATTTTTTAAAATGTTTACTTGAATTTGGTTCACAGAAATGCTATTAAATTTCTCTTATTCAGCGAATAAATGTGCGCGATGGTCTGGGCGAAAATATTTGGCAGGATAGCATTGTTGTCAATGACACATTCATTCATCCATTCTCGTCACCTTTCTTCAAGGACACATTTATTTACATTCAACAACGCATCAACGCATTCAATTTTGGTCGATCCGAGCTATATAATGTAAAAAAATAATAAAATAATTATTTCATTTTATAAATATTTTTGATAAATTTAATAATTTTTAAATTCTTTTTCTTATTTTTCATGTCAAAAAATACGAAGTTGGTGGACATTATGCGCCACATTTGGACATTTTGGCTTCAAAGCCAGATTCTTTGTATGGTAATCGAATTGCTACATTCATGTTTATTCTTAAGCCAGCCGATATTGGAGGAGGTAAAATTTAATATTTAAAAAAATCAATTTAATTTTTTTTAAATATTCGTATTTATGATTAAAAAGATAAATTGATGAATGACATCGATTTAAACATAAAGCATTATATTTATCTGATAAAAAATAATATAAATAATATAATAGAAAAATAGATTTTTTAAATAAAAAAAATTAACGGGGTTTCATAAATTAAAATCTAATGATTTCAGTGTGCAAACTTTGGCTCAGAAAATTATTTTAGTATAATTATAATAAAATCTATTTTATATAACGATTTTGCATTCATTTATTCTGCTTATTTGGTCAATTTTTAAATAAATGCTCATCAGAAATAAGATGTTGCTTGGAATATTTACATTTAAATTTATAAATTATATAATTAAATATTATATAAAAAATAATTAAAATTTCATCAATTCCTTTAGGCACCGTATTCCCGGATGTTGGTTTCACATTTATGCCCAATAAACCGGGAGATGCACTCCTCTGGCTGAATATGATGCCCGACTATTCCACGGCATATGGTTCATTGCATGGAGCATGCCCAACATTGAAGGGCACAAAAATTGGCATAACAATGTGGATTAGAAGGTTGCATATTTTTATTGTTTCACCATTATAATTTTATTTTTTTAAATTTTTATTTCTTGCAAAAATTAAAATATTAAAAATATAATTATATAAAATTAATTAATTTAACTAAAAAAATTTTATTTTTTGATATTTTTTATGTTTTTAATTGAATTATAAATTCAAAAATAAAAAAATCCATTGTTTTTAAGTGTTACCCAAGAATTGCGTTTATTTTCGCCCCGACAATTTGGACAACATTATGACTATAAACAATTGGTTCAGCCGAAAGCAATGAAACCCGGTTCAAAGTTGTGGGAATGATGATCAATAAAATTTATGATCAAATGTGACTTTTATATATAATAACGCAATAAACAAAATATTTATTGAATATTTTATTCCACATTTAAATATGAGCAAAGGCAAATTTTTAAAAAAAATTCTGGGAAATATAAAAATAAAAATTTTAAATTTTAACTGGAAAGATGAAAAATATGAAATTGGGGAAAGAAAATATGAATTTATTTTTTCTTAATTCACTGATTTCCTTTTCTTCATTTGTTTTGTTTTATTTGCCCAATTGATGATTATCCATTTTGTCCTTTTTAATAATAATAAAAATTGATCACATATTTGGATAAAAAATCCATTTTATTAAGCTTCCCTCCTCCAATTTACCACTTTAATTTTTATGTCTTTCCTATCTTCCTCCGGCGACGGGATATTTTTGAACAAATTCTGTAAATCCAAAAAAGAGCAGAAATGGCAAAAATTGTTCCCTCAAAGATTCGATAGAATCGAATTTCATCGAATGCAATTTTGTAAATATAGTAGAGAAGGGCGGCGGCACAACGAAAAAGTTCCATTGAAGGAGCCCATCGGCGAAGGTCAAAGAATGCTCCGAACGATTGCACTTTAAAAGGGAAAGGGATTGAGGGGAAGATTAATTTGTAGGGGAAAGAGAGCGGGAAGGGGAAATGGGCATGGGGAATTTCGCGCAATGACATTTTCCCCTCTGAGAACTGAGATTTATTTTATATCTGCGGCGAAGCTCGGAATGGATGAAAAGTGAAAATAACCTTGAAATTATATTCCTAATCTTAAAAAATTGCTGTGATAAAATTTTTGAAACTTTTTAAAATATTTTTAATTTTCTGAACTTATTAATTTTAGCTAAGAAATGAATTTATAAATATTTTAATGAAATATTTTGTTAAATTAAATAAATTCGGCATTTAAAAATTAAATTGCCTAGGTAAAGGTAAATTTACAAAAAATTTTTGTAATCCATTTTTAAGTAAAACCATTAAAGTCTTAAGAGAATTACCGTTTTAAATCCAAAAACTTTCATTTTTTGTAATTTTAAAAATCATGAAAAATGTAATTTAATATCTCATTTATCCATTGAAGATTAATTTCATTTGGTACTCCTGCAGATTGGGGTCTGGAAGAGAAAGGGGGATGGTGGGGGAGGTGACAAGGTCCCTTCAATCAAATTTCCCTTCAAAGGGATGGAGGGAATGGAATCAACGATGGGAAGGGAATCTGAATTGGATAGAAGAATTTTTTTCGAAATTAATTTCGATGGAATAAATTCAAATCATTGATATAAACAAAATCAGTGTTGGATTAATTAATTTCTCATCCTTAATATTTTATACGAAATAAATGCTAATCATTGCGAATGAGGGTATCTGAGATGGATTATTAAATTATATTACTATAAATCATTCACTTAATTTTGTTTCACCCGATGATGCTTCTATTCATACCCAATCTATAGAATCCCAATGGCAAAAAGTGAAAATGACCCAAAAGAAAATGCATGGCACATCCTCATCTTTATATAAATCCTATTTCCCTGAATATATTTGGCGGAAACGTTTTGGTTCACGTGATCTTGTTTTCTATAATTTTTGGTCTCGTGTTCGTGAAATTTATCCTTGCGAATAATTTTAATTTCTTTTAATTGGGCTGTATATTTCAAATAAAATAATTTAGAAAAAAATTCTTCTATCCAATTCAGAATCCCTTCCCATCGTTGATTCCATTCCCTCCATCTCTTTGAAGGGAAATTTGATTGAAGGGACCTTGTCACCTCCCCCACAATCCCCCTTTCTCTTCCAGACCCCAATCTGCAGGAGTACCTTTGATTTTATTATGTTATTTCAAATAATATTTTATATAATATTCTTATAAAATATTTGAATAATATAAATATTGTTTTAATAGAAATAAAAACAAACTTGTTAAAATAAAAAATCCCAATTTGAGGATAAATTCATGCCAATCCATTTGGGCCCGATCATATTCAAAATGCAGGAAGAAGGCGAGGAGAAGCAAAAAATGGCAGAAAATATATGCCTTAAGCCAAATTGACAGACGAGGATTGTAAATTTGTGGATTGGATTCGGATAACGGAATTTGATATGAAGAATGCGGGAGGTAGAACCAATGGCAAAAATAACGGACCTTGAGAAAATTCGCAAATTAATTTTTTCATATTTTTTTTTTTGTCTTGGCTTATATTTAATAAATGTTTTTAATAACGGCAAGCAAAAAAGAATTATTTTATTTTGAATGGTTGCAGGAATTTTGTTCGGGTAACCGAATTTTATCCATAAAATTAAGCAAATTTTCGAAATTATTAATAAATTTTTCACATTTTTTGATATTTCTTTAAAGACTTTTGATATTAAAATAATTTATCAAAAATTAATGACAAGAAATTTGACCTATTTGATCGATTTTTTTGTTTTTGGTTCATAAATTTTTGAAAATTTCATTAAATTCATATTAAAATCTTAAATTAATTCTCCAAATCAGCGCTATTGAATGATAAAAAAAAATGCTAAATCGAAAGAAATGACCATTGTGGTTGAATAAAATGTTAAAACAGATTTAAAATTTATTAAACGGACCGGCATGCCTGGAGACCAAGCGGGTGGAAATAACATTGCCTTAAAGAAAATAATTATTAAAAATTAAACAATATGATTTCACCTTCAATTTGTCAATTGCTTTTGGATATATTGGTTGCCCATTTTTGTCTTTTTCTCGCCATTTATCTAGAAGAAATTCCTAAAATTAAAAATTGGCAGATTTGATAATAGAATTTTTTTTACTTTTAGTGAATGAAATTGGAGCCAAATTTGATTGAATGATCGTTCATTTTTGACTAAACCATCTGTTCAAAATCAAAATGTATTAAATTTAGTTAAATTTATTAGACAAACAAATTGGTGGATCATTGGGACGTTCTGCCTATTTATAAAAATAAAAATTATTATTTAAAAATTAAAAATAAAACCTCAAAAGTGCCAAAAATTCGATCCCAAATAATCAGAACACCTATTTATTAGTTGGAGAGGGAACTAATTGGGAAAAATTGCGAAGCATACCGCCGAAATTACGATCAATGCAATAGAGGTTACGACCATGATGGACCTTGAGGGAAAAGAAAGATAGCTGGGGAAATCAACATTATTTAAGATTATCATTATCCACTTTTAGAAAAAGTAAAGAACTAGAATCAGAAATTAATAAATAAAGTTGCTTGATGATTTCTTTTTTGGGTCTTGAGTCGTATTCAGAGAATTTTTTCACTTTTTATTAATTTTTCGATACTAAGATATTTGTTAATTTTTAGAATTTCCAGAGAAGTTAACCTACTGCTTTTTTATTAACTGAAATAGCGATTTGTTTCATCGATCAAACATATTTTAAAATTTTAATTTTTTTATTTAATGATTTTTTTTTAAATTTTTATATTTTTTCGTAATTTTCAGATTTTTAAAAAATTAAAAAAAATTAGGAATTTTTAGCCTACGATAATACAATCTTAAAAAAATAAATAACAAACCCGATGATGGGAAGGAGTATTGAAAAGCCAACCAATTGGGCCAAGTGATCCAAGTAACTGGCCAGAAAAAATGTGAAAATGTAAATATTATGGAAATGAATGGAGAAACAAACGCTGGTGTGCATCCAAAATTGAAAAATTTCCGAGAAATAGCGATGAACAAGGAAAATGGGTGGCGGAATGAAGAATGCCTTTGAATGGGGAATTTGGGATAAATTTTATTTTCATTTGAGATAAAAATGAGGTATTTCTTTTGGTGAATTAATAAAAAAAGTAATATTTAAAATTTTGATATTTTTTAAAATTAATTATTTGAATTTATAGAAAAATATAATTAATCAAATTGAATTTTGTTTTTTTTTTTTGAGGAAATTTTCATATTTTATCCAAAATTTTACCTGCAAGATGTCGTAGAATGCTAAGCCAGCATCCTATTTTGGAAGAGAGAAATTATAATAAAATTAAGCATAGATTTACCTGAATTGCGGCTTGACGAAATGAGGTTGAAAGATTGAAATATTGACTTGAATGGTGAATTGTGTGCATTCCCCAAAAAATGCCAATTTCTATGCATGAATAAACATTATTAATATTTTTATTTTATTAAATATTAACAAATAAGATTAGGAAATTAAATTTGCAATAATTTGTTTGTTAATTATTATTAATAGTATCCAGATTTTAGATGGCATAATAGTACTTATTTAACAATAAGTTTGTATCGCCTTTTTGTTAAGAAGGGAAAAAGTGAAGGGTTCCCCTATGGATCATTGGGATTAGGGCTAGGGTCATTAGGGTTTATATTAGATGATATCCTTTCCCTGAACGATCTCTAATGATCCTAACTCTAATCCTGTTGGCACAAACAGGGACCATTCATTATCTACAGTTAACAGAAAAAGCGGATACCAACTTAACAAGTACCGGCATAATTTACCAAATATAATTATACTCAATATTTAATTTAATTTCTCTAAAATAAGCAAAAAAAATTTTTGGAGGCAATAAAATTTCGCTGAAAATTTTTCTGGAGGCAAAAAATTAAGCTGAATAATAATAATATTTATAGATTGATTAACCATGAATGGCTCGATGCCCAATATAGTAAGCAAAATCTTGTGTGAAAAAGCATCTAAAGAGGAAAAATTCAAAATTTTTTTAAATAAAATTATACAATGTCCAAGTCCAATATGAATTCCAAGGCAATTCAATGATTCGATAATTGTCCCAAACCCAAATGTAGCCGTAACTCAAATTAGTGGAAAAAAAGAATTATGATGGATTATTCACAAATTGTATTTTGTCCTTAAATTTAAACCAAGTCAAAAAAAAATATAAAATTATTTTTTAATTTTTTAGATCCCTATTTTCTTCTCAAAATTTTTAATGTAATTTTTCAATATCTACTTTAAAAATTAAGCCACATTTTTAATTAAAATCACAAATTTTTCAAACTTATTTAAAATTAAAAACACTAAAAATGATTAATAATTAATTAATAATCTATTAAAAACATTGTATTTCATAAACCAAATAATTCTTATTTTTTTATTAAAAAATCATTTATGATTTTCAAAAAAATTTTAAAAAAAAATATTTTTTTGCAAAAAAAAACATTGAATTTGCAGAAAAAAAACATTGAATATGCAAAAAGTTTATACCGGTTTAGTGGTTTATCCTAGACTTCCAAAGCCTATACCCATTCGATTGATCTCGATGAGTCGCAACATTTGATAATAATTTGGCTTGGGTTTCCAAAAACACAAATTTGTTAAAATCGTTTATTACGCTTTAATTTGGCCATATAATAAGAAATTATATATAATTTGTTAAGTCTTGAATTAATCGAATTGTTTTATTTTTTTGGTGGTGTAAAACAAACAACTAAACCGTTATAATTTTAATACTTTTTTTCGATATTTTCAATATTCTTTTATTAAAATTCAATATTCCTTTCTGCAAATTAAATATAATATCCATTTTTATATCCCATTAAAATAATTATACCATGCAATGGCCTTGCCGCCAAACCTTTAGAAATTGGTATGTTCTGAATAAAAATAGAGTAAAGCCGTAAAATTGCTGACTTGAAACATTGAGAAAGCTAAAAATGAAAAGATGGGAATTAAAAATACCAAAAAATGATGAAAATATACCATTCCTGCACAACAAGATGTGATCGAATCATTCAGGGCGAACCGATGGGAATGGCCAAGCAGTGTGAGGATCAGGAATTCGACAATTATATAAAGGGCCCACCATGGTTCAACCTGTATTTCGGAATAAAAACAATAAAAAATTTATGAATTACTATATATATAATTAATAAGAAAATGAATTTGAAAAAAAAACATGATAACATTGAATTGAGTGATTAAAACATTATTGTACTGAATAATATGGTTAAAAATATTATTTTTTGGCTATTATATCATGTTAATAAATTTAAATTAAAATTGACTCTAAAAAATGGATCGAAAAATTTGGGTAATTATAAATAGCAATTTTCGTTATTTATCGGTTTTCTGTGCCTAGATTTTTTCGAATCATAAAGTGAAAGGTAACGATAACCCCCTTGGGTCATCCGATAGAATATTAGGGTCATACAAGGATAGGTTATCAATTATCATTACACATATTTTGTAACCCTAATCATAATCACCCTTATAAGGGACTTTTCATTTTTTTATCTGGCACAGATAACCAATAAGTAAAGTATCCAATTTTCGGAATTAAAGCAGATCAAAAAATAAAAGCAAATTTTTTGGCTTATCCGAAGATAAATACTATAATAACAAAAAACATACTTGAACATTATAGTTTGGTACTTGTTCAATACGGGCAAAAGTGGACTCCCATGGCGCGATCAAATACAGAGTATAACGAAATGTAGCAAAATCCGAATATTGATAGAAACGATAAGTTTTCGGGAATGGAATCTCGATTAGTGCCCAAATTGAATTGTTATTATAAAAGGTGAAGGTATTGGAAGTCATTTTTGATTTTTATTTGAATAAAGAAAAATAAAAAATTTTTGGAGATTTCATTGATTAAGCCATTTTTATGTATGAGTTCGGGAATGATATGTTCCGAAGAACTTGTTCCTGAAAGGGACTTCCTTGATCTCTTTCTCTTCCCTTGATATTCAATCGCATCCAATTTTTGCGGTTGATCTGCCTTGTTTCTCGGCAACCAAAAAATAAAACGCCGATTAATGTGGGTAAAAGCCTTCCATAAATGATAAAACTTGTCTTTCTTTTATTTTTTTCGTTTGATTATTTCTATTTTATGCTTGAGAACATTTATTACTTTCTGGATAAATGATTAACCAAAAATTATCGATAGCAGCAAAAGCTTTAATTGTTTTTATTTAATACAAATAGAATAAATAAAAGTTAAATAATAAAACAAAATATTCTTCAATGATCAATCTTAAAAAAATGGTAAATTAATTTAATATTTCATCATATAAAACCAAATTAATTTTATTTTATTTATTTTTTTTACCATTCTAAACAATTCCTGAAAAATGATGAAAAATTAATTTTCGCTTCGATAAATTTGCATAGTTACAAAAAAATTCTTTAAATCTTATGGAATTTTGCATCCTCTTTTTATTGAGAAGGGAAAAAAGTGAAGGGTCCGCTCTTTGGAGGTCATTCAAGGGCACGGATGGGACAAAATCAGAAATCACCTCACATATTGAATTCCGAAAATTCACAGTGGGACTCTTTAATTTTCCTACACTTTTCCATTTTGAGGAAAAAAGAGGACGCATAATACATAAGTACCAAAATGATGACAAGAAATATATTGCAAAAATTCAATGATTTTTATGGTAATTTATTTCTTTATTTTTATTTAAAATTATTTTAATTCTTCAATAATTTAAAATTATATTCAAGTTGCTGATGCCATTTTTTTTATAAATATTAAACGTATAATATTAAAAAGAGCGGAAATTGTTAACATTCTAGAAGAAGATGCTGAATGCTGCTGGACTGCGGTGGCTGACGCATTGTTGCCCTAATTGCAATTGCAACCTTTACATTATTTTTCCCCGTTTCGTTTAATCTAGTTGATTTTTATCCTTTCTTTCCTATTTTCACCTAAACATTTTAATTTATTGCTATTTGCAATCGCTTTGTAATGTAACCGGTTTATGGCGTAATTGAATGGGAATGGGCCAATTCACTTATTCGATAAACAGCTTTGTGGATATAAAAAGATTCATAACAAAGAAAATTCACTTGCGATTGCAATTACAAATATTCCTGTTTTTAGAAATGTTTTCTCTTCATTTAGCCAAATATATTGATATCCAAATAGATATTATATTAACATTTCTTTAGCCCAATTTATTCCTTTTTGATAAATTTTTGCCTTTTTTAGTTATTATTTGAGAAATTTCCAAATGTAAAATCAATTACTCTGTAAATTTAATAAATGAAATTTTCCACTTATAATAGGTGAATAATAAGATCAATAAGGAATAGGATGTTGAAAATGAGGATTCCTTGATTAATTAAAATTTTGTTTTATCAAAAATTATTTAATAAGAAATATTCAAATTTTTTCTAAAAAATCACTAGAATTCAATTTTTATATCAAATTAAAAAAAAATGAAAAAAAAACAAATATATTAATTAAATCATAATAATTTAAAGCAAATTTAAAAAAATCATGAAAATTTTTTTGACCCTTATTTTATTAATAATTAATTTGGAGTGCGGTTTTTCAACATTTTCGCCAACATTTCGTCAATTTTTGCGCGCAAGGCCCGGCGGCGATGCCCTTGATAGGGAACTCGCTCGAGAAGACATTGCAGGCGGAGGAGGCAGTTTTGGAGGCGGGACTCATACTGCTGGACAAAAAACTGGATAAGTCTTTCCCAAAAATAAATATTTTACAATTATTTCAATCAATATTCAAAATTTTTTAAATATTTTATGGAGCCAAGATGCTTTTCAAATAAGCAGCTAAAATACAATTAAATATTATTCTCATCAAAAGTAAATTTATTTTATCTATCAATCAGTGGGATGAAAAAAGAGGAGCATTTTTTATTTAATATAAATGCCCGCACAATTATTTGAAAAGGCAATGATTTTTGCACTCTGATTTTTAATCGTATTATTTAATTTTTTAAAAATTCATTTACCTAAAAAATTTTTAATTATAAAATTTTGCAATAAAATTAACTTTTTCATCATTTTTTGACTGTTTTTTAATAAAAATTTTTAACAAAATATAAAAATTTTCAATAAAATATAATTTTTTAGACATCTTCCCATTGTTTTGGTTCATGGCATCACGAATAATGCGGGAATGTTCGGCGCAATTCAGCAATTTTTTCTGGTATTATTTAAAATTAAATTACTTTTCAATTATTATGTAGGCGCGGGGCTACGGTGATCACGAAATTTACGGGACAACATATGGCGATTCTGGCAAAACGAATGTGGTATTTGTTTCAATGAATTGTCATTTTATGAAAGTGGTAATGAAAAAATTAATTAAATAAACTAAATTTAAAAATAAAAGATACGAATGATGATTCTGCTTGTAGCAGAATATACGGGAGGTAGCAAAGTGAATGTTATCGCCTATTCCATGGGTTCGCCAATTGCCCGAAAGGTATGGCGTAATTTTTTTTATTATGTATTCAATGCGGTTTATTTGATAGATAGATTGCAATTATTTCTCACATTATTTAAAGCTCTGATATGGCCTTAGATATTGTACATCATATAGAAATGATATTTCAGTATAATATAATTATTGGTTCAAAATTTCGCTATTTTTGGAAAATATTATTAAATGTAATTGTATTAAAATTGGATATCAAAAAATGAGTTTTACAAAATATAAATATATTTAATAAAATTAAAAAATATATAAAAATTATATTTGTCAGGCAATAATGGGTGGCATCTGTGTGGATACTGGTGAAGATTTGGGCCCTCCATTGACGGCGAATATCCACGTTTTTGTGGGCGTTGCCGGCGCCAATTGGGGCTCTTTTCTTTGTGTTCTTCCCTTTGGCAGTTGCAATCTCGTGAATGGAATGATTTGTGGTTCCCGTTTTCTCAATGACATCAATTCAAGGTTATTTTTATATTCTTTTTATAATTCAATTTTTATATATCGAATTAATTAAAAATATTTTATTATTGAGGAAATTATTTAATATAAAATCATTTAATTTATTTTTCAATCGATATTAAAATTTTATATTATATGTAATTATAAATTCGGTCCAAAAGATTCTAAAAATTTTATAAATTGAAATTACTTTAAAAATACATTTATATTAATTTTTCGGCAACGCTACGAAGGCGATTTGATTTTTACAATTTATTCAACGGGCGATGAAAAAGTTGGCTATCATGCTTGTGGCCGAATAGCCAGCAGTATTCCCGGCGAAAATCAATCATTCCAAGTAGAAAACAATTTTCCCTTTTCATAATTGATTTGATTAAATTTAAGAAATCCGGAATGAACCACGATCAAGTGATATTCCAAACGGCTGATTTGCAATACAATTTAATTACCTATGAGCATCCATGAATTTTATTTTTATTTATGTATATTGCGCACGCAAATAATTTTGATTGTTTTATAATTCGATGATCCATTTTTCGCTTAAATTTTTCCGGTGAAATTTTTTGCAATAAAATTTTTATTTAATTCCTTTAAATAATTATGAATTTATCTGTAGATTTATTCATAAAAATTATTCTAATGTAATTCCTTAATTTGATAAATTTTAAATGAATTTGCCCAATTTAATTTTAATTAAAGAAATTTTATTTTTAATTAATAAAATATTTAATATACAAATTATATGGATAAAATACTATTTAAAAAAAATTTTATTCTTTCCGAAAATATCATAATAGCATTGGAATCTATCTAGGCAAAATTGAATAATTATTATTTGATAGTTAATTAAATTTTTTGAAGAGTGTAATCTCGTTACTGACATTTTTCCTTCCTTTCATTTATCGCTTTTCAAAATATAACATCATCATTTCCGTTCATGCCGGACACTCCGGCGATATTTGTTCGCCCGCAACCATATTGCTTTTGGGTGGGAGCAGTCCTGAGGAAAAAATTTATTTTAAAAAAAAAATTAAAAAATTTTTTTAAATAATAACAAACAAACCATCCATTGAAGGGAACAAAGCCATTAGTATTGGCATTTTCATTGCAATTTTGCCACCATAATGCAACTTGATTACCTGTGTAGTTTTAATAATATTTTAAAATATATATTTTTACTTTAAAAATTCTATTTAATTAAATTAACTCCAGCTATTAAATAAAAATTTATCTCAAATGTAATTTTTAAAGGACATTATCGTGAAATTTTCGGAAACTTTTAGACTTTAGAGTATATTAGCCAAATTTAATCAATATTATTATATCATTTTAGAGAGCAGAAAATTGTAATAATATAATAATATTTGTTAAGCAAAAATTGAAAAGCTTTGTTAAAAATAATAAATTTTTATTGAAATTGCAATTATTTAATTAAATTTTTCTAATGCTTATAATTTTGATTATCAAATATTATTGTTCCATGATTTGAAATTTTTCTGCTCC
Organism: Pratylenchus scribneri; assembly: GCA_030063045.1. Lineage (NCBI taxonomy): Eukaryota > Metazoa > Nematoda > Chromadorea > Rhabditida > Pratylenchidae > Pratylenchus > Pratylenchus scribneri. The sequence continues at coordinate 83,437 of JAQSEB010000159.1, forward strand.
CTAAATGAGATATTGTATTGACTCTTCGAAATTTATTGTACTAAAGCTTGGGGCTTATACACAAGTCCATTATATAAACATTGACTGATATGTCTCCTCTTATATCCAGAGGTCGGATTAATTCAAATTAAAAAATCTAAGCTCCTCTTTACAATACCATTCGAATTCACTGGCTGGTAAGTTGTGCCGAAAAGTGCCTGAAAATTGGCCATATCTGTCAGAATGCCGACTTGCGGACCAAGAGGACTCTGAAATGCCATAATATCAAGTGGATATATAAAATTCCTAAAATATACCGGAAAATAGCGAAGAATCTGTCAAAAAATTTTGATTAGCTGCCGTGCTTGTTGACCATCCGGAGCCGACATTTTGCAAGCAAACAACCCAAGTACGACCAATTTGTCCACCGGCACTATTCAATGCGTCGATTGGGCGACGAGCCTGAAAATTTTGCAAAAAAGCAAATTTAAATTAAAAAGCGCAATTTTATCGATAAAGATAGGTTGAAAAATGGCTAAAAGGGAGATTTTAAAATTAAAAATTATTTTCTTCAAATCAGAAAGTGCTGAACTTATAATAAATTTAATTTGAATTTTAGAATTTTTTTTTATTTAATTAATAAGAATATAAATTATTTTGTGAATATTAGAATAAATAAAATTGTTTAAAATTTGCACCTGTGAATAAACATTAGTCCGAGTGCCTTGACCAGGATAATTAATATTTGTTATGACAACATATCTTGGTGTGTGATAGGCGTCAACATCAGAGATTGGTATACTTGGGAAATTGCCAACTATACTCTACCTCTACCTATATCTGACCACAGGTAGAGTTACCTATACATCTACCTATACTTTTTTTTGGCAGGTAGAGTAGAGTATAGGTATAGGTAGAGTATAGCAGTTTCCTATACCTTTTCCTATACCTTTTCGAAAATTTCAATTTTTAGTAAAAAATTTTTTCTTTAATTTAAAATGACAATAAATGTAATAAATATTGCAAAATTTATATCGAGTAACAATTAATCAAATTTACTTTGTCATGTGGATAAATGATTTCTGGTTTAAAAGTTCAGAACAATTTGTTCCCTTTTTTGGCTCTACTTTAGTATATGGTAGCAGGAATTGGAACATGTATGATATATCATTCGATTCCTCTCGACGAGCTGAGTATGAACTATGAATCTACAAAATTTTTATGCCGGAGGCGTCTAGAAAAAATATGATGAAATTTGGAAAAATGAAGGGTCACCCCTATGGGTCGAAACATGAAAATTTTTGAAATTTTTTGACCCAAAGGAGGATCTTTTGTTTCTTTATCATATTGTAACATTTTTACTAGGCACCTCCGGCAGAAAATAGTTACAGATTCGTACTCAGCTCGACGAGGAGTGTAGAATGGTATATCATACATGTTCCAATTTCTGTTACCATATATTAAAATGACCCCCTTTTCTTTTCGGTAGCCAAGTTCGGATTACTGAAAATCCACTTGTGAAATTCTTTAGTAATGTAGCGAAAAATTTGCAGAGTGAAAAAAATTTACTATAAATAACTTCGCAAAAAAGCCATAAATGATCACGCAATAAAAAAATTTGGCCATAAGAGGTCCTGAACAAAAAATTTGGCTAAAAATTCCCGCGGTAGCGAAAAATTCTGGCCATAATGGCCTCGCAGTGAAAAAAATTTAACCGTAAATGATTAATTTCCGAAAAAAAAATTACAAAATGACAGAAAAAAATATGAAAAATTAAGGAAATTCTCCTAAATTTTTGGGTATAGAAAGAAGCTATAGGTATAGGAAAAAGTATAGGAAAACACCTCTATCTTTAGCTGGAAATTTTTTGCTCTACTCTACATCTACCTTTAGCTGGCCTTAGGTAGAGTATAGGTATAGGAAGCTATAGCTATAGGTATAGGTATAGAATCACCTATACTCTACTTTTTCCTATAGCTATACCAATCTCTGGTCAACATTGGCAATAGCTGCCACTAAAATTCGAATTTAGCCTTTGTTTTAATTATTTTTTAATTTGTTTAAACTCAGAAAGAAAATATTTTAAGATTTTATCATTTTTTCTGTTCCCCATAATATTTCAAAAAAAATATAATGGAAAAAAATAAATAAATAAAGAAAATATATATTTTAAAATTTAAAAAAAATCTACCCATTTATTTTAATTTTAATTTAATTAATAAAATAATAACTATATATTTACCATCATTTGCATTTTCAATGCTGGCAATCCCATTGTTATTCACGCCAACCGCAAGGCCATCATAGCTGTTCGGATTAGTCACTAACGAACCGTTGAAATATTGGCCAATGAAATATCTCTGAAAAATTTTTTTAATTATGTGCTATTACATAAAGAAAAAACTTACATAACCAGCAGCATTAGCTGTTTGAAAATTTGCCTCTGTGATGGCCCCATTTGGTGCCGATGAATCAAATGCCCGATTGAAAGCTAATGAAACAAAAATTAATAAAATAAATTTTATATATAAAGAACTTGTGAATTTTATTATCAATTTTAAAAATTTGCTTAAAAAAATAATTTTTTTATTCATTTTATAATCTTTGATGCTGAATTGCCAAAAATAAAACTTTTATTTTAATAATCAATCTCTGATTTTTCTTAGAAGAGTTTTATAATTACTGCTTTTGGGAAATTCATCTCTTTCAAAATCCTTACCAGATAAACGAGAGCACTGTTCTAATCTAACCCGAATCCTAGCTTAAATTAAATTTTTATTTGAATATTATTAAGTTTATTTTGCTTCTCATGAATTTATAACATAGAACTCGGCAAATTATCTCAATTTAATATCTAAGATAGATTTTTTGCTAATTATTACTATTATCCATGAAATTCTTTTAAAATTTAGAAATATAGCTATAATTTGGTAATTTTCAGCATTAAGAGTCCAAAATTTGTCACAAAATTATTATATTTCCATAATTAATTAATATACGAGCTGTTGTTGTTGGCTGTGTGGTGGCCGGAGTAGTTTGGCCTGGACATGGTGTTGTGGTTGGCTGTTGGCAAGTGCATGAACAAGAACATGTCGATGGCGTAGTCGTCGTACTTTGAGAAATTATTGGTAAGATTTTCACGAATATAATAGTAACAAAAAATAAAAACTGGAAGTTGGTGTCCGAATTCATTGGCAAAATTTATTTAACTATTTTTCCTATTCCACGACAAATTCTTATTCAGCAGGCCTTATAAAGGCCATCGAATTTTGGCTTACATCATCCATTACGGTTTATTCAGAAAACATGACAACTTGTGATTTGAGGGATTTGAATTCCAGAAAAATAATTCAATTATTTGAAAAAAAAACATTATTCAAATTTTTCGAAAAAAATATCAAATGAATTGAAGTGGAAAATATTTTTCTGTGATTTTCTCTCAAACTTAATCCAATTTTCTTCCAGCAAAATCATTGGATGACCCCTCCCACTCCCCTTCGAAAGACAAAAAAATCAACCAATACAAAATTTTCCTAGGCCATAAAATTGTTTTCATCATATGCTAATCTTCCCAAACCACAAATTTCCAATTGTGGTGAACTCTGAACCCAATGGGCAAAAATGTTGAGGTTGTGAGTGGCGGAAAAGTCAGAGAAAAATTTGGGATTATTTCAATTACCAAAAAAGAATATTCTTTCTCTGTAAATTTATTTAATATTTTTGATAAATTTTTTTCATTTTCTGTAAATTTTCATTTAAAATTTAATGAAAATAGAACATATTTTAAAATTAATTTGGTATTTTCCGTTTTGTTACACCCTCACCAAAAAAATTGAAGAAAATAATATCCTAGGTGTAATTTTGTGCGTAGAACACGAATCTGATATCAGTTTTGTCATATTTGACCATCTTGGTAAGATAATGCCGACTTTTACCAAGAAAACGCAACGGGGGGTCCAAGGGCTATTTTGGTTGAAAATTTTTATTTAGCCAATAAATAGCTTTTACACAGCTCATCAAGTTGAATCGAATGGTACCATTTTTATTTCATAATATTGCATTTCTTTCAAATTAGAGGTCTAAATACATTACCAAGATAATTTTTCTTTTGGCAATAATTTCCCTATATTGCAGAATTATCTAATAAAAATATTATTATTAGATTCAGCTCAACGAGATGCGTCGATTGAGCTATAATTTGCCTATATTAAATTTATTTTGTAAATTGGCCTTGGTCCCCCCTTTACTTTTCTTGGTAAAAGTCGACATTATCTTACCAAGATGATAAAATATGACAAAACTGATATCAGTTTCATGTTCTACGCACAATATTATACCTAGGATATGATTTTCATCATTTTTGGAGGGGGTGTAACAAAACGCAAAAGTACCATTAATTTTTCTCACTTAAAGATATGACCAAAAATAAAAAGTTGGAATTTTATGATAGGAAAAATATCATACCATTTTTTATTTATTAATATTATTCTATTTAAAGTAAAATAAAATTATAATTTAATAAATTCAAAATATAATGTATTATCTACTTATATAGAATAAAAAAAAATATATTTAAAAATAAATAATTTCGTTGCTTATTTAAGGCTTTAAAATATCCTCTCTTATTGTTATGATGCAGAGGCCATTGTAGAATTGTATTGACTCCATTCGACGACTGTAATCATTTAATGTGGCAATAATTCCAGCGGTCATATTAAAATTGCTAGCCCATTCCGATGCGGCCCCAGGCGCATGCACATCCTCAATTCGATCACGCAAAAAGTGATGGATGGAATTTTCGGAAAGTTTTGGATTTTTTGGATTTCCAGCTCCACCCCATTGCGTGTAATAGAGCAAATGCAAATCTTCGATGAAATACATGCCACCGGGTTTAACGTGCGAAATTAAAGCTTCGAATGCCGCAATTGTTTCTGGTGATCTGTAAGAATTTATTTTCAAATATTTTTCTAATTGAGTAAATTTAATGATGCAAAATTTTTGCAGCTAACAAATAAAAGCATAAATATATATATATTTTTATTTGTAATTTTTTAGAAATTTTTTTGCCAACCAAATGAGATACTCAAAATATGATCTTTATTTTACTGATCTTATGATTTATAAATTTAAATTTATGAATAGAGATATATACCTACAAAATAATTTAAATTCGATCAAAATAAAATTAAAATATTTATGTTTAAATTATTATATTGGAAAAAAAACATAATTTTTTGGTACTTTACCTATATCATTTACGTCTCCTTTTTGTTGAGCTAGAAAAAGAGAAGGGTCCCTCCCCTCTATGGGTCATCAAAATTAGGGAAAGGTTTAATCAAATTTAGGTTACGGATAGATGAGGTAAAAATCATCTCACGCAACCCTAAACCATATCCTTATACCCATAGAAATAGGAAGGACCATTCACTTTTCCTAAATTTTCTCCTATCTCAATAAAATATGGGACGTAAACTATATAAGTATATTAATTTTTTAAAATAACTGAAGTGCTAAAAAATTCCATGTAAGTTAAGTTATATATTTTATTTTTTAGTAATGTTTTATTATATTTTTAATCATAAAAAACCCAAACAATAGAAATATTTAGAAGAGAAGTTTTTCAATGACAATAATCTTTTCAGAAAATTAACTGTCTATTGTTGAGCGATAGGCTTCAAATTTATAGATACCCAATCTATAAAAATTTTACACGAATTTATATTCATTCAGCGATATTTTTCAAATGAATTAAAAAACCTGTGCGATGCATCGTCAATGATAACATCGAATAGGCCAAATTTTTCAGCAAATTCCTTCACTTTTGCCTTATCCGTCTGATCCATGTAATGATATGTACTTCGATTGGAATAATATTGCAAATATTGTGGTGAATAATCAAGAAAATGCAATTCGGCGTTAGTGAAATATTTCTCCCACATTTTGACGGAATTTCCTTTGAAAAGGCCCAACTCAAGGAAACGAATGGGTTTTTCCTTTAATGGTGCAAAATATTTGGCATATATCCTTGTATAATTATGGCCAATCGGTCCTTTGTCTGTGCCGAATTCAATTGCCAACCGATTTAAAAGGCCCAAATCAAATTCTTCTTTAAAAATTTTACTAGTAAAGTAATTATTTGGTAGTTACGTATTATCTGTACGGAGATTTTTTTTTGTTTAATTGTGGAGAGGTATCGGTAACCCCCATGGTCATCCGGTATTGGGTTACTGTCTTTAGGGGATAGATTACCATCTCACATATTCCTAACCCTAACCATCACCTTAAAGAGTGACCCTTCATTCTTTTCACATCTCCGCACAGATAATACTTAAGTTAGTACCATTTATTTTTATATATTTTATCTCCCATATTTAACATATAAATTTACGTCCGTGATCGATTCCACAAAAGACAAAGGGCTATGTAATTATGGGCGATTCCACAATTCTACAATTTTGGGCGTTTTCGACTATAATAAATCAGAAACTGGATATAGACCCTATAAACCTTATACCAATTTGTAGATCTCATCATGACGCATCGGATCGTATATAATTTGTCATGGTTTAGTCAAAATTAAATGGTATTAAACCATTTTTCAAGTTTTAGGTTTTAAACTCTTTTATTTTGAGCCAAATTATAACAAATTATATACCAATTGATGCGTCTCGATGAGATCTACAAAATAGTATAAGGTTTGTAGGGTTTAAAACCGGTTTCTGACTTTTTATAAATCGAAAACACCTATAATTGCAGAATTGTGGAATTGACATAGCACCATAAATTTATTCTAATTAACAAATTTTTAATTTTCATTTTAAGATTTTTATAAATGTGACAATAATTCTACCTTTTTGAAATTAATTAATAAATATAACATAAAAACAACCATTGGGTATTTATATTAGAATTTGAAACTAAAGCTAACCTATTCCTAAATAAAAAAGCCTGACATTTACAATTAATATGTTCAGACTTCAAGAAAAATTTCTTAAATTTTATGATTTTATTTATGTATTAATAATTTTTTGTTAGAACTATGTTAATAAATATTCTTTTAAAATTACGGTTTGTATTATTTTTGTTGCATTGTTCTGCTGCAGCCGCATCAGTAACTTGTTTTTGAATTTGCCCATTCCCATTGTCATTATTATTATTAGGACATTCACAGCGTTCAACGATGGGTTCTTGAACAATTTGTTGTTCCGCCACCGTCACATTAATTTTATTATTATTCAATTCTTCTTTTGTTTTTTCTTGGCTAATTTCAATTTGCATATTTGGGTTGTCCTTTTTCACTTCGCTTTTATCATTTATAAAAAAGGAATAAATAACGAATAGGGCCAAAAATAACAAAATAATTTGTGCAATTTTTAAAACTGTAGTTAGCAAATATTTTCCATCAAATAATTTCATCATTTTTTTTAGCTAAAATAAAAATTTTGGAATATTTTCACATGGGATGGAAAATTTATTTTTGTTATTTATATTGTTTTCAACAAATAATTTGGAATGCTAAAAGGAAGAATTTAGTAGAGACCGGCACCGGACCGGATTTTTGCCGGATCCGGCCATTTTTGCCAGAATCCGGAATCCGGAGAAAAAATTTTATAACTCGATCCGGTCCGGAATCCGGCACATTTTATGAGATTTTTAAAAAATCCGGCCAAATCCGGAGCTTTTTTGTTTGATCCGGTTCAAATTTACCCAATCCGAAATCCGGTCCGGAATCCCGCAGATGATATTTTGCCGGTCTCTAGAATTTAGCCTCTATTTCTGCTCAAAGCGAACCAATTGATAGATCACTCACAATTTTAATATTATTATTAGCCAGGATTGGAAATTGTAAATTAGAATTTGAAATAAATTCAAATTGCGTTTTACCTATCCTATTTCTTTTAATTTGTTAATATAATTTTTTGAAAAATTTATAGTTGTAAAGTGTATGCAATGAAAAATTAAATAAATTGATTAAAAATTTGAAATTTTTTGAGAGCTTATGAAAATAGGCATATATGAAATGTTTAAAATTAATAAAAAAAAATTAAATAGCAAAAATCCATAAGAAGGAAATATGAATAATATGGATTTGCATCTGTAATATGAATTTTGGAAAGGACGAAAAGGGGCGGCATGTCCGTTTTGCTCTTTCCCCTGCAATATGGCAACTCGTTTATTTTAAAGGAGAGTATCATCGATATAATCTCAATTTTCTGCAGCGCGCGCATTCGATTGAAGACGTGGAAATTATTTCCATTCGCTTTCTCTTACTCATTTTGAAAAAGGATTTATTGATCTTATTTTTATATTTTTTTTATTTTAATTAATTTACCCAAATTTTAGCTTAATGGGAATTAAAAAAATTCACAAAAAATGTTTTCTTTTTTTGTTTGCTTTCAGTGCATTTTTATGTTTGGAAATTCTTCTCAATGCGTTATTGAGCCAATTTATTGTTGATGATAATTATAATTTTGAAGAAGTTGCGCCAATGAATTTTAGGCGGTTGACAATACGTTTGTGATTTTTCAAATAAAAAATCTTAAAATTGAATTAATGAAATACATAACCTTTTTATGAAAGTAATTTTGAGGTTAAATATTTTGACATGAAAAAATAAATGCGATGATCTGCAGTTTAAAAAACATTGAAAGGGATTTTACGAAGTTAATATCATAAATAACCAAAATTTTATAGACTTCTTCTATAATGTATTTATCGGCTGTAAAATTGAAATTCAAGTAAAGTTGAAATTTAGACACTATTTCGTCGGAGAAATAGAAAAAGTCGAGATTTTGGAAAACATTAACTTGGATTAGGTTTAGGGTAGGATAGGGTTAGGGTAGGGCGGAATGGGTTTTAGGCTTATTAGTCGCTAAACTTTAAATTTGTTGTTTGTATTCTGCTTCTTCGGCAAGATAGTTTGTGTAAATTTCAACTTGACCTGAATTTCAACTTTACCGCCAACATATATTTATTATTCATATTTGAGAGTATTTAATTGCTGGAAGTGGCCAAGAAATTAACAATTTGTTGAAAAAGTCTTCAAAAGAAATCAATAGAAATGGGCAAGACAGCGAAGAATTCCATTATCAAAAGGTTTTTAAATTTTAATATTTTAAAAAAATTTTTAAATTTGTATAAAATATAAGGAAAAGTCATTTTTTATCAATTTTTCTTAGTTTATTTTTTTTGCTATTAATATTATTGGTTTTGAATCTATTGATAACACCTAAAAATTATGATGTTTGTGGAGAATGGAGATACCAAATTATAGTTGTCGCCTTGATATTTTGATCATGAAGTTGGGGAACGGTTCCATGGAAAATTATTTATTATTCAAATTTTAATTAAAATTCAACTTATTTATTTTTTTAACCATTTACAAATTGTAAGATTTCATGCAAAAATATGTTGCTTATCAAAGGAATGGATAATCAATTTCGAATATGTTATCCAATAATATGGTTTTTACGATTCCAACAACAGCAGCAATTGGTAATTATTAAATAATCAAGATTAAAAATCATACATATTATCCAAGGCATATTTTATCAATGGACCGAGAGACATTGAATTTGAGCGAAATTTCAAAAAAGTTGCCAATAATGTTATTTTGAAGGTTTTTACAAAGGTAAATTAATTAATGCGACAAAATTATAATAATTTCGGTTTTTATTTAAAAATATAAATATAAATATGTCTACTTTTAGTTATATTTGTAGTTTGTCTATTTTCGTAAGAAAATAAAACATTTACTAATGTTCCCCATCCATGTTAAAGTTGGTATCTGATTTGATTACCATGATTAGCATAAATAGGATAAAATAAATAGATATGAAAAAATACAAATTATAATTAAAAAAACCGGAGTTTTTACTATTGCCAAGTTATTTGGCTTAAAAAATAATTTTCTAAATTAATTTTCCCTTAAAATAAATAATTTATTAAGCAAAATACAACACTGCACCAATATCATTCATTCATACCTGATGCTTATCGAAAAATTGATGTTAGTATATTTTCTGAAAGCGACCATGCAAATTGTACAAATATTGCCGAAATTGGCATCAAAGATTTGATTGATTCTCAAGATGATTATCATCATATGGAATTCATGAAATATGAAATGAAAGGTTTGCACATTTGAATTTGAATTTAAATTAATGGAAATTTTTAGATAAAATTGATCCAATTGTATTCTCCATTAATATTCCAGTGTTTTCTTCGCATCTTCTTCTACGTCTTGAAAATATTTCATTTAATGAATTTGAATATTTAATAAAAAGAATGGAAAAGGCCATTTATTTTCCTTATTCTGTAGGTTTTTTTTGATAGAATTATTTAAATAAAATGGATATGAAATGTGACCTCTGCCTAATATTGGGATCAGCAAATTTCCTAATCCTAATTTTATTTTTCAAGAATAATTATCATATTTTGTGATTATTATGAATTTGAAAATAATTTATTTTTGTCATTTATTTTTATTTTCGGATATTATTTTAATAGGAAGAATTGATTAATTTATATTGATTTCCCCTTTAATATTCATCAGGCTATAATTTTCGATTTCAAATTCAAAGAATTATTTAAATTTTTTTATTTATATTTTCTAATAGATAATAAAACAGCAAAAAGGCAATGTGAAAATAATATTTGTATCATTTATGCATAAATATTCATTTTACAAATATGGAATTAGTGAACCAGTGGATTCCATTATGCCGAAGGATTTTTACTACAATGCTAAAAATGTTTTTGATGAACTATAAAAAATATTAATAAAGAAAATTATCAAAATATTTATAGGAAATAAAGAGAATTTTGATAAATTGTTGATTTTCAAAACTGTTTTTTTTTCATTTTTGCAACTCTTGGATTTGTAATTTTTGTAATTTGGATTAAATCAATTAAATCTTTCACCAATCAATGCATTCCAATTATGGAGTATAAGATGGGTTACCAAATTTTCAAATTCTAATATTCATTTGTAAATTGATTTGGTAAATAAAATTAGAAAGGTGCAAATTTCTTTACTCACAAATAATACATATATTAAATACAAAATTAAAAGAAAATACAATTCAAAGCAATGCCTTATTCAATTGTATATTGCGTGTTCCACTGAAGGAATAATTATTAAAACTGAATTTTTGAATAAAAGAAATGAAACATTCCTGCTTTTCCCCTGAATGTTCACGTATGATTGAGAATGGATAATACATGTTGAAAATGAATCTTCGTATCACATATTGTAATGCGACATTATTGCATTCATTCAAATGCAATAAATATTGAGGAATGCCATGCCGAATTATGGAGAACATTATTGAATCATTGGCATCTAGAAAATTTTAATTTAAAATGACACAAGTTTGAATTTGTAAATTTTTTGCTTAATTTTAAATCAAGGAAAATTTTTAGAGATAATAGGGGTACTAAAAATTTTTGACCTCTATCTATTTGTGTCAGATTTATAATAATCTTACTAATCAAATGCCATTATTTTCTATTGAAAATTCACATTAATATTCATAAAAAACGTGAAATATGAACGAGGAATTTAGTATCCAAAGTTTAAAAATAATTTAAAAATTTGGTAATTTAAAATTTAATAGATTATTATTCAAAAATTAGATTATTATTTTATTCTAATATATTAAACCTTTGCTTTCATATTGAATGATTTCAATTCTTCTGAGTTCATCGAATTTGTCCAAAAGGTCATGAATGCCTAATTCCCAGTCTTTTGCATCAATCGCTGTGTATGGCTTAATTTCGATACGTTGCGCAAAATCAATATAATCATTGTCGAAAAGGTCCGATGAAAATTCATTTCGCTGATTTTGTTGCTGAAATATTCTGTGTTTTATTATAATTTTTTAAATTAATAAAAAATATTTCGGGAAGACAAAATTTCAAATATTGCTCTATGTTATTAAAAAATGCAGTAGGGCCGATCTTACTCTTTTTTTGCTTATTAATAACCTTAACAGATGCATTTTTCTATGTCCAAGGGCCGTATTACAATTTATTACTACCTACCGGTACATTGTTTGTGATAAATATTAAATAAATAGGATTAATTTGGTGACACTGAATTTACACCGATATTATGTCATAAAAATTTAAAAATACATCTTTAATGTAAGGCCATAAAATATGACAAATCAAATATATTTTTAAAGTATTTTCTCCCTGATATCCTATTCTATCTAAACCTAACAAACTCTAATAATGCTGACCTCAAAAATTATCGAATTTTTAAGATGAAATTATATAGAAAACTTCTAAGCAAATATTTTCGCAAAATTTTTTCAGCCAAAATTATTTCAAATAAAAAAATGAATAGAAGAACATTCTGATAAAATATCATGATAAATAAATTATTCTGACTATTTATTAAGATTTTCTTCGAAAAAATATATTTACAAAAATACTTTTGCATAAAATACTCTTATGAGTGCATCTCTGCACAACGCATCTCGAAGTTTTTCCTCATATAATTTATTGCGTAATTGACTAATTAAATAGACCTTAATAATCATTTTATAAATTATATAAAAAGATTAAATAAAAATACAGGTTGTTGAAATCTTCCCCTTGTTTCGCAGATCATAAATTTCAATGGCGAAGCATTGATCATTAACTTTTTATTACATACAGCCTTTAAAATATAATAAATTATTGATTACAACATTACAATTTGTCACTGATTTTTTTTTATCAATAAACATATTAATCTATTCATATCAAAAATTGCTTAGAAATAAAAGTATCCAATGAATTTATGGTTAAGGATTTTTTGAAATTTAGGAACATCTCATGGCTTAGAAATGGCATTGAAGCAAATTGTTTTGAATGCAAGAATTAAACTATTAAAGAATTAAGATGCTGTTATCCGATGTACATTCAATATTAAACGATTATTGAGATGCCATTCCAATTTAACAAAATTTAGACAAATCAATTAATAAAAATTGATGTCTTTTCATACTAAATGCTAGAAATTCTAAACTATTTTTAATAATATTTTCTAATAAAAATTTGTTTTTTTAATTTTAAAATTATAAGCTTAAACTTTGAACCTATCAATTTCCTATTGCTTAATTCGATATTATTAAAAAAATTTGACCCATAACGAATTATTATACTCTATTAATTTTCTATAAAATTAAATTTAAAAAAACCTGAATAAACTTAAAGTGTTTTTGTTCTATTTTAGATATCATTTTTGTCGGTGCCACTTTAATAAGATTTGAATTTAGCTTGTTATCCGTCAGAAATTCCACTAAAAAATAATCAAAAAAATGAAAGAATTAACAAAATATTTTTAATTTACAAAATTTTCTTTGCTGCATTGTCATGTAACCAGCTTTTTTGGGCATTGTAAGGTTGTTGTTTATATGTTCAATTGGTTTTACAATTAAATAATAATAAAAGAATAGAACAAGCATTAGACGAAATAAACATTTATAGCAGTACAAAATAATTCGATTATGTAGCATTTTGTGCAAAGGGAAGAACATTTCAGCCAGTGAATTAGAAATGTGATTTAAATTAATGTAATTTGGTGTATTTGCTAATTTTTCGTCTTTTAATGCAACTGTTAAATTTTACGGTTTTATAACTCATGGAAAAATCATTCGATAAATTTTTATTTTATAAATGAAATAAAACGTAAAATTATTGTCCAAATTTAATATATTATATCTATTTGTGAAATCGATGAAAGTTTGAAATTCTGGAGCTTTTCTGTCGTCAATATAAAGGGCAAACGAATTTTGCTTATCAAGATGAATGCGATGGTGATTGGTAAGAATACAATGATTTCTCTCCTCTTGTCTAATTTCAAGCTTCAACAATGGACTTTCATTCATAAATAATTTATAATTAATTATATTTTATTAATATAAAATCGTGAAAAAATGTTGAATAAAATGTGTATAAATAAAAATTTACCAGAATTCAAATTCTGTTTTTAGTTTTGAAAATTAAACATCATAATACATAAAAAATAAATTCATTAGAATATCGTTCACATTTTATAAATAGAATTGAAAAATTTATAATAAATTAAAATTAAAACATAATCATTTAAAATGAAACAAACAAATTATCGAATTTGTTGAATGAAATGCAAAATTAACGGAACAAAATGAAATATTGGAAATGAGCAAATATCTCAAGTCTATTTTAGTAATAAAATTAATTTATGGTCAATATTAATGCATTTTCATTTTTTTAAATATTATATGTGTCTAATTGTAAATTTTTTTTAGGGAAAAACCCGCAAACCATGAAATTGAAATTACAAATTTAAAAATCTCGTAAAGAAAGGCCAGGGATTTTGTCCCCTTCATTGAAAATCAAAGTTTGCAAAAATTGAAAATAATCCATTCTTCTTTTCCTTTCTACTGTATACCTAAGTTTTTGCCCTAAATTGATAATGGAAATCAAACTTAAATTTTTATAAAAATAAAGTAATTTATAAAATACATACTAAAATAAACAAATATTTTAGAAAATATTAGTAAATTTTAATGCTCTACTAATTTTATACAAGTTGCAATTCAATTAATACAAAATTTATATCCATTGGATATTATGCGATTCTGACTAAAGTGATAAAATTGTATTAATTATTAACGGGATTTTGCCTCAAGGCATTTTTGTTGAATTTGATCGTCCATGCAAAAACTACCAAAACAAAAGTGCACATTTCCATTGCTGATGCTGGTTTAGGGTCTAAAGATATTTTATGATCCACGAATCAGCAGCAATTTAAAAGCCTGTTCCCATGAGCGGATGAGCAGCCGCTAAAAATGCTGCTTTTCCGCTGCCTTCAATCAACCAAGCTATCAATTTTGCTACAGGCACTTTTTTATTATCGTTTAAAAAAAAGTAACAAGGAAGAAGATTTTTATGCTTGGAAGAATTCTTTATTCCTTGATGGAGCGGGCATCGCAAGAAGATATTGCGGGATTTTAGTGGCTGGCGCGTCAAACCGGTCGGACCATATTAAAGGAAGAAGCATCGGCAATATAAAGCTGCGCGAACTGTGCACACACATTAAAAGTTCATTGTCTCTCTCAGGGCGAAGATGGATTCTGGGGAAGTTAATATGGGAAAGAATTCTTTTGGGCGGGATCAAATCTTCTTTTTTTAATAAGATCCAATCATATAAAGAAGCATCCTTTAATTGCCCATATTAAGCTTAATTGAAGAAGCAAGAGAATGAAACCGGGAATTTTGGTGAATGGATGGGAAATTAATAATATGGAAAAGGCGATGATCCGCTGGAAGCTGAATGGGAGGGGGCCTTCGGGCTTATCTGCTGCGACTGTGGGCGGCATTATTTTTTTGTTGCTTTTTTTTGTGCTGCCTAATGGCGCTAACCGCATTGGGTGATATGCGCAATGATTAAAAGACAATTTGGGGGAGGATGGAGAAAATGAAGGATGATAATAAATTAGCCATTAACATATCTGCTGCTCAAATGGGAAACCAGACTAAATTGTTCATTGTCCATTTGTTCCAGCGATTTGCTCATCCTATTTATTCATTCTTATCCCCAATGCCAAACTTCCATTTTTCTTTAAGCTCTATATTTTTTCCCATCTTTATAGAAAAAAAAATTAATTGTATTCAGCTTTATTCTAAATATAAATTGGAACACAATTTTTATAATGATTCGAGAGCCAAATGAACATTTAATTTTAGATAATGTAAAAAATATTTAACACTAAAATCAAATCTTATTACCTATTCATTTGAATGCACTTCATTTATATTTTTAATTTTAATTATACGAAAATTTACTGCACTTCATTTATATTTTTTTTAATTTTAATTATAGGAAAATATTTTACATTAAAATTGGATTATAATTTATTAACCACATTTTTTCCGATTGGATCCGAAAATTTGATAAATATTTTAATGTTTAACGAATTTTAATTAAAATATATGATTTACATTATATTTTTTAATCCTTATGACAAAATAAAAAATTCTTTTTTTAATTAGATTTAGGCATTTCTTTTAAATAATTTCATTCTCATTCATGAGTCATTACTATAAAAAATTCAAGGTGATAATGGCGGTTTGTGCCAAAAACCGATTCTGTTCTTTAATTTTTTTAATATTCATTCTCATCAAACAAACAATGCAATGTGCCCCTGGAAACATTGGTACAACTACAGGAGGAGCAGCAGGAGGAGGTGATTTCTTTTCTTTTAAATTCATCTTATTTTTGTTTTTCTATTTCAAAAAAGGTACTGCCACTAATGCTCCTGGCGTAAACACTGTGGCCCCAACTGCTGGCCCAACTGCTGCTCCAATCACATGTACTGGCACTGAAGCAACTGGTGTCCGTGGGATAACAGCGCAACCCGGCGATGGTGCTTGCGGAACTTGCACTGGCACAACCGCTGATTGCCCTGCTTTCAATTGGCCAACAGTGAGGGCGCAAGGATTTGAATATGTCATATATTCAATCAGTCAAGGAAATGCCGCTGTAAGTTTTAAACAGTACGAGGGTAATACAATAATAGAAAAGAAAGGGTCAATATAAATACAGACAAGTTCATAATAGTATTATAAATATAAAATTATCTTAAATTTAAGTAAATTTGAATTTATTTGAAAATCTAAATATTAAATTTTATTAATATTAAATTATTCATTTTTTTTATCCTTCATTACATAATTCCGAGCCAAGCTTTTGGCCATAGTTTAAAAAAGCAGTTAATATATTGGAAAGTGATATGCTTTTCAAAAAGTCAAAATGACCTTATAAAAATAATAATTTTATAATATATATATATATCTTTAAGTGTAATGAACAAAATTTTTGATAAAATTAAATTTATAGGCTATAAAAGTTAAAAATTTGAAAAGTCACATTTAATAAATTTTTTTTACAATTTTCAAGTGCCATATCGCTTTCTGTATATTGTAGCTTTTTAAGATTTGGCTAATAATAATTTTCCATACTTGTTAAGTTTGTATCCCCTTTTTGAAAAGTGCTTGGTCCCCCCTATAGGTCATCAGGTTAAGGGTTGTGGTCATTCTGGGATATGTTAGGGATTGGATTAGGATGATGTAAAAATCATCTCAAATGTATTCTAAACCCAAACCCTAATACCAAAAGGGGACCCTTCATTTTTTCCACACTTTTTCCTAGGTGACCCAAAAAGGGGATACAAAATTAACAAGTACCAATTTTTCTACAAACCATATAGGCTTGTTTGGCCGAAATGCAAAATATCAAAAATGCTGGCATAAAAGTGTCGCCTTCACATGAAGCCGTTCCAAATCTGAATTCTGGTACAGCGCAGGCAACATTCTTTGCTCAACAAGGTGGTGGAGCATGGGTCAACGATGGATTGACTTTGCCCGGCACATTGCATCTGCAGACCTCCGCCGGCTGTCCTGGAGTTGACCCAGCAACTTTTAATCAGGGCGCATGTTGCTATGGCATGACCCCAGCGCAATTGGTACAATGGATCAGCGAATTTTCTTCAACATATAGGACACTGACAGGGCGTACCGTTATTATTTCAACCGATGTCCCTTTTTGGAGATTGTGCATGCAAAATTCGAATGCATTTGTAGCAAATCCATTGACCATTGCATTTGAGAATTGCCCTTCCGCCCCTGCCGTAACACCTGGTGGTTGTCCACTGTTTGAATTGCCATGGTCCATGTTCACAACTTGGTTGGACCGAAGGACAGTGATTAATGGCATCGGCAATGGAATACCCCAATTCAATAATCAATACTTTGGAAGCTCATGCATGTTGGACCAATGGGCGAGAGCACAAATAACTGTATAAATTGAACAGATTTTTTTTCAATTTGCATTTTTAAATAATAAAAATATTAATAAATTTGTGATAATGTCTTATGTTAAATGCAATTGTAAATTGTGAATATGTCAACGATTTTGCTAATTTATGAGCATTTGAGAAAATAAATTGAGTATTTTTTATGAAAATGTTGAAGTATTATGTTTTTCCAATTTTTAGTAAAAGAAATTCATTTATTTTCCATATAAATTATTTTATTCCCATTTTTAATATTTTTATCACTTTTTTCATTTGCGCATTTAGAAGTTAAAATTTTATTTTCCAAATGCAAATATTTTTCGATTTGCTATGTTCTTTTGCCCGCACATTTTAATCTAGCTTCTTGCAGATTCTCATAATAGTAAAAGCGAGAGATATATGATAAATTTTTTCTTTAATCGATAAGTTAAATTTCAAAAGCTAAAAATCCATAAAATCCACTTTTTAATATGCAAACTTGATATATTAAATCATAAAAAACAACCCTCAAATACAGAACCAATTCTAGAATTGCCATATTCCCATTTCATAACTGATTTTTTTGCGTTTTAAAATGAAGCATCAAATATTAATACAATTATTTATCATAGATATTAATTCAAATGTTTCAAATAAAAAAAATACAACAATAAATATAAATATTATAATTTATTTTGCAATTAAAAGTCTGTACACTCTGCCTCTAATTCTAACAATCTTTCTATGAGAATGGCGCAGTTGAAATTTATTCTTTTCATAAATTTTCGCATCCTCATCTTCTTCTCCCATTTCCATTTGTTATTAGCATTCACACAACCAAAATCCATCTGTTTTGTATTTAATGCGTCATGATGTAAATAGTTACTAAAAAAAATTTAATAAAATATCCAACAATTTTAATATTTTATTGTTATTTGACTATTTTTAATCGAAAATAAGGCCATTTACTTATTTATTAAATGAATAGACGGAAAAATTTTTCAAATGGATATCCATTTCTATGGAGATTAAATTATGTATACACGCAATTAAGGTTCTCGGTTTCAAAAATAGATACTTTTAACTTGTCGCGACATTTGCGCACTCTATTAAAAACCCGACATTTGCCCACTATTTTAACTAGGGATTAGGGCTAGGGTTAGGTTTAAGGGCAGGCATTGGTTTATGGGGGCTATGGGTTTGGGGATTCTATATAAGTTTGACTTGAATAAAAAATAGTGCGCAAAAACTCGGCGAAGCACTTTTAAAACCGAAATTGGAAATTTTTACTCAAAAAATAGGAGTAATTGAAAACGAAAGCAAACTTTTTTTAAAATCAAATTTTAAAACCGACACTTTCTCAAAATCGATTTTGGAAAACCCTTTAAAAAATTAAATTTTTATGTAAATAATACTAAGTAAATATATCGATTTAATGAATGAATAATGTAATCAAAATTCAGATAGTTAATTTATTTGATAGTTTATATGCATTTATTTTTAATATATTAAAGCAAATGCAGAAATCCAACAAAATTCTACAGGTTTTCCAGTACCATGCATATGCGTTTGTCTCTCTATTTTCATTTGTTTTAATAAATCAGAATGTGTTAATCATCACATTTATTTTCAAATTAAATTTACTCATAAGTTAATCCTACAATTAAATATATCATTTCTTATTTTCAATATAATTTCAGCAATATTCTTAAGCCAATCGATTAATTACCCATGCGTAGAATAAATTAATAAGTAAAGTTTACCACAATTTCAAGAATATATGGAAACATTATTTTCACCAGTGGCTTAATGTAAAATTTATATACTCTAATCGACAAATATTTAAGTTATTTAATTAATTTTGAACCTGCATTGACTGGTGTTGCTGAAATTTTCTCTAATTTTATTCAATTTGATATGGAATTCTGCATTAAATTTTCGGAATTGATTCATAAACGATTCAGTTCTAGGCAATCTTTCAATTAAATTGCTCAAATTTGTATGTTGAATTAGAATAGTGCGTAAATGTTGTGTCATTAATTTGGAAGCATTTGTCAGTGGGGCGAAGAGAAATGCATTATCCGTATTGAGTTGTTTTAATTTTGGTAATGTGTTCTTAAAAAATTAAAATTTCCATTTAAATGATTAATTCTATAAATAAATTTGATATAATTTCGCTACAATTAAAATTGCAAAAATATTTTTTAATTTTAATTAGATACAAAAAAGTTTCTTTAAAAATTTTTTAAGATTATATTTAGGATTAGGTTGTAGGACTATCAAGGGTTCTAGGGTTTGGGCTCTTGTAGGATTAGGATTAGAGCTTTGCCATAATTCATTTTTGCGTAAATTGTTTTTTGGTTTATTATTCATCACCATCAGTTACAAATAGGCCAATTTATATTATCAAAATGTTAATAATAGCGTTTTATGTAGATTATCGAGTAGTTATTGATCATTAAGACAGAAAAAATTTGGCCAAGTTATTGCCAAAAAAATTATGAAATTTATTTTACGCCAAATTACATGTAAAAAGAATGCGAATTTAGTGAGGCAGAAAATTACTTTAAAAATTTAATAGTAGAATAAAAATTTTATTTTCTTTTTTAAAAGATTTCATTAAATCTGACCCTTTTTCATTTTTTATGTAAATCACGTTGCGAGTTCTTAATGAAACCCACTTGCCGATCACTAATTTTTATGCTAAAGGGAAATCTGATTTTTTGAATAATTTTTAAAAAATGAAATTTCTGATTTAGAAATGAGATGAGGAATTATTATGTAGCGGAAAAATAAAAATATTTTTTCAATCATAAATTAAATTTTGTACATTATATCCAGACTCCAATAAATGTCGCAAATGCATGATTTGTGCATCTTTATAGGGAACCATCAGTGGTTTTCCACCTGGTTCCATTATCCAAACCCGATGCAACCACACAACTTCCACTCGATCAGGTATTACAACAATTTTTGTATAAAATTCGGGTGCTGTTGGCTTTGGATCAGCAATGGGGTTCATCATGAAAATTCCGATTGTCCAAAAATCATTAATAGTTCGAGCCTTGAATAAAAAAAAATTAATTTAAATTTTATGTAATTTTTAATTTAAAACACCGATAATTTTTCCAAAATGTTTCACAATAATTTTTTTAAATTTTTACATTTTTTCATTCTGATATTTTCGAATGATGATGATGATAATAGGAAAACGGATTAATAATATGAATAAATTAATTTTAGAAATATCGGAAAAAATTTTTGTGGATCTCTTCTTGGCTATAAAAATACAAAAAAAAAAACAACTTACAAATTCCTCGATGTTATTTCCCATCAAATCATTAGTAATATCATCTATGGGATATAATTTTTAATAATATCATTATTTTTTTAATAATATAAATAGATTTAGGTATAATTATCCTAAATTAAATAACTATACTATTTTATAATTTTTTTCCATCCAAAAAGGAAGAATTTTTCAACAAGTGTTATGAAATTTTTAAAATAAATCTTTCATATATATCATTATAGCCTAGGGCCTGATCTCCTATATTCCTAAACTAATGTCCGAATTTATCAATGGACGGGTAATAATCAAATGTTTGATTGATAATTTAACTATAAATAAAGCAATATCGATAATAAATTTTTAACCGAGATTTTTTAAATAAGAATCGTGAACTCGCAATAGTAATTCAGGTGAATCCGGATGTTGAATGGATAGATTTGTAAAAATTGGTGCCAACGGTTTGAAGTCGGGTGGTGAAGAAATTATAATATCGTCCAATGTAGTAAAAGCAATGAAATTTGTATTGTCTCTGTGCTCATATAAACATTCCTTTAGATAGAATAAAATTAAATAAATATTTAAATTTTAAGAAATGAAATTATATGAGAAAATTTATGTATTCAAAATTTTTTTAAAATTATTAAATAGAGAAATCCCATATCGATATTCAATATTTCGTAATGGAGAATTTTTTTATAATGTATTTACACATAACAGTTTTGATATATAGTAAAGGAATTTTATTGAATGATATAAAAATCATTTTATATTGGAAATTTTATGATGAATTTGAATAAAATATGCACAATATTTATATTTTATAAATTGATTTTGGCAAAAATTAAGAAAAATGGGGGTACTTTACCTATGTATTTACTTATATATTAGTATGCAAATATTCCTTCCAAAAATTACCAAATGTTACCCCTAAAATTGGTAAATCCTAAGATTATTTTTTAAATAGTTTTATAATCAATTATGAATAATTAAGATGAGAAATTCAAAAAAATTTAAAATCTACTCCCAGATAATATATAAGTGCCGAAAAAGGTTAATGTTGAAAAATATTTTTATAAATTCCTAAACGACTTTTTTCAAGGGCAATTTGATGAGTGGATATAGTATTTAATTCAGCTTTTGCAAATCTTTTCATCTTAATAAAAGAATGACACTCTAATTATAAAAACATTATGCTAACCAAAGCATATTTAGTTGAAAATATTTTATAGTCAATATTCAACGCAGCATGAAGAGCTTAATTGAATACTGCTAATTATTTTCAATAATAATGCAAATTAATGAACAAATATGAATTGTACATGATTAGATATTTTGACCTTTAGTTTGAAATAAATAATAAATAAATTATTCTTGATAATAATTTAGTAGCATTCGATTCAAATCAAAGAACAGCTTTTAATTTAATAAATGCGCTATAATTATTTTCATTAAAAATTGCTTAATATAATGTGATAAAGTTGCCATTATTTTATTTACACATGACTATATTTGAAAAATTTAATGAATTCTAAAATCAGAATAATACTCACTCTGCATATTGAATTATAATTGAAAAGATATGGGAACAACTTTCTTTACATTTTCTTGATTTTTATAAGAAAATAGGGTATTTTATTCTCTAATAAGCCATTTTGTTTTCTAAATCCTCGACTAAATTGACCCGCAACTATTCGCTCACATTATATTCAATCGCTTCATGGTTCCACTCTGTTTCCATATTAGGATTAAAATCTATTAAACCGTTATTTTGAACTAATGGCATTTTGAGTGAAGTTCGAAGTCGAAGGAAGCCAGTTGCCGCATACAATTGGGCAATATCATAAACCGCTGATTGGATGCTAAGCAAATACAGCACAACCATATCTACTTCTTGCAATCTTTAAAAAAATCAAAAAAAATTTATTTTAAATATTCATTAAACTTTGCTATCTCCAGCGATGTGATTAGGAGATGCCAACTTTCGAAAAAAAATCTTCGTCCAATGCAATAAATCAATTTACGTTGAACTCCGTCTGATGCATGAGAGTCAATATAAATTTCGATAATATAATTTTCTAATATTTAATTTTCGATTTTTGATTTACTAACCTCTAATGCCGTTTGTTTGTTTACCAGAAATCGCGTTTTTTGTACATTGGCAATATCGCATTTTTAAAATTTAATAAAAATTAATTAGAAAATTTTTGTAAATTTCTTTTATAATTTTTAAATAAGAAAATAAAATACTTTTTAGAATTAATTAAAACTTTATGATATGGCAGTAATATTGAAAAATTAAAAACACTCATCTCCTCATTTCCATTCATTTTTATTGCATTGAAAGGGCAAAAGAACGCATAAGTGTGAATTCGACAAAATCCCGGTTTTAACATTGGCGAAATAATGGCATTATTTAAAAAATATTTTGGTAAAAAATTATTTGTGGTCGAATTTCCAATAATTGCGCATTTAAATGATATATTTTCCAAAGGAGAATTTTCAGAATGCAAAATGTTAAGCATGGTGAAAGTGCCACATTTTCTTGAACCATTAATTCTAAATAATATTTAGCAATGACAGCTAATTTGTTTATAGAAAATTAGCTTACAAAAATTTTTTCTCACTTTTAAATGAGCGTATGACAAAAATATATTCTTGTTGATCAATTTTCACCCAAAATTTATTCATTTGAAATAAAATGTCGCACAAAATTAATGTATTAATAATCGACCATGGCAATAAACTTTGGCAAAATATCATTCTCAGGAATTGTAAATTAGCTTAAAATTGGTGATAATGAGGAAACATAGGAAGAATACCGAAATTGATTTTTATTTAAAAATTTATTTTATAACCCCGAAATAATGGAGAGCAATTTCATTGTTGGAAAAAATGACATTATCAATTTTCAAATCTGCTGAGCGCAACAATGGATGGATGGGGGCAAATCGCATCCCTTTATTCTTGACCAGGCAGTTGCGCATGCATATATCCCATTAGCATGCGAAATGGGCGTACTCTGTTACAATGGATCGACCGGCGATGCTATCCACATTTTTCATGAGTACTTATAATGAAGAAATTATTTATTCCATTTCCGCGTTCACATTTTTAAAATATTAATTTCATTTAAATAAAATTATTAATTTTTCATTTTATTTTCTTCAAAATAGTATATACTCTTTTCTCTCCAATAATTCCCCACCCTCGATTTTGAGGATCCATAGCTTCTGGTAAAGTGCATTTTGTAAATTTTTTTTTTGTATTTTCTTAGTTTTAAATTCTAAAATTCGCTCTCCATAAATTAAGAAGCTGACACTCAATCTTTCCATTTTTTTGAGCGGTTGAAATATAATTCCCCATGGGGAATTAAAAGAGTATATACTGTAATGCATTCAGGATTTTGTGAACTTTCTTCATTGCCATTGCCATGACTGCACCGCATGGATTGCCAATTTTAGAAATGAAATAATCCACATTCAAAATCCAACACATTTTTTCTAAATAGTACATGCAAATGAAACAAAAAACATTCATAAAATCTTGCAAAAGATTTTTCTTGTAAAAAAGGTTTTTTTAATATAAATTTAATCATTTTTGCAGACGCCCAATGCCATGGATTTGTTTGTTTATTCTCATCTTATTGTATAGTGTAATATATAATAGAAATGTAAAATATTCAATGGGGGAAATTCAATCGCAACCGGAATATTTATATATACTCCGCTCATTTAAAAGCATTAAGACTTATATGTACGTGAAAAAGTCTAAATTACTCTATAGAAAGGTATTAGAAGAGAGCAAATTTTATGAATTAATTTTTAATTTTTATTTGTATAATAATTTTTTTATTAAAAAATATGCGACATTTTCGATTTTATTGATAAAAATAAAATCATCACAATCAGGAATGGGTTCGATGTTTCGATTTTTTCGTTTCGATGTCGATTTTCGGTCATTTTTGGCATCGAAATTTCGTTTTTCGGTCTCGAAAATTTTTTGACCCTCCGAAATTTCGATTTTTTTATTTGGGTCATCGAACCCATCCCTGATCACAATCTTTTGCAGATGATTAAAACAGATGCCTGATTAGTAGATTAGTACTCTGATTTAGAATCAGCACAATTAAAAAAACTCAAATTTAATTAATGAAAACTAATTTTTATGAACTCTATTTCATAAGAATGCGTTTTTGATATCAAATTAAAATATTCTAAAAAGAGCTTATGCTCAAGATATGATAATTTTTATATCATATGCAAAAGTCGAATAACCATATTGACATGATATTGATGAAAATTATAATAAATATTTCTATTTGATTTGTTCATGTTCAATTCAGTAAAATCAGCTTTCCCACTGTTTCTGAAAAATTCAAACATTTCATTGTAAAACTAAGGGTACTTATTGACTTGTTATCCACCTTTTGGGGCAACCAGGAAAATGCTCCTTTTTGTATCATTAGGATTAGGATTAGGGTCATGTAGGGTCAATCAGGGATAGGATATCATCTAACATAACTCTAATAACCCTAACAATAATCATTTTCCTAATGACCCAAAGCGTAGACCTCCTTCAACTTTTCACTTTTCAAAAAAGCGGATAAAAAAATTTATAAGTACTCAACAAGGATATACATACTTAATTAGTTGATAAATAAAATATTATTTTATTAAAAAAATCTAGATGGGTACTCTTTTTAGCGTAAATGGTAAGCGACAATGTGGCACTTATACATTGGTCAATATTCTTGATTCTGATTTTTCGTCCATATTGAAAAGGCAATTGGATATAAAATGTGCAATTTCTGATATTGCATTAGGAAATAACAGTGCACCCATTTGGAAAGATGTCATAATTGCACCAATGCTCCGACAAGGACTGTGTCGAATGCATACTTTTGGTTTCTTTTGCCCCTCTGAAAATGGGAATCAGCAGCAGATATGTTATTTCCTTATGCTAATTTAAAAAATAATCATTCGAGACTCATCTTTGGGCATATAAGATGATTTTCATGGTACTTATAGAGTTTGGGTCCTTTGGAATCCTTAAGAAATTTTGAAATTTTTTTTGAATTTTGTGTAAATTGATATACCAATTGACGCGTCTTGACGAGCTGGTTACGAAAATGTTTTGATTTCGCATAAAACCCAAAAATAAAAAAAAGTTATGACCTCATGAAAATCTTAAAGTGAAGGGTCCCACCACCCCCTTATAGGTCTGAACTCGAAAAATTTTTTGGAAATTTTTTCGGCCAATTTATAATTCATACGACGCGTCTCGACGAGCAGTGTGCGAATCTGTCATCGGTTATGCCTATAACTCAAAAATAAAAAAGTTACAGTCGCACAAAAAATACGGATTGGCACATTCCGTCGAGATTAAAATGGCCATAAATTTTTTAGTTTTGAGTTTTAGATCAAACCGATGACAGATTCTCACACTGCTTATCGAGACGCGTCGAATGAGCTATAATTTGCCCAAAAAAATTTTCAAAAAATTTTTCGATCGAAATTTCTTAAGGATTCCATAGGACCTAAACTATATAAGTACCGATTTTCATTGCACCAAAAAAAATCCAAGTTTTCTGATGTTTTCGGTCATGTGATAATCGCCCAATGTGACCAAAGAATTAAAGACTGAAATTTACGGACATTTACAAAATATAAAATTAAAATCAACTTTAAATTTCTTCAATTATCAAAAAAGTGAAATTGCAAATTTGATTTTTTTAAAAAAATCATTTTTTTCGAATTTTTGAAAATTTCTCTAAGTAAGATATGAAATTCTTAATTTTTAATTTTTAACTTAAAAATTTTTAAAAAAATTTATTCATCAAATACTATAAAAAAATAATAATGCATGCTTTTTTTTTAACACCTGCAACATATATGTAAATCAGAAAACTTCATTTCAAATTGGATATGGAAAACCATTTGAGGTAAATTTAAAATTTTTTATTCCATTTCTGTGTATAAATTGATAAAGAAATGCTACGCCTAATATTGAGATTAGCCAATTCATGAGAATTGACCAAATATTTGAGAATTCGCGGATAGGCAGCCAATTCTCAATATTTGGCTAAATTTTTAGAATTTTCAATATTTGGTCAATTGTCAAGAATAGTTGATAAACATTATAAAATAATGGTGACTGGGAACTTCTCAACCTGTGGAATTTGTCGATGTTGTTTTAATTATAGTAATTAAAGGTGAAAGATAAAGTTTGATAAATGATAATATGTTATTAGCAGGGAAAATTTTTTTTTCTTTTATTCATTATATTATCTCGCCCTTACAATATTTTATCATATTTTATTACCGTAAATATTCTATTAGAAGCCCAGTCTCTAGTAGAAGCCCACCCCTCGAAAAATTTATGTCAAAAAAAACCAATTTAGAGGTGAAATTAAGCCGAAAAACGCATTTTTTGTCTCAAAAATTTCATAAAAGTCTCCCCTCGGAGGGCCTTCGAAATTTATAAGCCCATGGGCTTCTAATAGAATATTTACGGTATTTATTTTTTATTATTTTGTGAAACTAACATTAAAGAATTAAAAATTATGTACCTAATTTGTAATTGCTGGAACATTGAGAAAATAAATTAATTAATTAGATTACTTCTCAAGGATCAGACGGAGTCCAACGTAAATTGATTTATTGCATTGGACGAAGATTTTTCTTCGAAAGTTGGCATCTCCTAATCACATCGCTGGAGATAGCAAAGTTTAATGAATATTTAAAATAAATTTTTTTTGATTTTTTTAAAGATTGCAAGAAGTAGATATGGTTGTGCTGTATTTGCTTAGCATCCAATCAGCGGTTTATGATATTGCCCAATTGTATGCGGCAACTGGCTTCCTTCGACTTCGAACTTCACTCAAAATGCCTTTGGATTACATATTGGATTTTGACCCTAATTTTGAAACTGAATGGAACAATGAAGCTATTGAATATAATGTTAAAATTTTTATGTTAACATATATTTCAAAAATTAATTTTTATATTAATTTAAAAAACTAATAATAAATCAGGTAAAATAAATTTTTTATTTTGTCTATAGGAGTGTTTGTATGAGCATCGAGAACACACAAATTTCATTGCTTTTACCACATTGGACGATATCATAATTTCCTCACCATCCGATATCAAACCACTGGCTCCAATTTTCACAAATTTATCCGTTCATCATCCGGACTCACCTGAATTTGTTTTGCGAGTTCATCAATCATTGGTCGAAAGTCTAGGTTTGTTTTTGAACTAGATGATATTTATTAGACGACAAATATAGGAAATTAATTAACAAGAAATTTTATAAATATCGGCAATTCGCGATGCCATGGGTTGTTGATATTTTTGTATAAATAATAATAATTTGCTAATGCTCATGTCAGTGAATTGCCAATATTTAACCAAATTTTGAAAATGGTTAACAGAAAATATCCATATTCCAAATCTATGAATTTAGATGGGGATAAAATAACTGATGCGAAAATAGAGAATTATATTTATTTAATGAAATTTTTTTAAAATATTTATTTATAGAAAATAATAAAATTAAATTTTTATTATAAAATAAAAAATAAATTTTATTAAAATTGTTAAAAAATTAAAATGATAAAATTATTTATCAAAATTTTATAAATAAATAAAAAATAATTAATTAATTATCTATTTTATTTATTTCTAAAAGTTCTAACATCATTGAAATTCATAGATATTTGCAATTTAGATATTTTTCAATTAATCTTTTTCAAAAATTTAGTCAAATTTCAGCTATTCGCTGAGCATATGCGAATTGCTAATATTTGGACAATTGTAGCTGGAATTTACTAATTTTCGATATTTGTCGTCCAGATATATTATAATACAAGATACAACAATTAAATTTTTACCTATTGTCACAGATGATGTTGCAGGAAATATATGGAATTCAACTGGGACAACAGAAAATATTGTATATATTTTTTTAAATATAAATTTTATTAAAAGTTGGAAATAAATATTATTTAAACATTTTTTAGTTAATTTTCTAATTTTTGATAATTTTTACCTTTAAAAAATGTTATCAAAAATAAGGCTATAGCCGTTGTTAACCATGAGTGTTACTGGACGGCTACAGTTTTATAGCCATTCCAATCTTTAAATTTCAGTTTGAAGCATTTGATAAACTTTGGAGACGTGGAATTTTCTTGCGAGCACCTATTACGGATCCAATTCCAAATACTGAAGCATTCTATGTGAAAACAGTAGTGGTTCCAGATCGAGTTCAAACCGTTTGGCTGCATCGTGCTTTGAGTGTAGAGCCAGGCGGAACATTCAAAGAGACACCATACACGCAAGCATTTGTGATGCACTTGAGGCATGAACTGGTACCAGAGCATAAGGTTAAAAAATGGATTGGCTTTTTTCTATTCTACTAAAATATTTGGCTAGATGCTAAAATTTAAAAGGCTATTCTATTCACTGACCGTTTTTATGTTTTATTTGTTATAATTTGATGAAGATATTTGCGTATGACCTATAATCAATTAAAGATATTTTACCCAACCCAAACCCAAATATATGACATGGCTATGGGGTTATACAATAATTTGTAGGGAAGCAAAAGTCCTATTCCTATATCTATTTCTAAATAGAATTATTTATCCGATCCGCGGACGGGGATTGGAAAAGTTGAGAATGGAGATGGAGATTGGAGAATGCGGGGGAATCGAAGAACTGGGAATGGGAATGAGGCAGTAATTTCCCTAGACTCCGCAAGCGAAGAATTAAAATTAACACAATAACAAATCCTAAGAGAGTTTATATAGTATTAAATATATCATTAATTAATTACAAAATTTTATTGGAACATTTGTCAATATTTAATTTAGCCAAATTATGACCAATATTAAAGTGCTCTAAAAATCAAAGATTTTTGATGGCCAAAATCAAATAAAAGATCATTGCTTTTGAGATCATTTAGTAGACAATTTTCACTCAATAGAATGGCTTATAAAATAAATTCATAAAAATACATCCCCTATTCTGGCACATTCTTCGTACATACACCAAATGATCTGAGTTAATTAAAAAAGAATAATTGAAAAATTGTTCGTTTTTAGTTTCTTTAGAAGAAAAAGCCGAGATATATAAGCTAGAATTTGGAAACACACATTTCATAATCGTAAATGACTCATCCTCAAAAGTTCATGAACAAATATCTGTACATAAATTTTGTACATAAATTTCCTAGATTACATATCCAAGAATAAATGAACTCAATACGGACAATGCTGCTCTCTATGCTCCTTTGATGAATGTCACCGATAGAATGATGCAAAATTTTAGAATTGTATTTACTCATTATCAAAACTTGAATCATACGGCTCAAAGCATTGAGGAACTACTCAATAATAATAATAATTATATTAGCAGTCTAATTGAGAGATTACCCAAAACGGAAGCTTTTATGAAAGAATTTCGGGAATTTAATCATCATTGGGGTGAATTGCAGAAAATTTTATTTGCAGAAAATTCAACTCTCACTCATCGATGCCAGTAAGTAATTTAATAATGATAATTGAACTGCAGTAATATTTTAATAAACAATTATCTTCATTTAAAGAAGAAATATTTTTTGCATCAAATAAATTTTTACATCAGAAAACAATTTTTTGCAACAAAATAGTTTTTGATTCACCAAACCTTATATCATTTATTAGATCTCATCAAGACGCTGCTTTTATATAAAAATTTATTAGTTTACAAGCTAAACAGTTTAAACCATATTTTCTTTTTTAGTTTAAAACACTTTAATTTTGACCTTAATTTAAGATTTAGATCTACAAATTATTATATTATTGTTTATAGGGTCTAAAACCTGATTCTGATTTATTAGAAATAGAAACTACTCTTCATGCAAAAAAATTTTCATGTAAAAAATTTGTTGATGTAAAAAATCGTAACAATATAATCGAACATAATAAAAGTAAGATTATAATGTTTTTTAATATCATGCTTATTTTTTGATTAAATAGAAAATTAATTGAATATTATTGAAATTGATTTCGAATTTATGATATCATGATAAACAAAAAATTTAATATTTATACATTTTTTAAAAATTTTTTGAGTTAAAGTTACTTGTTTTTTGAGTTAGCTTTATATAGATAAAATATATAATAATTTTTTAATTCTATTAAATATTTATGTGCATAATTAAATATAAAATGTCAAAAAAATTATTTATAAAAAAATTTATAATTTTTTAAATTCATTTTTTAGTAATTATTTGCATCATCCACCATTAAAAAGCAAAATGGCTTATGGTTGTATAAATGCTGAAAATAAATGGAATTGGAGATCTTTTCTCAATGTCATTAATGTTGATTATAAAATTCCCAATGCGACAGTAACCAATGTTGCAATTCTTGATCAGAGAACATTTGAATTAAAGGATCAATGCACAAATTTTTGAATCGGTCAATCATTTGGATGTTCAATTCATTTTATTTATTAAATATTTTATTATTATTTATTCGTGTTATTTGATTTTCATACAAATATATCCCTTTGTAGGGCTGTCCTCCGTCTCCCATCGTCCCCCGTAACCCCGAAACTTTTTTTTCACTAGTTCCCCATCCCCGAAAGTTTGAAAACCATTCTCCGTCCGAATCTCCCCTAAATCCTTATAAAATTTTTTTGTAAGATTACAAAAACTTGCTAATCCCCCGCCAAAGTCCCCCGAAGCTTTTTTGACTCCCGTCCCCGTCCACATTCCCGGAGGTCGTCCCCTCGGCAATTTCCCACACTCAAAAATATGTCCCCCGGGCCTCGGGGTACAACCCTAGGTAAGGTTGGAAATAATGAAAGGAAAAATGTGAAAAAAATGGGAATGCGCAAGCAAACATATCCTTTCTTCACTGCAAGAGTAAAAAAACAGGGCAAAATTTAAAAAGGAAGGAAATTAGTTTTAACTTTGATAAATAATTTATTGGTCAATTTTAAACCTGATTTGATAATATAAAAAAATGATGAAAATTATAGGCCAAAAATTTAATGGAATTGACGAGTCAAATTGTATAAATGAATAACAAGTTTGGATGAATTTGAAATCAAAGGAAAAGAATTTAAAAAAATGATTAAAATTTGATAGGTTCGGAACAGAGTTACCATGGTATGCTCTGACTAATTATATCTTCGCACAACATTTTCATTATGTCATTTATTTTTTTATAAGTTTTTTTCGTATCAATTAATTTCGTTATTTCCTTCGCTCTTTATTAATTTTTTCCATTTTTTTTTCTTTCTATTTCGTACTTCGATAGACTATTTTTTCCTTGTACTCGTATTTCATAGTATAAAAAATTCGAAAAATTCGATTATGAGTTATGCAGGAATTTCATATGAACTAGGAATTCAATCAAAATTTACAACAGGCAGTGATACGGAGTTCCAGCGGTAATCTTTCTGTAGAATCTTCTCGCCCCGTTCTCCGTACCTCGATTCCTTGTATTCCACTTACACAGCTTTTATATTATATGCCTGCAGGGTACGAAAAATCGCTCGTTTTGAAGGAGAAATAAAAAAGAGACATGCACTAAACGGGATGTCCCTTTTTAATAATAGTGAAATGGAAAAGAGGCAAATTTGCATGCGCGAATTGTGATAAACGGCGAAAGAAAACCTAACTGATTTAATCTATTCTTAATAGGTTAAAATGGAAATGCAGCCATTGAAGTTTTTACTTTCCTTAAATCCATTTTATTCTCAAAAAATTAAAAATTTTCGAATATAAAATAAAAATTTTTGAACAATTTTGTATAAAATTTTATCAATGAAAATTGTTATCCGTTTTACCCTGAAAATTTTAAATACACCCATATTTGGGATTTTGATGATTCCGGAAAGAATCCGGTTTCGGTTCGGCGCTTCATTATAAAATTTATACCCATTATTTTTTTATACGGGTTACGATTACGGCAATTCAAGATGAACGATGAACCCATCAGATATCGAATAGGATGAATCTGTTGGATAAATTTATATATTATTATTTATTGTATTACTAAAATTTTCAAGCCAAAATTTATCAGAAAATTGTTAATTTAGCTAAAATTATATTATTTTGCAACTAATTTTGTTCCAAAATGTTATATAAATTAATTAGCATTTTTATCACCATAAATATAAGTAACAAGACCATTTCTTAAGAAAAATGGTCACAAATGAAGTAAAATTATTTTCAATTCTGTTCTTCATAATAATTGTTTTCTTGCTTCTCACAGTGCATCATAATAATAACAACAATAAAACAAATTTTATTCAATATGTTCCTATCAATTTTACTTTAAACAAATGTGAGTCGAATAATATTTTTTGATTTATATCTCTGTTAAGATATATAAATTTGGAAGTGTTAAAAATAATTTGATTTGAAAAATTAAAAATTTAATATGAATATTAAAATAATAAATATTAATTAAATAAAAATATTTATAAAATTATTTTTAATATTAATCAATGAATGTCACATTTATAGCCGATATAATTTCGACTAATTATGCTGAAAAATTGGTACTTGAACATTTCATGAAAATTACGCCCGAGCGAAGAAAATTGATTGAAGCGATTGTGCCAAATCCCCCATTTCCGGCATTTAATTTTATTCATCTTCATCATGCACTCCAAGTTCCGGAAGTATGCATTTGAAAATATTATAAATTTTATTAATAAATAAAATTTTATCGATGATGTACATTTTTTGTACAACAATGATCTTTGAGTTGAACTCTTTCAATAGGATATTTTGATTTTGACATGAAAAAGAGGATAAAATTTTAAATGAAACCAAAGTTATAGGCAAAAAAAAACGAATATTATCGAATTTTTTCAAATTTTATCATTTTTTGGTCTTGACTTTTTCTATCAAATCCAATAATTCTTTTATAAGCAATTTATAACAATATATATCTATACAATGATAACAAATTTTTAAATTTAAATTCAATATTCACTTTATAAATTATTTAATTTCCAAAATTAGAGGAGGAAATAAAGTTCAATATAAAAATTATTTTTATGACCTGCTGGGTGGTATTTCAATTATGGCGAATCCAAGTACAAGCTGACTAATATTCTATTTTAATTTTACACAATCAACAGAATTTCTTGAATATATATTAAATTAAAATATTATATTTTTATTTCTACAGATTCGTTGTGTGAATCTTCCCCGTCTTGGTACGGTCCATGATGGTGGAAAACTAATTTGCAATCCGGCAAGGGCAAGGGAAGTACCAAATTGTGTAGTCTATTCATTTGGCATAAGTACTGATATATCATATGAGCAGGATTTCTATGACATCAGTGGGAGAAATTGCAAAATCAGGGCAATTGATCAGGCAAATCTATTTCGATAATTTATATTGATTTTAAAAAATTGAAATGCCAAAAAATTGGCTTAAATACTTTGCGAATAGCTATTTATTAGGGATAAAAGATTCAAAACAAAAATTCTAATTTTAAAAATAAATTTAAAAACAAAGATTATTTTGATTTGGCTGATATTAAGCTCATTTAGAAATAAGCAAATTTTAGTTATTTTAGGGGTTTGCTTTTAGCACTTCGAGTACATCTTTAGGAAAAAATTTTTTTATATAAATTTTTATTATATTTTTTCAAACATTTCACAATTGCATTTTCCATTAAAATGAATAAAAATTACAAAAATTTTGATCCAAAATATTATGGAAAAATAACAAAAATATATATGTACTTAGGAGAAATGGTATCCAAGTTTCCACTTTATGTATAGATATAGAGTGAAAGAGTCGAAATTCTTCTCGCATATGTTCGAAAAAATCTTTCTTTCTTTGGCTTATTTAATTACCCCAATTTTTAAGGGACCACTACAACCGCATATTATCAAGGGATTACAGGATATGGGTGCAGATGTTTTACAAACAATTATTGACACCAGCACAAATCCAAATGCAAACACCACTTCATTTACGGATATTGTCAACAAATATGGTGATAAAGCCATTGAAATACTCAAAATGGATATTGAAGGTAAAAAATTTTATGAATTTATTTAATATTTAAAAATGATCTTAGTACTAGATAATTAATGATTTATGAAAAATTATTAAAGATAGGAATATTCTGATTCATTTAGAGGAGATACTTAATTGAAAAATATAATTTGCCATAATTGTAACCATTCGACTTGCTAATACTAGCATCTATTAATATGACCAGTTTGCCGGTTTTTCTTTTTGAAATTAAATCAAAAAAGTCTATTTTTTCTTTTATGTTTATATATATTTAGGCCATAAAAGAAGAAAGGAATAAGCAGGCAGCTGATTAAAAAAGCCTGATCAGATTATACATTGAAAAAAACCATTGTAATAGTAAGATAAATTTTAAGCAAGCATTTTAAATAAATTTAAAAAAAACATCTCTTTATCATAATATTATAATTAATTAAATAATTTATAAATAAAATCCTTTATTTTTGTTATTAGAAATAGAATGAAAATTATGTCAAAATCATATTCTTTAATTAATTTCATTCATATGTCATATTATTTTAGGAGCAGAAGAAAAAGTCATTGATCAAATATTCCAATTTCCAATATGTCAAATTTTGATGGAAGTCCACATTGAAGATGTTTATAGAACTGTACAATTACTTAAGAAAATCTCCGCCCATGGATTTTGGCTTTATTCCAATGAATTACATCCCTTAGTTTTACACGCCCGTGAATATTCTTGGATTCATCAAAATTGTATGGAACGTTATGGAGTGAATACAATATTGGGAAAATATATTGTCTGAATGAGTTAAATAAAAGAAATTTATTATTATTATTTTTGTTTTAATTATTTAATTTACCAAAAAAATTTTCACTTAGAAAATATCGATTTGGCAGCTGAAAATAAAATTCATATTGCTAAATTGCAAACGAATTTACTGCAAAATATAGGAAGCTGACAGGGCGTACCGTTATTATTTCAACCTATGTCCTTTTTGGAGATTGTGCATGCAAAATTCGAATGTATTTGTAGCAAATCCATTGACAATTGCATTTTAGAATTAGCCTGCACCTATGGTCTGTGAATGACCACTGTTTTTGAAATGTCATAGACCATGTTCACAATTTGTTTGGATAGAATGACAATAATAAATGGCATCGGCATTTTGGAATACACCAATTCTATAATTAAGGTGGTAATAAATGCCAAAATTGATATCCGTTTTGAATTCTCTGATTTCTGGAATCGATTAATTCTTATTTCAAAGCAAAATATTAAATTTCTTTTTTTTTCATAAAAGACTTTTCTAACCGAACTTTTAACGAGATATATATAGAAAATTTAATGCAAATCATATTCAAAAATACCTATATTTCAATTTTTCCCTTTGAATCAATGAAAGAATTCTTATATCTAACCAACTAAAATTGGATGAAAACAAGTGAAATTTTCTCAATTTTTTTTGTATACCAAAAATTTAATTATAATTTAAATTGCCTAGCTAAACACAAATATTAAAAATATATTTAAAATAATTTATTTTGTTCAATTAACTTTTATCAAATTATGCTAGCACAAATTAGTTTGTTTTGTATTGCAACATAGGTTTAATTTTGTTCTATCTATAACTTTTTTATGTTCACAAATTCATCAGTTTATTTCTTTTTCATTTGCATTTTTATCGTCCAAGGGGGTAGCCACAAGCACCTTCTTGACAGACATAAGTGCCGTCACAATCGGCATTGACGGTACAATCTAAAAAGTAACATATATAATTGAAAATAATTTTCTTATTAGAAATAACTTGAAAAGGTAAGAGAAAATAAAAAAAGCGTATTCGAAAAATAATTATTTGCGCATTATATTGGAATTATTTTATTTATTTTTTTTTTGATTAATTGCTTAAATTGTTTAATATTAAATTTTGTAAATGCAATTAAAATCTATATAAATGAATATTAGGAATTTGAAAATGACAATTGGAATACTATTATGAACTAAAATTATACACACTTTGGCCACTCCACCACCAAGAAGGAGTGCAACGGCTATTTGAAGCGCAGTAATGATATTTGGGACATTCTGAAAGGCATTTAAATCAAAATCAAGAATTTAGTTTACATACCATTAGTGTTAGAGCACGGTTGTTGATCATCCGCCAACACAATATGTTGTTGAATTAACAAAATGGCCACCAAGAGTAATGCGAACAACATTGGGAAGGCATTTTTCTTGAACGGAAAGAAGGCAACCATTTTTGTTCGGAGAATATTCAGAGCAGATGAAAATGTGGGAAATTTGATAAAATGGATTGGTTGGAGTGATGATTTTATCTGAT
Organism: Pratylenchus scribneri; assembly: GCA_030063045.1. NCBI lineage: Eukaryota > Metazoa > Nematoda > Chromadorea > Rhabditida > Pratylenchidae > Pratylenchus > Pratylenchus scribneri. The sequence goes on from JAQSEB010000159.1 coordinate 120,880, forward strand.
CTTACAAAGGGCTTATATAGGCTCTAAAATGAGGCAAATTTAAAATGTACGGGTGATCAAAATTACCCTATACAAAAAATATTCAAATCCCATGGACCCAAAATATGAAATTTTTGTTTTCTTTTTTCTCGATTTCAAAAAAAATCATCCATTAAAAAATCAAATCACAAATTTCTGCCGGGGATAGGCCCAAACTTCAAACATTAACTAAGCATTTTATTGATGAAAGAGGGAAGTTGTTCGCTTTTTGATCCCCACAGATTTAGATGGGTTCAGAAAATGTTTGTCATTTGTTTCCTCTGGGATTTAACCCAAACAAAAGGTGTACAATTTGGGTCACTTTTCATTCCTAATTTACCAAACAAATATTTGCCCAGCTTTTTTTCTCGGCTACAACTGGCTTCATTAAAAAATCAAGATAACTTTAAGTGCGCCTGGACAAATTCCATTATCCGCGCCCAAATGTCCGAAATTTATATGACAAAATGATCATTTGGTGCATACGATATTCATTTGAATATCCACTATTTTAATTTTATTAAAATAAATTATTACATAAAAATAAATCATTTTCTTTTAAAAAAAAAGTAGAATAATAAATGTTTACAAAAATTTATTGCAGAATAAAATTATCAATTCACGGATTTCATTAGCTTTCAACCGGGCATTCGATTCGTCGGCACAAATAATGTAATCACAGTGACCAATATAATAATATTTAATATAATCATTAATAATTGAATTTGCTAGCCAAAACTTTATTTTGCAATAAATAAAATAAAAATAACAATATTAAAAAACAAGATTCTTCCATAGAATTTGACTATTGATAATAAATATTTGAATTTAAGTAAGCAAACAAAAAATTCTACATATATTCATTCTTTTCAGCAAATTATGTATAATAATAATATAAAATGCATCAAAAAATTATTTTTAATTCATGTTTTCCTTTTAAAAATTGAAGGAGTGAATTAAAAAATTTATTGCAAAAATTTTCACCGGACGTCAAAAAATTTAGAATCAGAAAAATGAACACAAATATTCAAATATTTTACCAGTAATTTTACATTAATCTGGCCGTTCATAGGTAATTAGATTGTATTGTAAATTAGCCGTTTGGAATATCACTTGATCGTGGTTCATTCCGGATTTCTTAAATTTAATAAATTTAATTTTAAAAAAACCATTTTTCACTTGAAATGCTTGATTTTCGCTTGGACTACTGCTGGCAATTCGGCCACAAGCATGATAGCCAACTTTTTCATCGCCCGTTGAATAAATTGTAAAAATCAAATCGCCTTCATAGTGTTGCCAAAAAATGATATATATTTAAAAATGTATTTTAAATAAATTTTAATTTATAAAAATTTTAAAATCTTTTGGACCGAATTTGTAAAAATTTTAACCTCAGCCTTGTGCCTACAAAATAATTGAAAGGTAATTTAATTTTAAATAATACCAGAAAAAATTGCTGAATTGCGCCGAACATTCCAGCATTATTCGTGATGCCATGAACCAAAACAATTGGAAGATGTCTAAAAAATATTTTATTGATAAATTTTATATTTTGTTAAAAATTTTTAATAAATTTTGAACGGTCAAAAAATAATGAAAAACCTGTGTATCGCTAAAAACTATTTAAATTTATATTTAAAGATTTTTAGGAAAAAGAATTTTTAAAATATTACGATTAAAAAATCAGAATACAAAAATCATTGCTTTTCAAATAATTGAACAGGAAATTATGTAAGCTGTTCTTTTTTCATCCCACTGGTAAATAGATAAAATAAATTGACTTTTTAATGAGAATATTATTTAATGGCATTTTAACCGGTCATTTGAAAGAATCTTGGCTTCATAAAATATAACAAAATTTTTGAATATTGATTGAAATAATTGTAAAATATTTATTTTTGGGAAAGACTTATCCAGTTTTTTGTCCAGCAGTATGTGTCCCTCCTCCAAAACTGCCTCCTCCGCCAACAATGTCTTCTCGAGCGAGTTCCCTGTCAAGGGCATCGCCGCCGGGCCTTGCACGCTAAAATTGACGAAATGTTGGCGAAAATGTTGAAAAACTGCACTCCAAATTAATTATTAATAAAATAAAGGTCAAAAATTTTTCCATGATATTTTTTAAATTAGCTTAAAATTTTCCGAAGTTTAATAAGCATTTGTTTTAAATTAAATCTAATTAAAAAAGTTAAGCATATGAAAATTGATTTCTAGTAATTTAATCGAAAAAAAATTAAAATGAGTATTTTTTGAAAGAATTTAATTTTTTTTCCCGTGAATTCCCTCAACTCGTATATTTAATTAAACTAATTATTCGTCAAAATGATATTTAATAATTTATATTTAAAATGGAAAATTTAAATTTTATACAATTTTCAGAAGAATTATTTTGGAATTTTGAAATTTCTTAATAAAAAAATACTATAAATTTATCAAAAAAATAGATTAGGCTAAATTAAGGTTAATATAATTGTATCAAAAATATTTGTCTAAAAGAAGAGAAAACATTTCTAAAAACAGGAATATTTGTAAATGAAATGAATTTTCTTTGTTATATATCTTTTTATATCCACAAAGCTGTTATCGAAGAAGTGAATTGGCCCAATCGCCTTCAATTACGCCATAAACCGGTTACATTACACAGCAATTGCAAATACTATTAAATTAAACCGGGTGAAATGAGAAGAGAAAGGATAAAATCAACTAGATTAAATGGGGAAAAATAATATAGAGGTTGCAATTAGGGCAACAATGTGTCAGCCACAGCAGCAGCTCATCAGCATCCTTCTAGTATGCTGATAATTCGGTCAGACTATTCGCATTTTAAATATTATTATAAATTTAATTGTTTAAATTTAAACAAAAAAGAAATTCTTAAACATTTAATGAATTGATTGGACCATCGATTAATATGATTAAGGCATTAAATAAAGTAAAAAAACAAAAATCAAAAATAGCTCAAAATCAAAATCAAATTTTCTATACATTTATAATAAATATTGTTTCTTTAAAATTAAAATTTTGTCAAGATCATTGATGTTCTAATCGACTATTAGGAGATTCACGTTTTTTTGTAGAAAATTTAATTATTAATTAAATTGCCTAGTTAAAATACATTATTAAAATAAATTTGCAATTTTGCTCAATTAGCATTTATCAATCATGCTAACACAAATTAATTTTATTTCATATTGCTATAACGATCAGTATTATTTGGAAATTTTGTTCTATTTAATTTTTTTTGTTCACAAATTCAATCATCCCGTTCCCGTTATTTCACTTTCATTTACATCTTTATTGTTTTTTAGGGGGAGTGATTTGGGGTCGGGTGTGGCAACATTCCCCATCATGACAAGAATAACTGTTGAATGATAACCAAGACACTCGTCATCTCTGCTACATTCTAAAGAGTTACATAGACACATAGGGCTGGGAATTGAAGTTAAATAACTTTTTCATGCGGTGCTTTAAATATGTTTAAACCAAATAAAAAAAAACATTTCTAACTTGATTTGAGCTCAAAATATTATACTTTTTGATCACTTTTTTAAATTTTTGATCATTGCGATTTATATAACTTTTTAACTTTTATATCACTTTTTCAGCCTTTTTTTGCCGTTTTTTAAAATTTTTTTATCATTTTTTCAACTTTATGGAACTTTTCTGAAAATTATATCAAAATTTTAAAATTTTTTTCCGTTATACCAATTTTGTCTGAAATTTTTTCACTGGACCATTTTTCATCAAAAATTTTCACTTTTAGATCATTTTGATCAAAATTTTTGAAGCTTTTTTTCTTCAACAAAAAAAATTTTCTGAAAAAAATTGTCACTTTTTTAAAAATTTATATAACTTTTTTGGAAATTTTCCAAATTTTATATCACTTTTTTGTGTTTTTATATCACTTTTTTTAACTAACTTTTTTGCGATTTTATATAACTTTTTTTCCCAGCCCTAGTTGCATATATATAATTACAAAAAATTTTAATTTAGGAACTTTAAAAATGTTCTGAAGTAAGAAAATTAAAAATATTCCACCTTTTTGGACAAATATTTATATATAATTAAATTGTTAATATTTTTTGTGGTTTTTTTGATTAATCGCTTAAATATTTGATATTAAATAAGTAGATGCAGTTATAATCTAAATAAATAAATGTTAGGAATTTGAGAGAACAACAAATAACTTGGAATGCTATGCCCTAAAAGGTGGATGGACATTTGGGCACCAGCCTAAATTGGGCACCATAAAAAAATTTTCTCAATTCTTTTTAAGTTAGGGATTAAGGTTAGGGCTAGGAATAGGTTTTAGGTTAGTGTTCGGACTTAGGAGCATAAGAAATAAGGGCAGAGTAAAGCATCGCCTTAATCTATACTAAATAATTGAAACTTTTTTTATTGTGGTCTGCAACATATACAAAAAAAAAAGAAATGACAAACAATTTTTCTGGGTATTTTTAATTAATAAAATCTCTTACTTATCAAAAATTTGGAATTAAATTTAAAATGGGTAGAATAAGAATTAACTAATCAGGAAATTTCGAAATAAAATACATATTCGAATGTAATTTTTTAATTAATTATTTGGCCAACAATTCCTACTTTTTAGTAAAAAAAGTAAAGTTTTTCACATTTTGTGCACATGTTGTATGGGTTAAGCGTTAAGAATGTCTGGCTTTCTGTAATTACAAAATTTATGAAATTTTTGGTTCACATTTCTTGCCACATTTCAACAAATATTTGACTAGCTTTTTTTTCTCATCCATAATTGGGCTTCAAAAGAATCGAACAGGGATGACTTTTAGGATTTGCCGGCAAGACAAATTCAATATTGAGTAAAGGACATTGGGGCATGGTTCTCAAATTTTTTAAATATTTACTCATCGGCTAGCTATTTAATATATTTAAATAAATTTATAATAAATTTTATCTAAAGGGGAACATTGTTGATACGAACTTTAAGTTGACGACTCTTGGAGAAATAAAAAAAATAAGTATTATCCCCTTATCCATTATAAAAAATAAAAGATAAGATACAATATTAACTGTAAGCGAGAAGGAAATAACATGATAATTAATAAAGAAAACATTGTACTAACAAATTGTAATCTTGAGGGAAAAAAAGTCAATAAGCAAAACACCAATCATTCAATTCAAAAATCTGGGATTCTAAGACTGACAGAAATACCATTTCTATGATCATTTTGGTTGAGCAACCATCGATTTTGTGAATTATAACATTTGTTTTGATATGGCACCCTTTTTGGATATTTTTCACGTATTAACTCATAACTTGAACAACGATGCTTCGAACTAAATAATTTTTAAAAAATATGTTCTCTTTTTGTATTTAAAGTTTTTTTTTAATATCGAAAAATTATATAATTTTTGCTAAAGAAAATATATTTAAATGTAATTAATTGTAAAAATATGTTTTATTTGCTTAAAGGAATAAAAAGTTTGGAATTTTAAATAATTATTTAGCGTTTACTTTGCGACAGTTGTGCCATAGAGGACGGCCCTGCTTCCTACCTCTCCTTGGTTCTGTGAATTCTCAATCTCCGATGGAAGTTTTTGTAGAATTTCTTCGGATTCATTCAAATAGCGATTCATGAAAGCATTCCAATTGCTCTCAAGCAATTCACTATGAAAATTAAATTGTCGATGACCAGCAGGCATATTCTAAGTAAAAATTATTTTATTGTTTTTTGCGAAAATTTTTCATTTAAATGTGCTAATTAAAATAATGCTGCATATGGTAATTTAAATTGTTACATATTTAAAATAAGTTATAAATTTACATTAAAAATACCGAAGAAATGTTGGCACTTTCAGGCATGGCATTCTGATAATAATGCCTTAAATGGGCACAAAATATTTCAGAAAAAGGGAATAATTCTTCCTTATATTCATTTTCCAAGCGCTGGGCTCCATGAGTCCAAACAGCTTCAGTATATTTTCCAAAAGCAACTGCCTTTGCATGAGGCAATTTATAAATGAAGCTTCAAGGTCTTGAGCCACTCCAAATTTTAGAAATTCTCCAACAGAGTCACGATTTATTGGTTTAATTACTAAAATTTTGAATTAGAACAACTTTATATAAATCAAATTTTTATTAAAGGAATTAAAATATTTTAATTTCGAAAATCTGCCTATTTTGATAATCAATAGGGAGTAAATTTTTGATTTTTTTTAAAATAATAAAGAAATTGAGCAAAAAATTATGTATATTTACAAAAAAAAATTGTGGTTGGGGAATAGAGTTTCAATTGACAATTTTAAAATTAAAAATAATAAATGAAATAAATAATTTAAAATTTTTATTTTTTTCATTTTTACTAAAATATAATTCGTTTTTCGAATTAAAAAAATTATTTTGTGTTATATTTATTTATATCAAATTTATGGAAGAAATATTTTATCTCAATATATAGTAGGTAATTATTTTTCTCCAACATGCATTTCTTTTAGAAATTTAATTAAAAATATTTTATTTTCATTTAAGTTCAATATTATTATTAGTTATATTATATATAAAAAAACACCTTTTTGTTGTATAAAACCATCTTGAACTTGCAATAGAAACATTCCCGTTTTATTTCCTTTTTCCAAATTAGCCTTTTCATTAAAAATTTGTGGCAATGGACGTGCATCAAGATCATTGCTCATATAAAAAAATTGCTTTAGATTAGAGAATAAAAGAAAATTTTACAATAATATCGTCCCAGTCAACAAATGTAATAAATGTTGTACTACTCCGGAATTCATATAAGCAATCCTTTTAATTAAAATAAATATTTATATAATATTTAAAAGCATTACTTATTTTTTTGTCGTAATTTTTCCTACAATACTTATTTTAATATTGAAAATTGAAATAATTAATTTAAAAAATTTAAAATTTAAAAAATTAATCAATCTAAATTTATTCTTTTTATAATGCAAAATAATTTTCTTACATTAAAATCGATCACTTGATTAACCCATTCGGTCTCTAAATTAGGATTATATCCAATGCCATGGACTTGTTCAGGCATTTCAAGATTATGCCGAAATGTTAGAATCCCATCGCGCTCATAAAGTTGCATTAATCGGAAAATTGAGGAATCAACACTTAGAACATAAGCCGCAATCAAATTGACACCTTGCAGACGATACAATTCCATTGACAATCTTAAAAGTTGGAAATTTTTGAAGAAAAACATTCGACTTAAGCAAAATACAAGATCACGTTGCTTAGCTGGAGGAGGTATAACAGTGGACTGAAAAATATTAGAATTATAATATATTCCAACCGATCATGTCAAATATTTTTAAATAGAAAAATTTTGTAATATTAGATTTGTGCCGATTATACTTACATTAAAAATATAATTCATTATTTAAAAATATGCCAAAAAAATATATCCGATTTGTATTAAATAAGCTTGAAAATAATTTCTATTTTTTAAAAAAAAATCTAATTAAAATTATATATTTATTTAATATTTTAAATGTTTATTAATTTATTTAAACCGTTGCTAAATTTGTTGCTTTTATTCCAATTTGTCGTTTGGTATCAAAATTGTAGAAGAAACCAAGTTGAACGGTTAACTGAGGATGCTTGTTAAAATCTAATTTATTGGATTTTCCATGACAAAAAACGGCATATTGGGCGATTTGACATCGATGTTGCCCACCAGTCAAATAGGCAATTTTTGCTCGTTTTGTCCTAATCATTCCTCCGTTCCACCATTTTTCATGCCCTTCAACAGTATTATGTGCACAACGGATATTATGTTTAATCGATTCAAAATGAATCATTTCCATGTTAAACAAAGTTACTGTTGTCCATTGGTCTTCAGCGTACTTTTTATCATTTGAAGGATAAGCAATTCCATTAATTCTGAATATATGAATTTAACAATACGATTTCAGAGTAAGGCCATATAACATAGAAAAAAAAAGAATTTTTAGTGCCAGCACTTAGATTTTGAACTAGGGTTATGATATGACTTATTATATAGAAAAGGATTTAAAAGAACATTTTTAGAAAAACAAGCTAATTAATTACTTTTTACCAAATTAAATTACTTTCTTATTATTATTAATTATTATAATATTTGGTTTTATATTTATACGAATATATTCTAATGGAAAAATAATTATAAAAATAAATATTAAAAAGTTCGTATAAAAGTCCAGTTAAAAGATTTAACTAATCCGCAAAACTCAAAAAGATTTTCGGTTTTAGAATAGATGAAATTTTATGCAAGTTCAATTATTAATATTTATAATGCTTACGACCAATGCTCATCCAAATAAAATGATCGAAGAATGACGATTCCAATTTCATTTTTATTAAAATGTTTCTTTATATAATTATCATTAGCTGCAATCCAAAATTGTTGCCGTATAATAATAAGCATAGCGATTACATAATATGCATAAGAGAATGGAATTATTTTCTGATTGTTTCGAAAAATTTGTTTTGCATAAAGTAAATTGATAAATGCCATTATTAAATTAAATTGATCTAAAAATAAAATGGATATATATAACAATTAAATTCAATTTTTTTATATCAAAAATTATTTATAAAATAGATAAAAACGAAATTTTATAATATGTAGATTAATTTATAAGAAAAATATTAAATTTGCAGAAAAATGGTTAGTATTGAAAAGTACTATGTATATCTATTTCATGATTAGGATTTGGTCGGGCCAAAGATGATTTTAAGGCTAAGCTAATAAGAGTAAGAATCTAAATATGTATGATTTATTCAAGTTATAGGCCTAAAAGTTTTTGTACACTTAATATTTTTCTGAAATTCAAAGTTTTGTGAAAATTAATTACCAAGCAATTCTATAATAGAATTAAATAACATTATTTTTTTAAATAATTTATCTTATCAGATCCCTTGGTTATATATGTATTAAAATTTTAAAAGAAGAGAGGAAGAAAGAATAAAATTATTATTTGAAAAATTCAAAAAATTTACTGCCATTATCAAACATCAATTTTTCATTATATTCAAAATATGGAAGGTGAAAAAATTCAATAAAAAAAAATATTACACGGATGTGATTCTTTTCCTGTTGCACTGCTCCATTTATTTCTTTCTTTTGAATTGGGGCATCATTGGAAGTGTGTGGATTGGGGAATATAATTTTTCATATACTTTTCCAATGTTGTTAATTTAATGAGATGAAAAATTGGGTATTCGGAGCTCAAACCCAGTGCTGAAAAGTTGTTGCCTTAATCTATGCTATCTATAGGCCAAAACACAGATAGTAGCCTGATAACTGGTAATTGGGGTAATATATTTATGCTAATAAATGAAGTCGGCTCCCGTATTCAATCTTTTCGTATTTTTTTCACACATCAGATTCCCCTTATGCTATGTTCACATAAATGGAGCCAAAGCCAGCAAAAAAATTGGCTCCAAGAGGAGTAAGATTTTTCAGTAAGTTCAAAAAAATTTTTAGTAGTAAAAAAATAATTTTTTACACCAAAAAATAGAGCAGAGTTTACTGCATCAGATAAGAAATTATCTGACAATTAGAAAAAAAATTTCAAATGAATTTGAACCATTTTGTTGAGCAGACGGTCAAAAACCATGCTCCAATGATACTGTTATGTGAAATAAATTTTTGATAAAAATTCATTTTAAATGCCTTTCAGCAGGGGCCTAGTATTTCAACTGTTGCCATTCCCCATAAAATTTCGCCCATGTACTAAAAACCATCAATTGTTTCAATTGCTGCCATTCCCCATAAAATGGCAGCCATGTCCCATAAAAGTTTTATGGCTAACCATTCCCCATAAAACATGCAATTTTTCATTTGTGGTCAGCCATAACCATAAAGCATGCATTTCAATTCGAAAACGTTTCAATTTTTTTATGGCTAACCATTTTAATGTTTCAATTGTTTTATGTTGAAATCTCACTTTTTAACGCACATTCTCACTTTCGCATTGTCATTCTTTAATTTAACATTTAATTTTAAATTTTAACCACAAATTTTAATAAATATTTCTAAATAATTAAATGATAATATAGAAAGTTACAAATTACAATGGATTGTCATCAATTTGAATATCACCCTTAAAATCAACATGTAATGGTAACCAATTTGTTGGAAAAACGTCTCTCTTGTGTATATGCAAGCACTCTTTTTGACAATTGTAATAATAAATTGGACTTTCATCCCGCATCAAATAGCCAATCCACCAAGCAAATGTTGAAGTCGGTGCTGTGATTAATAGCGCATTGCAATATGTTTTGGCAAAAAATAGGTCGACGCCACGATTACGTATACCCGGTATGTAAACTTTGGTATCATTCACATGCAATGATAAATACATTATAATGATTAACTATATTTAATTTTTCCTATGAAATTGAAAATATATGAATATTGATTTTTAAATTCTTATTTTACTTTCATGTACCGAATTCGGCGCGCCTATGAAATCCCGGCACATAATGTCCGGGCACGAAATGTCCGATCAAAATTTGTGGTGAAATATGATGATAATAATGTCAAAAAATGTCAAATATAGGCTTTTCGGAGTCGAGTAAGCCGATTCTATAATCTGTTTGTTGATATCAAGTCAAGAAAAAAATCTATGACATGATGAAAAATCAATGATTCCAAATCAAGACAAAATATACATCAATCGACGCGGCTTGATGAGAGCATTTAGAATATCTCATTTTTTCATAAAACTCAAAAATAAAGAAGTTATGACAATTTCAGTAATGAATATTTTTTAACATTTTTGCCAATTTTAAATAACTTTTTTAAATTTTGGTTTTATGCGAAACCAATGAATATTCGTAATCAGCACAACGAGGCGCGTCGAATTAATTATAATTTTATCTAGAATAATAAATTTAAAAAATATTTACAAAAGTAAAGTCCCATCTATGGGTTGGAATTCGAAAAAAAATAGTGGATTTTTCCAGCCATATTATATTTCAATCGACGCGCCTCGATATGCTGATCACGAATCTTTCATTGGTTTCGCATAAAACCAAAATTTAAAAAATTATGGCCATTCAAAATTAGAGTCCGGACCTGGGCCGGGCCCGACCCGGGTTTTACCCGTGCCCAGGCCCGGAACCCGGGTCATTTGGGACAATCCCGGGTTTTCCCGGGCCTGGGCCTGAGAAAAACCGGGCCAGGGGAAAAACCCGGATTTCCAGGCCCGGTACGGAAAAATTTTGAATAAAAACCCGGATACCCAGGCCCGGCAAATCTGAAAAACCGGACTCTATTTAAAATTGGCAAAAATGTTAAAAAATATTCATTACTGAAATTGTCATAACTTCTTTACTTTTGAGTTTTATGAAAAATTAATGAGATATTCTAAATGCTCTCATCAAGCCGCGTCGATTGATGTATATTTTGTCTTGATTTGGAATCATTGATTTTTCATCATGTCATAGATTTTTTTCTTGACTTGATATCAACAAACAGATTATAGAATCGGCTTACTCGACTCCGAAAAGCCTATATTTGACATTTTTTGACATTATTATCATCATTTTTCACCACAAATTTTGATCGGACATTTCTTGCGTTTTCCCCTATCGGACATTATGTGCCCGGATGTTTCGTGTGCCAGCGCCGAATATCACTTAAAAAATATACAAAGAGGTAATTATTTAAGAAAATAAATTATTTATGAAAAAAATTTGATATTGCGATTCTGAAAAAAATATTATAAATTTTTTATCCTAAACGCAATTTAAATAATTAAAAAAATTGGGCAATTCAAACTAACCATCCCATCGAGATCAATATGATTTAAAAAATTCTTGTCATTGCCAAGAAGAACAATAGCTGATATTTTATCAAATCTTTTCTAAAATATTTTAAAAAATTTAAACTTTTGATGAATTTAAGTGTCAAAAATAATCTTATGTCATATATCTTTGCAATAACGAATTATTTTAAATTAATATTTAGTTAAGAATTTAGGGCTAGGACCTAGGACTATAACAAGCAAGAGGAGGGCTTCAATTAAAATGCATTCTGATTTGACTATTTTTTTGGCCTCAAAATATGTGGATTTTTTTCTAAAAGAAAAATTTTCGATAGTATTCCTTTTTTCGTGGGTAAAATACACTTTTAAGTCCAATTATTTATTTAAAATTGATATTTTAAATTTAACCTTAAGGTGACGGACAACAAACTTTATAGAGCGATCTGTGAAACGTAATGAAGTCGACTGACCAAACTCTACAAAATCGTCACGTCTTGTGTGCACACAAAAATTAAATTGATCATGTTTTCTTTACATAATTTACTCTTTATTTTTATTTTTGTAAACACATACAAATTAATTTTTTCTGCAAATTTATGTGCTCGAATAATTATTGATTTTTTGAATTTAAAAAATTGGTGAATATTCAATTTTGCATATTTGAAATATTTATATGATTGAAAATAATTCCCATTAAGCTTTAAAATTTGAGCTTTCTCATCAATAATTCTTAAAATAAAAAATAAAAATTTTAATTAATTTTTAAAAACCTCTCTGGAGTATCGAAACGACAACATTCCTCACCAAAATATATAATTTTTGTCTCATTTGCATTCGGAATTGGCTTCTATCAATATATTAATAAAATAATTGTGTAATTACTGATTGTTTATGTAACAATACAGCTAATATTGGAAATTGGCGATTTTAGTAAATCGTTAGGCAATTGAGCTGAAGAATTTTTGGCTTCTAGTTGTCATACAGACACTAGAATTTGCTCAGTAGATTCGTCATTATCGGTTTTATTTATAGGATTTCAATTTCAGACCGGTTTAAGGTTTGGGTTGGAACTAGAGCGCCAGAGGCGGGATAGGAATCTAACGAAAATTGTTTCTAAGCATGCTAATATTTGGCTGAAATTAAAATCCTATATAAAATTGACATGAGCCTCTTGAGCCTCTACAAAGTATATAGAAGCCATGATTTCCTATATTCATCTGCTCAATTTTCTTATGATTTCTGGAAATCGACAATTTTTAAAAGCCTTATATTATTATTTCATTTGAGGAGAGATTTTGATTTTATTGTCTAGTTTCTAATACTATTATTGCTAAAATGATTGTGATAAATTTTAAAAAGTAATATTTAAAACTAAAACTATCTAATACAAATTACTTTATTAGTCATCCCTATGATATTGTTATTTGTTATATAAAAATTTTACCAAAAATTTAAATTTATTTGCAAAATTTTCAAAAATATCTTCGAATTCTTCTTTATATTCATGAAAACATTTTTCAGGCCTTTCTAAATAAACAGTTCGATTCAAATATATTCCAATTGAATGTATGGAAGCAATTCGCCACATCTTTGAAAAAATTCAGTTTTTTTATTCGTTCAGATTATTTCGGTACTATCCAATTTTAAAGTGGGAGGTTAATATAGGGGGGATAAGGTCATTATAGGGGGGTGCAGTCAATTTACACTTTACCACTATAATGACCATTCGATCCCTTATATATAAATAAATAGGGGGTTAAGATCATTATAGGGGGGTCAGTCAATTTAGACGTGCACCCTCCCCACTATAATGACCACCCGTTACCTAATATATATATATATAGATCTTATAAATAGATTATTATTATATAAAAGAGACCTTTCCTATTTTAGAGGATGCAGGTCATTATAGGGGGGTGCAAGTGCAAATTGACTCTACCCCCTATAATCCCCCTATAATAAACTTAACTCCCCTAAAATGACCTCTGCAACCCTATAAAGTACCAAATTTTCAGTTTATATTATATAAATATTTCATAAATGCAATTTTTTATTGAAAAAAATCAATTAAGCCTCATGATTATTAAAAAAACATATGTTATATTAAACTCTTTAAAATTAAAATTTTATTTACCATATTTCCCATTCCACCACAACCATCAACCGATGTATCCAGATTGAAAGTGACATAATTTTTGTTACCATATTTTTTCCGAAGATGGTGGCCATAATATAGATTTTGAGTTGGAATTGGACTTGTAATTAGAATAGTAACTGGAACTGAAATTGAAAACAAAAGTATTATTTAATTAAAAAAATTAAAGTTTTAAAATTAAATATAAAAATGATTTCTAAAATATTTTGTTTTTTTTTCAAAAAATTTTTATAATTTATTACTCTTTTAAACCATGTGGGGAATTATTTTTCAACCTCTCCAAACGGCGGCGAATTATTAGAGGGAGGGGAATTATTGTTATGGCTCGATATGGTCACAAATACAAAAATAAAGACGATTTTTAAGTTTTTGCCAAATAATTTTAATCTGGTTGATCAATATATCAAAGAATAGCTAATATTTAGAGCTATTAAACGCTCTAGATCATTTGAATATATTAATTGGCTGATGAGTTTATGGTTCATCAAAATGGCTTATGAGATAAAAATGGTGATACGGAAAGACCTCAACCATTTAAAATTATATTTCAAATATCCGAAAATTTTACCTTTTTCTTCATGGTGTGGCATGAAAAAAACACATAAAAATAGTGCAAAAATAAAAATTTGAATAAAAATAATAAATTTAATGCAATAATAAAATTTGAACCATTTTCTGATGTTACTATTCTTTACATGATTGATGAGTGGGGTTATCTGGGAGCTCGAGGGTAAAATCATCAGAAATTCTGAACAATTAGCTAAATGTAATGATATGTATAAACTTTAAATTATCAAGATTCGATTAAAATAATATAAAATATCAAATAGATATAAATAGGTAATAGCAAATTACTGATTCAATTTTTTTATGTATTTTTTGAAATAAATTTAAAAAAAAAAGATCTCAATCCCGAAAGCTTTTTTTAATAATTCCCCATTCCTGGTTGATTCCGGAATCAATTTTCCATCTTCATTTAGCATAATTAAATTTTTAATCAAGCTATATCTACCGAAACGGAATTCATCATTCTCAATTCTAATTTCATTCTATTTTCGAGATTTGTGGAATAGATAACGATGTTCCTCAGTTCTTCCTTCTTTCCTTTTTTCTCATTCTTTGATGTAGCCATCATTATTTTCTTATCTTTTTTTAAATTTCACCAATTTTGTTATTTTTAATATAAATTTTATTTGCATTGTTCTCGAGTTTCACATTTTTTATTGTATTTGTCTATTGCGGAGATGTCTCCGGCGGAGGGGGCCGGTTCATCCCCGCCGTTTCATCGCCAGCTATATTTGACGAGTCATAACTCAGCAAAGAAGAAACCATTTGAGCCAATGGTATCATTGAATAGAGCTATTTAAGCTTTATTAAATGTTATAGATTAATATGTGAAAAGTTCAATATTCGCTTAATTACAAGCTTCTAAATAGGGAAATGGCGACTTTTATTCAGTTTTTCGACTTTAAGCCAATTAAATTTCTATTATTCGAAAAAGCTTTAAACATTATTCAATAGATCTTAAATAGCTTTATCCAATGATACCAAGATTGGCTCAAATGGTTTCTTCTTTGCTGAGTTATGACTCGTCAAATGTAGCTGGCGATGAACCGTCGGGGATGAAACGTCCCCCACCGACTTTAGCGCAGGTGGTAATGTGGGTAATTCTTACTTAGATCGACTGTTCGGGGGTTAGATTCCCAGGCAGGGGAAATGTTTTTTTTTCACCTAATTACTTTTAAGAACCAATTCCATGATTTCTGAATCATCATTTTCGGATTAAATTAATTATTATTTAAATATTTTTTCAGGTTTATTTTTAATTCAATTTTCCTTTAAATCACCAACCGAACATTCTTATTCCAGGATTGTAACATGTACTTTATTCTAAAATTTCTACCTTATTTGGACTCGTGAACTTTATCTATTTTTTTTCTAAAAAAATTATAATTTTACACTATATAATATACCGCCATTTTTAGGTCTAATTTAACAAAATGGATGTCAGATTCGCGTTCTACAACCAAAATTAGCTAAAACTAGAATGTGATTTTCATCATTTTTATGGGGGGGAGTAGAACCGAACAATACAAATATTTGTTTGTAAATTATAAACACAAATATTTATGTTGATATTTTGAAAAAATATATTAATTAGTAAAAATAAAATTTAAAAAATGATCAATTTTTTTCATCTCACTATTTCAGACAATATATTTTCCTAGTACTGTATTCACTCCATATCGTTCCATGCAATTCTGATGAATCCAAGAATATTCACGCACATGTATAGCTGTTGGATGCATTTCATTTGAATAAAGCCAAAATCCATGGGCAGAGATTTTCTTGAGTAATTGTACAGTTCTATAAACATCTTCAAAGTGAACTTCCATCAAAATTTGGCATATTGGATATGCGAATATTTGATCAATGACTTTTTCTTCCGCTCCTAAAATATTAAAAAATTATTTTGATGAGTGAAATCAATTATTCATATTTGGTATAAATGTACAATTACAATTTAAAAATAAAAAGAATTGCTTTTTATTAATTAATTTATTTTGATTCATTACAATATTATGATTAATATTGTTTTAATTTAGAAAATTTTTCTCTACATTTTTTATATTGAAATCGGCTTTTTTGAGGCATAGAACTTGATTATACTTTCGAAACTCGGTACCTACTTATATTTTCTTTTTATGGCCAAAATATAAAAGAATAAAAAAATTCTTATTTTTGATATAATATATCCAAATATTTTATATTTTTTCCTAAATTTTAATAATTGGTACTTATACGGTTTGGGTCCGTTTTTTAAAGGTCGATTTTTTTTTGAAAAAAAATTTTTCGGAAATGATATACCAATCGACGCGACGCGTCTTGTAGAGCTGGTTACGCATAGGGGTGTGAACGAATACGGATATATCCGGATACGGACGGATACGGATATCATTTTTGGAAAGGTAGCGCGGATACGGATGGATACGGATATGGACTATGGAGGCCATATCCGCGGATATCCGTAAATATCCGCCTTATAAAATTTTACACGATTTCCTTTATAAAAATTAATTTTTTCTTTGCAAAAATTCGTTTTTTCTTTCAATTTTCTAAGTTTTCTTAACAATTTTCGTTTTCATTCAATTATTTCAATTATTTTTCCATATTTATTAAGGGTCCAAAAAATGACATTAAATCCGTTTTAATCCTTTTTTTTAGAATGGGGCCGTGTACAGAAAATCAGACTCGTTTTTTCCTAGCCTAGCACAGTCTGCAATTTTTGTCGTTTTATTACTTGTTTTTAGGTATTTTTTATTCAATTTCGGAAGAAGAACATTTGGCTGAATCTTGAGTTAGAATCCAGACAAATGCCAATTTTTTAATTAAATAAGTGTTTAGGGAAGGATTTTCTGATCAAAATTAATTATTCATATCAATTTTTCAATTAAAAGTACGGTGTTTTTAAACTTTTTTTTGAAATTTTTGGAAAACTACGGCAAAACTATACAGAAAAAAAAATACTGAAAAAACGGCTTCCGTGCAAGGAAATTTGTAAAACCATTCTCTAATAATTTTAATTTCTTTAAAATTATATTAGCGCATTCAATTAATAATACAAACATCAATTCACCTTCAATATCCATTTTGAGTATCTCAATCGCTTTGTCACCATATTTATCCACAATATCCGTGAATGAAGTGGTATTTGATGTTGTGTTAGTGTCCACAATTGTTTGCAATACATTGGCACTTAAATCTTGCAATCCTTTGATAATATATGGTTGAAGTGGTCCCTTAAAAATTGAAATAATTATTATTAATGGGGATAGAGCGAAAATAACGATTACTTTTTTAAGCTTTTTTTAGTTTTTTTCCAATTTTTTGTATTTGGATAATTAATATAATTTGTCTATTAATAAAAAATAATATAAATGTATAAAATGCAATTAAAAATTAAAATATTTTTAACAAATTTCTTGTAAAATTTCGAAAATGCCTTTCCTGATCAATAGCTCTTATTTTGCAATTTCTTCCACTGATTTCATGAAAATCTTTCTCATAGGATATTTCGGCACTTATACCAAAGGAATAAACAACGCAATTTGGAACTTCTCTTGCCTTTGCTGGATTACAAATAAATTTTCCACTATCATGGACTGTGCCAAGACGGGGAAGATTCGCACAACGAACCTACGCAAATAAAAATATATTAATTAATTTTATATATGAATTATGAATTAGCATAATTAGATACAGAAATTATCTTTTATAATCAATTCATCTCATCAATATGAAATATTAATATTCTTCAAAATTTTATTATTAGATTAATTCTAGTTCTTTAAAATTAATTCGATTCGCAAATTCTTTATACCATAAAATTGTCTTATAATAATTAATGAATGAAGTTAAATTTATACCTCTGGTACTTGGAGGGCATGATGGAGATTGATAAAATTAAATTCCTTAAATGGAGGATTTGGCACAATCGTTTCAATCAATTTTCTTCTCTCGGCCGTAATTTTCATGAAATGTTCCAATACTAATTTTTCGGCATAATTAGGCGACATTATATTTGCTATAAATGTTAATTGATTATTAGAGCACGGATTTTTATTGATATCAATATTTTGTTTGTGAACTTAAAATAGCTTGAAGCCAAAGTAAACCATGTTTTTATCAATGTTTTTATTTTGATTTTCATGATATTTTTTGCCAATATTCATCAATATCTTGCAGTCCGAAGTGGGACGGTTCGTGGAGCAGCCGTTTGGTGGCGAAAGCTAATAGCTAGGCGAATAATGAATGTTTTAGAATGTTTTTATATCATTAAATTGAGCAAAAAATTCTCTATCAGCTCATATAAAAATAAAATTTTAAAACATATTTTTACATTTTTTAAAATTCAAAAACCTTCAAAATTGACACCATTTTGCCCATTTTTATTCAAAACATCATAACTTCTCCAATTTAAAATAATATTAAATAATTTTTATATCATTCGATAGACAATGCATTGCTCTATCAAATGAATAAAAAACTTTCAATATGGTTTAGATAAAGATGAGTTATAAAGCAAAAAGATGTTCGCCACGAACCGGCCGGCCACGAACCGTCGCGTACCCCTTGTAGTCGGATCTGGACGGAGCTCTGCCAGATAGAAATTTTAATTTTAATAATATCTACAAAAAAATATTAACCAATTTCAATATAATTTCTTAAAACAAATATATGATTACAACATTAAAATATAAAATTTCATTTTATTTAGAATTTTATCAAAAGCTCGAAAAAATTCTTTCCTTAAAACATTAAAAATATTAAAGAAAAAATAAATCTACTAAGTTTTCCTTATATTTTGACATCGGCATTATTTTTTTCAGAATTTCTTGTAATTGCCACTTTTTACAATTCATTTATCATCAGAGCTATGCTTTTCATAAATCTTGACTCTGACTCCGATTCCGGACTCCGACCTTTCAAAAATTTAGCTCCGACTCCGGACTCCGGGCTTTCCAATTTTTGACTCCGACTCTGACTCCACTCCGGAGTCGTTCTAAAACTCGACTCCGACTCCGACTCCGGAGTTTGACTCCACAGAAATTTTTTTAAGTAATTTCGATTTGGCTCCAGGGCATTTTTGTGCAAAATTAATATCTATTAATATCTATTTCCGAAAATGATATAATTTCGGTACGAAAATTTCAATTTTAGTCAAAATAAACCAAAAATTTTTTTAAAAATTCGGTAAAAAAATACAATTTTTTAAATAAAAATCCGGAGTCGCTCAAAATTTTTGACTCCGACTCCAACTCCCAACTCCGACCTTTGAAAATTTTGACTCCAGCTCCGACTCCGGACTCCGACCTTCTCAATTTTCGACTCCGACTCCGACTCCAGCTCCGGAGCGGAGTTGGAATCGGAGCGGAGTCGGACCCAGCTCTGTTTATCATTCAAAATAGAGTTTAAATTAAATAATAAATATAAAAATAATTTACATTTGTTTACAAGCAATTGAACAGATTCATTAATATTTGTATTAATATTATTATTATTATGCAAAGTGTGAAGAAAAAAAACAATTATTATGAAGAATAAGATTGCAAATATTTTTAATTCATTGGTTAACATTATAACTGAAGATGCTAAAATATTAATAATTAAAAAAATGAAATAAATATAATTTTCAAATAAAAATTAATTTATAAAAATTATTTTTTGGACATATAATTTGTTAATAGCCAATATTATAGCTTTTTATTAGGATTAAAGTTTAGGGAAGGCTAAGCTAACAAAAAATAGTATATAAAATAAATGTAATTTAGCCAAGTTGCTTGACATAAAATGCCGATTTTCCATAAATTTTATTTTGTATAATTTTAAATATGCCGATTTTCCTTGCATCTAATTCGGATCGTTTTTGTGTCTGTATTTTTTAGTTTCTATTGAAAACTTTTTTAGGGTTAGGATTAGGGTTAGGTATAGGTTTCAATATAGGATTCGAAAACCCACGAAAAAAGTAGAATATGGATTTTAAATAATTTAAATTGCCCTATTAGCCACCGAATTATGGTAAAAATATGTCACAAATATGGGGCCATTCATAACAACAACCTTTATGGGCAAAGCCCTAACCCTATCATACACTACCCTAGCCCTAGAACTAGATAGAACCTATGTCAGCTCAACCATAGCCTTAGCCCTAGTCCTAACCTTAAAAAACTTTCCCATAAAAAATTTTGAAATTAGATGCAAAATCTATTCGAATTTGATGCATGAAAAAATTTTACATAATTTTAATATTTTTTTTATAAATTAAGAAATTTCATATAAAAATGATTATATAAAATTTGATTAAAAAAACCCTAGTGTAAATAAGAAAAAAAATCAAATGAATTATGGCGAGATCTATTGATTTGTATTAGATTTATGAGTATGTTGTATACATTTCACTTTTAGGCGACATTTACGAACTCAACATTGGCGGAGGAAATTGTTGACGCCGATGGTGTTAAAGCTGTTGTGGCATTGTTCATAGCATTTTTAAAATTAATTACAAAAATTATTTCAAAAGCATTTGCCAATGTTGAATATTCACCGAATTATGGTCAAAAAACCGGTGGTTTAATTCAAAATATGTTTCTGATTATTTTTTGGCCAAAAATCGGTGAATAGTGAATACCCAAGATAGGCCAAAGCTTTTGATATATTTTAGCTAATTTTATGTCTAAAAAATGTTTAAAAATACCACAACAGCTTTACAACTATCGGGTGCGAATTC
This sequence comes from Pratylenchus scribneri, assembly GCA_030063045.1. Classification (NCBI taxonomy): domain Eukaryota; kingdom Metazoa; phylum Nematoda; class Chromadorea; order Rhabditida; family Pratylenchidae; genus Pratylenchus; species Pratylenchus scribneri. Next base: position 142,095 of record JAQSEB010000159.1, read on the forward strand.
TTAAAAATGTGATAAAAGTACCAGGTAAAAGAACCTGGTAAAATGACGACCCTGCCCCATCCCAGGGTTAAAATTTTAGTTTTTTACCTGCTGGTTCTTTTCCCTTGTATTTGGGGCTTACCTGCTTTTTAAGATATGCTCCTTTTATTTACCTGGTAAAATTAGTATTTACCAGGTAAATTTACCTTTACCACATTTTTCGGCAATAGACTGTTAATAGTAGTAGTACCTGACGAAGAAAGAAAAAAAATGGACTGTATTTGGCTGTGCTGCCAGTGCTCCGTGGAAATTCTTAGTTAGGAAATACTACTGTTTCGTCCGCAAATGTCGGATCCGCAATTGTCGAATACGATTTCAACCATAAAAAATTAAAATTTTTTCATTTTTTTAAATACATTTTTGACAATTTCAGTGTTTTTTGAAAAATAATATTTAAGTTAAATCTTAGAATCCGGGATGGATAGAAATTTCTAACTTAATTCTCATAATAAGAAACAAGCAAAAAATGATAGAAAATGTTTTGGTTCAAAAATACTATTACATAAAAAAATCTTACAAAAATATTATTTAATATTCAAAAATTATTAATTTGATTTTGAAATGGATTAAGGAGAGTGAAAATTAAAAACTCAATTGAAATTTTCTTTTTTGACCAATGAATAATAGATTAAATCAAAAGGCGATTTCTTCTCTTTCCCCGTTAATCATCGCCCATGCAATTTTATAATCCTTTTCATCTCTATTCTATTATTATTAACCGGTTTAGCGCATTTGGCGTGTCGTTTTCCTTTTTTCATTGAACAAAATGAGAGATTTTTTTAAAGAATAGGATTGCCGCTGTCTTTTGGCTCTCTTACTATGGGTGGATGAATTTCGCGCATTTGATTGTATCAAATCATTTTTCATTTGGACCTGATTTGGGTGAATAGATCAGAGAAAATTATAGATTAAATGGACTATAATTAACCTCATTAATCTAGATTTGAAAGATTAAACATTAAATACACATATAAGCTATGACTTATGATAAATAATGGAAATTAATAAATATTCTGCATTTGTATAAATAAGAGTTATTCGCTTTTCGTGAATTGTCTAAATTTTTTCAAAATTCGACATTCTCCTTTGTTTCGATATCAAAATAATTCTAAAAACCATTTAATTAGCATTTTTAAAATGTCAAATCAATTAATAATTGATCTTTTGGAATTGTTCCAATGTGCTGGCCACATCTTTATTTGCAATCAACGGTGCATTTGCAAAATGCACAGAGATTTGCCATTCAACATTGACTTGAATGAAATGCTGCCATCCGAATTGTTGACCAATTGGAAAATCTCCCCATTTCCATTGACGTCATCCTTGTTGGCAAAATTTAACTCCTTGGTTCAAATCAACAGACACAATTTTGCCATTAATCATTGAGCGAAGTGAAATGCATCCATCCTCAATCTGCATTATTGACCATTTGGAGCTTTCCCAATCATAGGCGGCTTCCACTAGGGTTTGCAAAGGTTCGGAACCTGCATTCCATGCCGAAATAATTTTCCCATTTGTCTTCAAATGTCTATTAGTGAAAATCAATTATTTTATATCTTCTATACTGCAAATATACTAATGAAATCAAAAATTTGAATTTATCTGTTGAATCTTCAAAAATGTCTTCTTTATATTTATGAAAGCATTTTCCAGGTTTTCTAAATAAACAGTTCAATTCAAATATATGCCAAATGAATGGGGATATCTTTTAAGAATGCCGATTTCACGAATGCATAATATTGCTATTTTATATATTAATTTTAATACTAATGTAAAATTGATTTATTTCATAAACAATGAAATAATATTTAATTTAATATATGAATATATTTTCTTAGACAGTGAAAATAATTAAAGCCTCTCTTTATTCCTGTAATTGCTTATAAAATTATTGGTAAGATCTTCCATCAGCAAAATTCCGGTTGCTCATTCTCAATATATTTCTTTTCAATTTCTTGATTTATTTATTATTCAAATTTGAATATTCTGGGATAGAAATTTTCATTATATATTTTAAAACGCAAATTTATTCTTTTACATTTATAATAGATCTTTAAAAAAAGCGTTTATCTAGAATAAAATTTTGGGATTTTATTGTATAAACAATTTCATGTTTTATTAGATTTTATGATATAAAAAATTCTACATCATGAACTGTTGTAAAATCGAATGAAATTTGGATGTGTGAATACGGATAAAATATGGAAATTGAAAAAATAATACCATTTAAAAATGGCCTAACAAAGAAAACGGCGATAAGCACTGCAATGTTAAATAAAATGACATTTAATTTGGCCGAAAATTTTACTGATTTCTAGCCTCATTCAGTTATTTCTCTAAATATTTTAATAAGTTCATTCAATTTTGTTGATTCAATTTGTAGTAAAAAAAAATTTAATCTGCATTTGCTATTATGGGAGCCGACTTCAAATATAACAAAAAATATCAAATAAAAAATTATCTCATCTCTTGAAATATTTGGAGAAACGAAATGCCACTTCGCAATCGGCACTTTTTGTATTTATCATTGTCATTTTAATGCCATCTGCTCCCCCATAAGGACCAGCATAAATGGGTAGATACGCTGGGGCTTTATGAAAAAGGTCGCGAATATATTTGCTGAATTCACCATTAGCCGGATAATGCCATTCAATGTCCATCTGAATAAAAAGTGTTTAATTTAATTTCAAAAAAAATATAAAAATGACTAATTCTTATGCCACTTCAACTAAGTTTTAAAACCTGACTTATTTACATGAAATATTGAAAATAATTTTTACATTTATTTTGGCTGGCTAATCGTTAATAATATTCACTTACTATTCTTCATTTTTATTTAAATATAATATCCATTTCCCTAACTTATTATATCCTGGCTATATATTTAAAATTTATACCTATTTTAAAATTAGGATATACCTGACAGAAAACAATTCCATTAATATGGTAAGCACCGAATTCTTCGAATCCTTTTATCATATCAAATTCTTGACCTTCGATATCAATTGTAGCATAATGAACAAGGGAACCACCGACTGCTTCTTCCAAAATCTAAAAAAAAATATTATAAAATTTATGATTCTACCTACCATATTCAATGGTTTTACAGTGAGATTCTGATTGATTTGATCTGCATATTTATATCTCGAAATAATCTCTATTTGATTTTTAAACCCTGAATATCAGATATAAATTTAATAATTTTAATATAATTTGTTTTTAAGTTACCTCTTCAGTTTTATAAAATAAATGAATTTTATAAAACAAAAACGATACCGATACTCAATATTAGATTGAGGTGATCTAGTTTAATTGATTGGATATTTTTAATTTTTTTATATGATTTATCCCGGATGAATCTATTTTCGAAATATTTTTAACAATTCTAAATGGATCAGGTATATAATATGATTTTAATATGATTTTTCGGATTTATTTAATTTAAATTTTATAAAAATTAAAATATTTATTATTTATTGTATTGTGGATAAACTCATCATTTATTGATGAGAAAATTTATATTTTTTTCAATAATTTGATAGGTTTATTTATCTAGAATCAAAAAAAAATATAAAATAAACATATCATACTTACTTACCAATGCCAACATTGATGACTTTGCCAAATGTCGCAAAGTCGCCAACATTATATGGCGAAATTTCAACGCCAATAAGTTTGCACCTTGGGTATAATTTCAAAAATTCCTTCTCCGCATTTGTATGGTTGCCGATGCCAACGGTAAAATAAAAACAATTATTGGAAACATTTGCATAGTATGTCTGGTCAATTGGAAGGAAATATTTATATTCAGTGTTTATAGCCTTGAAGCTATCCAATTCATATGTTTCAATGGGAATATATAGCTTTATGCATGCAAACAATTGCAAATTGAATTGTGCCCGCGTTTGTCTAGTTCCATTGAGTGGCTCCTCAGTAATACAGGTCAAAAAATTCGTTATTGACTCTGTGATTATAATTAGATATTTATTTAATAAAACATGCAAAAATAATTTAAACAAACCTGACATAGAAAAAGCCCTTTTATTGGCAACTCTTTTGGAGAAATGTTCCTGGTCAAGCAATTTATTGTCCTTATACGAGATATCTTTTAGACTATAATTACATTTGTTAATTTTTGTTGGGAATTTTATATAGAGCATTATTAATAATAGAAAATTCAATAGGGAAATTATTCCCTTCCAATGCTTCAAAGCCGAAGAACAAAAATTCATGATCAATGCAAAAGAAATATATTATTATTAATTTGATGCTATAAATGATTATTTATTATAATGCGAGAAATAATATATGAATTTTTATGAGATGAGGAAATATTAAAGGAAATGTTAATGTTCAATAAAGATTGACATCTTTTGAAAACATTTTCCACTAAGGCATTCCAAAATTCAGGTTTTGAATTGTGATTTAAAAATTAATTACTCATTCCGGTTTCATTCAACAAGAATAAATTCAAATCATAAAGAAAGAAGCAATATATCAGAACTTAATTGAAATCCTCTTAAGGAAAAATATAATCAAAAAATATTTATATTAAAATAGAGCTGTCATATTCACTTTATTTAAAGATTTGTTTTTTTTTGAGGGATCAAATCTTTGAAAATAAAAATATAATTTTTTTTAAAAATTTGTATTTTATTTGGACTATTGTATACTTTATGAAACCGAATCTGATATCCATTTTGTCACATCTTACCATCTTGGTAAGCTAATGCCAAATTTTACCAAGAAAAAGCAAAGAGAGGACCAAGGGCATTTTTCATCAAAATTTTTGTATGGACAATTTATAGCTCATTCGACGCAGTTCGTGAGCTAAATCGAATGGTACCATTTTTATTATATAATACCGAAATTTAAGCGAGTTAAGACCGTTGAAAAAATTTTGACCAAAAATGCTCTTGGTCCCCCCACCCCTTTGCTTTTTTTCGGTAAAAGTTTACATTAGCTTACCAAGATTGTAGATATGGCAAAATGGATATCAAATTCGGTTTCCCCCACCAAGAAAACCCTTAAATTGACATTTTTAGGCCAAAAAATTAATTTTTTTTAAAAAAGAAGGGGGCGTAAACCGAAGTATTACCCTTTTGTTGTTTAGCCAATTTTATCAAAATAATACCACAAGAATCTTTATCAAATCCACTCATTTATCTCTTAAAAGATTAAAAAATATATTTATTAATTTTGATAAATTAAAAAAATGACTGATCAATGATGTTCATTTAATGATAATTAGTTAAAAAATGTTTTGATTTAAGCATAATTTTTAATAAAATTTATCAGAATAAAAATAGTTTAAGAAAAAAAGAAGGAAATTGAAGGTAAAAAAGGAATTCGTTTCAATAAATAATCCAAATTTTTGATGAAATTAGCAAGGGTCCCCCATTTGCTTTTTTCGTAATTCGACCAATTTTCGGACCGAAATCAGAACGGAACTCAAACACCGGAATTCCGGCATTCGGAATTCCGGCCTTACCCTGAATGACGGTCAATAGAATAGAATGTTAATGGAATGAATGACGGTCAATAGAATAGAATGTTAATGGAATGAATGACGGTCAATAGAATAGAATGTTAATGGAATGAATGACGGTCAATAGAATAGAATGTTAATGGAATGAATGACGGTCAATAGAATAGAATGTTAATGGAATGAATGACGGTCAATAGAATAGAATGTTAATGGAATGAATGACGGTCAATAGAATAGAATGTTAATGGAATGAATGACGGTCAATAGAATAGAATGTTAATGGAATGAATGACGGTCAATAGAATAGAATGTTAATAGAAATTGAAATAGAATGAATGATGGTCAATGACATTTGTGGACCATACTATACTTGAATTTTCCGAATTAGTCTACAAAATATTAAAACTGAATTCGAAAGAACTCGGAAAACTTGGTCAAATGAGGCATGCGGAAAATCTGAAAACCCCTCATGGTTTGAGATACAGTATGCTGTAATTTGAAATAGTGAAGAGGGCGAAAAATACAATTTTTTTGTTCGAGTGAGCACGAATCTGTCATCGGTTTCGCATAAAACTCAAAATTAATGGCCATATTGGGACTAGGATTATAGGTTTAGGGCTAAGGTTAAGTTATGGAGGGGCGGCATGGGTTCTAGGGACTAGAGGCTAGGAATATGTAGGGGTTATGGCGTAATTTTATCAAAAAATTCTCGACCCTTAGGGGGACCCTTAATTTTTTCGATTTCCAGGATACTGTATCTCAACCGGGGTTTTCTAACTTCCTCAATATCAATACCTAGATCGACTGTTTCCTAGCTCTTCCGAATGAGCTATTAATCAATCAAATTGGTTAAGCGGAAAAAATTATCTATTCGCCCAGAAATTCTAATCCTCAAATATTTGATTATCCAAAAAAATTCGCAAAAGTGGGTCCGCAAATGACCCATCCGCATGTGTCGGCTTGCCGGCGTAATTATGAAAAGCCAGAGCTTGGGGCTGGGATTGGGGCTCAAATTATCTGAAGCACAGCACTGTATTGGACTGGTTTAAAAGATAGAATATGTGCTCTGCTTCTTAAGCCTAATAATGCATAAATTTCAATGTAAACAAATTTTCATTTTGGCACGAGCATCGAAATAAAGTATAATTAAAATCAACAAATGTGTTTTTCTCATAATAATAAATATATAATATTCGATTATATTCAGTGTTTAATTGATAAGAATAAAATTAATAAAATAATATAAATGATATTTCCAAAATACAACGAATTTAATTAATGTAATTATATTTCAAATTGATGGAATTCTATTAATAGCTAAATAAAAAAAAATATATATATAAAATAAATAGAATTATTATTCATTAATCTTTTAAGGCTATGTAATTTCAAATCATATTTAATAAAATTAAAATTATAAAATACATTTTACATAGAGGACATGCTCAACTGGAAATATATAATAGTTATTTGAAATCTACCGACAAAATGGCGTATCCGAGAATTATATCGCATATTTTAAACAAAAAATTAATGCAGAACGTACAAAACATTCAACAAACAAAAGACCAGAACGTGAAAATGTATTCCCACAATTGAGAGAAAATTGAGATTTAAAATTAAAATTGTTGCAAATTCATTATTTTGATTATTTGATTTTAAAATTTAATATTCATGTTTAAATTTTATATGAAAATAAAAGTCTTTAATAACCAAAATAATAATTATATAGATTTAAAATGTTTAATTATAAATAATCTTCAAAATTTTTTAATATTTTATAACATTTTTGTTTGAATTAAAAAAATAATAAAGTAACCATATTATATTTATTGATAAAATTATTGAATTTTCTTTCGAAAATCATTTTTTTTATCAAAAAATTTCTAGTTTAGTTATAAAAATAAATAAAAATATCAAAATAAAATTATTGATCCTTCTTAACCACTACAGTGAATCCAACATTCAATTTTTCATCCATATCTTGAACTGCCACAACTGTCCAATTATAATGTAAACAAAGTTCCAGAAAATCCTGTGTTGTCCAAACTGAATAATGTTCATGCAATGTAATTTCAACAGGCGGTTTAGGATTTTCGTGTCGATCGATTAATTCTTTAAGTTTGGTGCGTTTCCTATTCTGATCTTGTGGATTTCGTTGTTGGTGTGGAACTGCCATAAATACATATCCACCTTTTTTAACAACACGAAGCCATTCTTTGATTGTTTTCACCGGATCATACATATGCTCAATCACATACGATGCCACAACATAATCAAGTGAAGCATCGGCGAAAGGCAAATGATCAGCCGGTGAGGCAATATCCACTTTAATGAAAGTGTTAGCCGCAGCAACTTGATTGTTAATAACCCAAGTATCATTGCAAGAATAATCAACAATTGTTGAGTTAAGTCCATAGGGATTGTGTGCAGAAGGACCCAAAAATAAAATATTTAATATCAAATTTTGGAATCTTGATAAGATAATTCACAAAAATTTTAAATTAGGCATAGTTTTAATTTTATTAAGATTTAAAATAAAAAAATAAAAAAAGAATAATTTATATTATTTTTCTTCAGCCATTATTTAATTATTAATTAAGAATTAAGCTGGTTTTCAAAGAGAAAAAATTAATAATTATTTTGTGGTATAAAAAAAATTTTAGAAAAATTATAAAATTTATTTTTTTTAGTAAATTAAAAAAAAATAAATTCTGAGACAATTATAGATAAAAATTAAAAATGAAAAATTAAATTTTGTAGTTATATTATTAAAAAATAAAAAATAAATATATATATATATATTTTTAAATATACCAATTTCGATTCCAATCAGATTGTCCAATAATTTATGAGCAAGTTGGCTTTCATGATAAATAAGAGGAATTTCTCGGCCCTTTGTTGTCACTTTATATGTTATATTTTTGCACAATGTTGGTTTATATTTCCAGGTGAACTTTTTAAGGATATTTGATTTATTAATTTTATCATCATGATTAATTCGTTTATCAATATTAACATTATTAATGCAATATGATGAAATAAATTTACGGTAGATTGAAAATATAAAAAAAACCAAAACGGTCAAAAATAATATAAAAATGTAAGTTTTTTTTATTCCAGATTGACGAGTAAGATGTTTTTTAAATTGGGATTGACAAAATATTTTCCGATTTAGCATATCAATTTATTTGGAAATAATAAATTTATTTATAAATTAGTGAAAAAAGAAAGTAAGTGAAAAGAATTTGAATAAGAACGAAATATACACCCAACCAGTTTTACAGCTCTTTGCTATGCTCTCCAAAAATAATCTGATAATAGCATGAAAAAGTAAAAATTTTTTAGTTTTAGCATAATTATCTAAATCATATGTAAATGCAATTTAATTTTTGGAAAAATATAAATATACAAAACCATTGTCACAACCATAATAACTGGGGTACGGATTTTTATGAACCGAAAAGTGCCAATATATGCTCATATATATATATATATATATATGCACCAAAAAAGGCTAAAATATGCACCAAATATGCCAAAAATTTAAAATATGCACATTATATGTTTTACGGCCAAAAGTGGAAATCGGCCAAAACCAGTTTTGGCTAGCCAAAAGCAGTTTTGCCCGGCCAAAACCAGTTGCCCGGCCAAAACCAGTTTTGGCCGATTTTCAGCCAAAACCAGTTTTGGCCGATTTCCACTTTTGGCCGTAACATATGCAAATGAAAAATTTGATATTAAAAGTCAAAAAATGTTTAAAAAAATTTATTAAACACAATTAATCATTCCATTGCTTAAATTGCAAAAAATTTTCCAAAAATATTGTACCATTGAAAAAATATTGGATTTCCGACTCATATGGGTGCGACCATTGATTTTTTAAGAAATATTTTTCCCTTTTATTTTCAATAAATTTTCTAGTAAAAATTAAGAAATTTTCCCGAAAATACTATTCTAACTTAAATTTTGTATAAATTTTTTCCAAAAAAAAATTAATAATAAAAAATTTTTCTAAAATGTTCGAAATTTTCATTAAAAATTGACAAAAATTCATGAATTTTGTTAAAATATGCACCAAAATATGCATTAAAATGATAAAATATGCAAAATATGCACAGAATGTCAAAATATTCCAAGATAGCATTTTAAAACTAGTTCAAAATCATTATTTGAATCCAAAAACACGTTTTTCGCACTCCCCAATGTTGTGCATATTCGCACATAAAAATATGCATTTCCATAAAATTCCGGACCCTAATAATAACATTATGCTAAATTTTTTACAGTATACACCACCACAGTTAAATCTTTTCCCAATAAAAATGAGATTCGCAGTTCGGGCATAGTGACATTTACGGATGTGACACTTGCGGATACGACATTTGCGGACCTTCCATAATTTTTAAGAGATATTATTGTGCAGTCAGCGAATATTTAAGAAAAATTAATCAGATAATAAAAATTTTAAGTAAAAATTTATCAGAAATAAAAATTTTAATTTAGTTATGGCTGCTCAGTAAAATATTACATTTAAAAATGACCGCCTAATGAAAATTCTTAGCAAAATAATAGCGCAGCGAAAAATTTAAATTCTTTTTATAGAAAATATGTCAATTTGATGAAAAATTATACAAAATCAAACATTTCATCGAAAATCAGGACAACTTTGTAGTTTTCTTAAAATTTTTATAACAGATTTTGATTTATTAATTAATATGAAATTCATGTCATGAAATTAGAAATTCACATGATAAAAATTTTACTAATAAGCACTATTCATTAGCCTTTATTGGCAGTTAGCAGTGTAAATAATAAATATTAATCTCTAATTTTAATTCTCCTCGATGCTCAATGTTCTCCCCGTCAGTTATTCTCTGACCAAACTTTTGTTAATTAGAGAATACAGTATTAAATAAAAATTAGAATCTTATTCAAAAAACAATTAATAAGATAAATAATACATTTATTTTTTTATATAATTATTAGGAATATTTTTATTTTTCGAATCACTATCATATCCATATGGGCGAAGATGATAAAGCAGATATTCCAATAAATACATATATGGAGCATCAATATAATGGATGGCAATGGCATAATCACTACAACATTCACTACCCTAAAATATAATTCTATTTTGTATTAAAATTATTCAAGGAAAAAAAACAATATTTGTTTTTTTGTAGAATTATTGCAAAGGACTATTAAATGAATTTAAATTTTAAAGTCAATTTCCAATTTTTTATTCTATAAATTAGCATAAAAACAAAATTTTTAAATTTTTATAATATTTTATATTGCTTATTTTTACTTGTTTAATTGGATCCGCACTCCAATAATGAACCCAATAATATATTGGATCAACAAATTTGACTGGCATCATATGCTGCTCCACAGCCACTCCGAAGAAACGATGTCTGCCGAATTGATCACGCGAATCGATAATTTTTCCGCCCAATTTAAGCATACATTCACTAATTTTTTGGTCATCTACAAGCGCTTCATTCGGATAACAAAATTTTCCATCATTTAGTCCTCGCTGGACAATTTCATTTAACATTTTTTTACTTATGATATAGCCTGCGCCAGATCCCATAAATTCAAAGCTACGATTCTCCATTTTCATAGCATTCACTTTAAATCCAGAAAAAAGCAATTCGTTTGCATTGAAATTTAAAACAAGATAACGCAAATTTTCTATTATAGCATAAGTGTCATCATCAGCACGATAGAACCAATCATATTCTGACTATAATCGTAAAAATTTTTATAACTAATAATTGTGAGTATGTTGCTTTTTTAATTTAAATGTAAACATAAATCAAGTTTCTAAATAAATTAATTTTAATTTTTTTTTTTTATTAAAATCTTACTTTTTTCACAATAATTTTTTAATAATATTTTAAAAAAATCGATTCTATAATTTTTTCCTTAACAAAATTAAATTTATTATAACTAACTATATTAATATTTTTGTGGATATATTTTAACATTGCCCGTGTTTTGAACCAAAGATGTTCTCGCCCTGATGAAATATTCAAATGTACAATTGATAAAGTGTTGTCAGCTTGGTCTGAAAAGAATAAATAATTATTGCAATGCCGAGCCCATGTGGCTTGTATATGTCGAGCCCTTGTTTGATGAAATTTGGCACTTGTATTTATGTAACAAAATATTTTTATTTTTTCTTGTAATTCGCCAGCCAATGTTCCTTCAACTATAATATAATAATTTAAAATACATGAATTAACAATTAAGATAATAAATCCTGGCATACAATTTAGGATTAAATTAATTTTTTTTATTTAATTAATTTTCAATTTATAAAAACTAACTTGCATAATTGATATTGATATACTTAATTAATAGAATATATGAATTAAAACAATATATTTTCTAATTATATTTGCGGTTTTATACAATACGAAAATGAGAATTTTTTCATTATTTATAAATCGGCGACATTTCGAATTCTTATCCCAAAATCAAAATTGTTTTATAATTTGATGATAATTTTAAATAAAAAAATAATTCGAATTAAGAATTAACTATTATTATATAAAATAATAAATTAATAAACCTTTAAATGGGAATTCAAAAGTAGCATTCTCAAGCTTTATAAATTCATCTGGCTTAGGTGGAGGAATGGTCACATCGAGATGATCATATTTTTTGTAGTAAATCATCGTATTATTTTTTAAGCTTTCATTCAATTGACTAAAATTTGGATGTCTATTTATTGTTTGATTTTTTTTATGCAATTCCTTTTCATGTATAAATACTTTCAAAATAAAGAATAAATATGCCATCGCAATTCCAATAATAAAACCATGGGCGAATTTTTTTGATTTCAGCATTTTTATAACTTCAAAGATACTTATTTTTATTAATCAGAATATTTCAGTTATTTTTAAAAAATTAAAAGAAATAAATAAATTAAAAAAGGAATAGAAAATTTTTCAATCATTTAATATTAAAATAAGAGAATAATAAAATTGACAACTCCTTTTTTCTTGCAATTAAATCTCGTTTCCGGCGCAAATTCGATTTTATCTCGCCTATTATTCAAATAGTAAAATGTTTTACTGCGAATTTAATGATTGCTCCGGAAATAGAAATTTATGTAAATTTTTATGTAGATTTGATTTTCAGTGTGGATAAATGGTAATCTCGAATTACTCGAATCAATTTGAAAATAAAAATCATGAAAAATGGATGGATACTTTATATGATTTCTAATATCTTAAACATCTATCTATGATAGAAGAAAGAATAAGGAAATTTTTAGCAAAAGATATTTTAAAGATTTGCTACAATTCAAATCAAATAATCAAGACATTATTTCTTTCAAGCATTCAAAATTTTCTGCAAACTCCAAATCCAAATATAAAAGTAAAGTGGTTTCTATCCATTTATAATTAAATGTAGAATTGTTTACTAAATGAAAAATGCTGTATTTGTAGTCAAAATAGAAAGTTTCACAAAGATTTTTAGTTTATGATATGCATAAAATGATACCCCTTTTTAGTTATCACTTGCCAGCTTATACTTTCACTTTGACATTTTTATTAAAAATTGAGGAAAAATTTCAAAAAATTAAAATTTTATTAAATATTTATTGGAAAAAAATATCCACTTGGAATATTTTAAGAACAGAAAATCTGTTCTGTTCCTGTTCCTATTCCTGTTCTTGTCCTAGTTGGAAGGGAATGGGAATATAACAATTAGACTGTTCCATGTTCTGACTGATGAGAACAGCAGAACAGATTGAAAAAAGTTAGAAAGGGAAAACATATTCACTTCAGTCTCCAATCATTAATTGGTAAAACTATTCGCTATGTAACGAAACCCCGAAATCACGAAACACCGAATAGGAGAAAGTGTCACGAAATACCGTAAATTTGAATTTGTGGATAAATTTTTTGGATCGATATACCAATAGATGCGTCTCGATGAGTTTATCCTGAATATGTTATAGTTTTGCACAAAACTCAAAAATAAAAAAGTTATGGCCATAAAAGTTGCCAAAGTTATGATCTAGTTTGACTTAAATGGCCATAACTTTTTTATTTTTGAGTTTTGTGCAAAACTAATAACATATTCGGGATCAGCTCATCGAGACGCGTCTATTGGTATATCGATCCAAAAAATTTATCCACAAATTCAAATCTTCGGTATTTCGTGACACTTTCTCCTTTTCGGTGTTTCCTGATTTCGGGTTTCGTAGTAGAGCCAAACTATTTTTTTCTATAATTATTTTCATAGAATTAAATGAATCTTAAAAATTAATAAAATTGAAAATGTTTATATTAAAATATATGGTAATTTTATGGGAAATTACCTAAATGGATTTTCTTAGTTATAAAATAACGTGGAGGACGAAAAACAAACAGATTACCGTAAAACGACTTTTAATTCCCAGTGAAGAATTATTTTTCGATCTCTTAAAAATTGTGAAAATTGGAGGATCTCCTTAATTTTTGTATATTTTTGAACAAATTATAGTGGAGGAATTTATAGAGCAGCATTAGGGAACTAAAAAAATAAAATAAAATTTTAAAATTTCGCCTTATCAGGAGTTATAGGGCTTCAAATCTAATGTGGTTAATTATTTGAGAGTGCACAATTAAAAGAGGTTTTTTAAGTATTTGTAATCTTCATAAGGTTTACGCATCAATATTTATATTATTTTTAAATAATTATCTTATGTCTTCAGTTGAATTTGATTATATTTCTATTTTGCTATTTATTCATTCTATTTTGTTGAAATTCCTCTATTGTTCATTATTCTTTCTTCTCATCATTGAGTTGGCGATTTAGCAGCAAGAAGCTGATTGGTCAGTTGATCAATCGTATTATTCAATTGTTGAAGATTCTTATTGCGCTGTTCAAGTTGTTTTCGAGAGATGTCGAAGGAGTGATTAAAGCGACTATTTTTCGAATTTGTTTGACGCAAATAGGTGGCTAAATTTTGTTTGCGCTTTTGAAGGTTGTCACGTTCACGGAGGGTATTTTTTCGCATTTCCTTAATGTGATTGGCCAATTGTGAAATTCGTTTTTGGTAATGTTGTTCTTGTTGTTTAAATTTTTGTTGCTCCTGTCGATTCAGATTCAATGCAGATTTCAAACCATCCAAAGCGCCACTCACTTCATTAATTCTTTTCTCAGTTTTGGCCAAGTTCTCTTCTATCTCGGAAACGTCAGCAAATTGATCTGGAAAATTAAAACTAATTAGGCTGATATAATGAAAATAAATTATTTTTAAAACAAACCAGCATTAATGGCGTAGATTGCAATCACCAAAAGGAAAATGGTAAACAGTTGCATTTTGGTTTATTTTCGGGTAATGTTTTTGAATATTTTTCTTCTAAAATTTGGAAATATATTATGAATAAAATTATAAATTAAATGAATATGTGAGCGTACACTTAAGGATTATATTATTTACTAATTTTCGCATTTTTCTAGCTTTTTGTTGTTTTTTTTTCCTAAATTTTACATAAAAATTTCTCATCAAAAAAATTAATTATTACATTGTAAATACATGAAAAAATATAAATTTTTCAAATTCATAATAAAAAGTGAATATTTTGGCACACAACTTTGAACAAAAAAAAAAATAAAATTAAAAAATCAAAAAAAAAGAAAGAAATTAATTTAAAGTATTTAATATTTTTGGCCTATGTTTATTATGGCTTATTAGACTAAGAATGATTAGGGATTAATAATTGTTTAAACAATAAACATTTATCTATAAAATTTTATTTTAATAAAAATATAAATGAAAGAATTATGATGAGTGTTCGATATTTATATTCCAACTTTTTATTATACATTGTGCATAAAATCCGGAATGTTCTCATAATGATAGTAAAAGACGACTTGGACTATTATCGGCAATATCTTTGATGGATATGTGACAGAATAGAACATATAATTTAACATTAATAAAAATTATAGATAAGCGAATTTTTTAATAACAACGTGTACTTTTTCCTTCCGAGATAAAAGAACTCGATAAATAACAAGTTGAGTTGACAAAGGACAAAATTCTCGTCAAATACGTAGAATAAGGATGTTGTAGATTGTGATAGCAATAACTCCGGAATAGAAGAAAAATGAGATTTTATTAAAAAAATTCTTATTTTAATAAATTATTTTTTTGGGACCTTGAAGATTTTTAAAGGAAGAATCTAAAATTTTAATTAAATGAAGACACAATATTTTGGTTTGTTTATTTATTTTTAAGATATAATAAAATTTTAAATAAAATAATAGAAAAATAATAATTTTAAAATATAATTAAACATTAATTTTTTATATTATTTATATCAATTTTTTATAGTATTTATAGCAATTATTTGTTCTACAATATACATAGTCATCAATTTTCTTTTGAAATTTAATTCGGAGAAAGATGGGAATTTCATCAAAAATAATGATAAGAAAATAAATGTGTTTGCAAATATTTGCCATTGGAATACAAAATTAAATAATGAAAGCATTTACAAAAATTGCATACCACCATTTAAAAATTTCATTGGACGATATCGAGTAAAATTTATTTTTAAATTTGAAATTATTATTAATCATTTTATGAAAAAAAATAATTAATGTTTACTGAAATTTGATTTCCTTATTATTCTATTTTAGCTTGCTCATAAATATAAATTAAATTATTGCGTGATTGAAAAAAGCATGTCACTTGTGATGCGTTCAATGATGTGTTTCTTAAATCATCCAGAAGAATATAAAAAAAGAAATGTCAATATACTCAATGAAACTGCATCTAACAGTCCGTATGTAATTCGTTATCTTTTAAATCAATTTTTACTTCCAACTTAAATTTTGTGAATATTTTTTCCTTTTATTTTAGAATTGAATAATTTTCTAGAACATAACTTGAAAAATAGAATAAGGATTATTTGCTAATACATTTTTAACTATTATTCCATATGAATTAAAAAAACTAACAAGAAAAAAATGATCTTTTTTGTTCGTTCTGAAAAAATTAGGAACGGTATTTGAGAAGAAAAAAATTATCCCAAATTTTACATTCATTTAAACCTGATAAATTCTAATCATTAATACATTTTCTGACTTCCACAGCCATTTTTGTTAAAGCCCAGTAAAAAGATTAAATATATTATTTTATTTTTTCGGTAGTTTACATCCCTTCTTAGGAAAGTGAAGGGTCCCACGTCCCACCTATGAGTTATTAATCTTAGGGTCAGCATTTAGGAAGAGGTTACGGATATTATTGGATAAAAATCATCTCAAGTATCCCCATCCCCATATCCTATACTAATACTACGGAAGGAGTCCATTCACTTACCCTTCTAACAAAAAAAGGAAATGTAATAAAAATTGAAAAGTACCATTTTTTCTCTTCATACATATAATTCACTGATAATATTTTTTTAAAAATAAAAATTATTCTGATAATGCAACAATTTATATTTCTTTTAAGGATTTGTAATTCAACAAATGTTTTGAATATTTGGTCACAAAATTCCACTTTTGAAAATTATGCTGATTGGACATTCTTCACCTTAATAAGAGACCCCGTTGAGAGATTAATTGCTTCCTACTTAGACAAATGTCTATAGTAAAATTTAAATTATCCTACGTAAAAATTTTTATTTATTTTAGCATGAAAGAACATACAGTATTGTGTTATAAATGTAAAGGAGATTTTGATTGTTTGATTGAGCAACTTTACCATCATACTCTAAATTATGACCCTTATGCAGAAATTTCATTTGCAGAAACTTTTGACAATTATCATTTCTTTCCACAAAATTGGTAAAATTTTCTATAAATATAAAATGCATAAAATGTAACTAGTGACTAGTCATATTTTTTTCATTAAATGCCGTATTTTGGATATTTATATAATTTTAAGCATAAAAAGAGATTCTCTCGAAAAATCATCGAAGATCGAACTTAATCTTTATTTTTGGCATTGTTAAATCAAATCCAAACCTAAAAAGTACTAGTCAAGATCAATTAATTTAATAAAATTTTAATGAGTATAGAACAAATCATTCAATCGTTTTAATAACTTTTTAAATTTAAATTATAAATCAATAAAAATTTTGTTAAATTAAAGAAACTTCTCTATATATTTGCATTTTATTCATTTTTTAAATATTTAAAGGCTATGTAACTTCAATTCCCTTTTTAACAAATTAAAAGTTCTCAAATACCAAGTGAAAAGAGGAAATGAACAATTGAAAATGTTTGAAGAAATTTTTACAATCTATCGGGAAAGAGGCGTTCCAGAAGAATATATAAATTTTTTTCGTGACAAATTAATTGCTACACGGACAGAACATTCAACAATTACAAATCCTGAAAGAGAGAAAATTTATGAAAAAATTAGAAACAATCAAGAATTGAGGAGAAAAATATTACAAATTTATTATTTTGATTATATTCTTTTCAACTTTAAGATTCCTATTTAATCTATAATAATCATAAAAGCAAGAAATATTTTATTTACTTTCAAAAAATATGCAAAGATTTTATCTTTATCTATATCATATTTTAGTGGAAGGAATTCTGGATATGGAGTGCACATTATAGAAAGAAGAATTTTTAATTTATAATAATTTTAAATATAATTTCGATTTTTTATTATTTTAAATTTTTAATATCGAATAATCACAATTCAATTAATTATGCCATTTCCCTTTCACATAATTTGTCTAGGCAATAATCTATTTTTTTCTAATAAATAAATTTTTCAAATTATAAAAATGCAAAATAAATATCAATTATTACTGGAAAATAATTCAAAGAAGCCATATTATTTTTGTTTCTTCATTTTCGGCATTTTAATTTCACTCTTATTCTCCATAATCTTTCTTTTCAATTATGTAAATTCGATGAAAATTCCGCAAATATTTATCCATCAAAAATTTGAAAATATGAAGGAAAAGAATGACAAATTGGCAAGACAAATGGAAAAGAGTTTAATGGATTTGTATTATTCACTAAATGGTGTTGATAAAAATATAAAAATCGAAAACCAAGTAAAATTAAATAAATAAATATTAATTTTGAATTAATCATAAAGTTGATCCGGTTGATGGCCATTGCCAAGGATTTTGCGAAAAGTAATGAAGATTGGCACAGAAATAGTCTCGGAAAATTGGGTGAACAGATTCAGCAAAAATTGAAAGAATTACAAAATCCACCAGATTGCCTGAAGTCTCGTCTTCTTATAATAAAGGTGAATATATTTATATAAAATAAAATATCATATACATATTCAATAAATTTCTTATAAATTAGTTCCCCTGTTTGAACAAATTCTGATATAAGTTCTACTTTCCAATCCAATATCCATCAATCCAAAGAATACTAAATAGGTTAATTGTGATATCTATTTTTGTTATTTTAAAATTAAATTTTGAGTTGATAAACCAAAGGTTAAAACAAAAGCATCGATAATGCTGAATTGCTGACAAATTCGTCTCTATGATATTTTCTTTATGACATTATTATCAAAACATAAAACATGCAAATTCTGCAGATTAAAATTAAATTAGATTCTTTTTCATTTCAATTCAACGTTCTCGTATTACGCTTCCTGCCCATTCTACCTAATTCATCTCAGATTATTTTCTCTTTTTAGTTGAAAAAAAATCAATGTGGTCTTTGTTGCATTCTGCATTATGTCAGGTTTTATAAAATAATAAGCTAAAAAAATTAACTAACCAACAATCAAATAAATAGTTTTGGATTGGTCATTGCCGCTGCTTCAAATCGTGTTTTAATTTTTCAAAATGATGGTAATGAATTATTCAATGAAAAAGGGTGGAATGATATTTTTGAGCCCATTACAAAATGCAAATATTCAAAAATTGTAAGCTGAATAATAAAATTTAAATTTAAAAATAGAATAATTGATTTTCAGATTGGAATAAATAATATTAACGAAGAAAAATTTCCAAATTATTCATCACCGAGTCAATCCGATCGAATTGTATGGATGCCCATTCGCAGGAAAAACATTTATTTCCGCCAAATTGAACATATGCCTCCTATCGTGCCCAACGAATTTTTAGAGTTCCTCCAAAAACATCATCCAAATCCGCCGGCATGGTTTTTGGGACAGGTCCGCATTAAAATTGAGAAAAATATTATTTTTAATCATATAATTTTAAGTTTATTTATTATTTATGGAGGCCAAATCCATTAATTTTGGAATATATAAACAATCCGAGAAACACAATTTTATTAGGCGGTAAATTATATTAAAAAAAATCCGTTTCTTAATTTTCACAAAAAAGATGGACAGCCAATTGTTGGAATTCATGTTCGCAGAACGGACAAAAATAAGGAAGCCAACTACCATTCGCTAGATGAATATATTGTATTGTAAATTTAGTTTTTATTTTTTAAAATTAATTTTTATTTATTTTGATGCCTTTTATTTAAAGGGATTTTCATTATAAATTCGATTATTTTATTTCTAAAATGGAATACTTAAGAAAAATTTCCGGATTTATAACATTTTTGGAAAGTAAAATAAAATCAATTTATCAAATCCTTTCAAATCTTTGTTTTTGATCTTATTTTAAATTGTTCAATGATTTTATTTCATCATAAAACATTATTTAAAAATAAACTAGTAAAATGGATAAACAATAAACATACGAAAAATAGTGGCGAAAAAAATTACCCGATTTATGAGAAATTGAGATTATAAAAAAAATGTACTTGTCTTTAAAAAATTTTTAGATGAAATATATTTGACTAAAAATGTAATAATTGTAAATAATAAAAAATCTTAAATTTTACGGTCCTAACCTAACCCTAAAATTTTGGTTATAGAAAATTGAATATGCCCTAATGTAAGTATTCGAATCTCTACATTAAATTAAATTTAATATTATAATGATAATATTTATGAATAATGCAAATTTGCTTCACAGAAATGGACTCAATTTTGGTTTGAGGTGGAACGAAAACGGATGCCATTGATGGGTAAGGAAGGAAGGAATAGTCTTGAACACAAAAGACTTTTTATTGCAACGGATGAACCAAATGTGATTCTGGACGCTCGGAAAAGATTTGGTGGTAAAATGGAAAATCATTTTGAAATTAATGCTTTCGACCAAAATTCACAAGTTACGTAGTATAATAAATTACAAAATAAAATTTGTTATAAATAGAGAACGGATTTATATTGACGAAAAATCTCGAAATATAGATGTAAATATTGATGAAAAAATATTGACGAAAATGGCAAAATACAAGCAAAATATTAATGAAATATTGAAGAAAATTTTTAAAAAAACATTATATTTTATTAAAAAATTCAAAAACATTTTTTTGATGTTAATCGCAATCACAAATTATTCAAATATCGACCCTTTTTTATTCAGAAAAATTTTAATCATATCCAAAATATTCAATTATTTTTCAAAAAATTCCAATATCAATTTTATTTTTTACAAAATCTAAAAATTTTAAAAAAATTACAAATTTTTTTTAAAATATATTTTGTAAAAATTTAGCAAGTTTCTTCAAAAATCTTCAAAATATTGATTAAAATTGCAAAAATTGAGAAAAAATTCCGAAATATTGATATTAATATTTACGGCCAAAATATGCCAAAATATTGATAAATATTGACAAAAAAAATCATAAAAATCAATAGAAACATTGATATAAACATGTTTTACGTTGCCTTCAAACTATTTTAAGTTCGCAAACAAAATATTTATATCAAAAAATCCGTTCTCTAGTTAAAAATATCAAAAATAAAAAAAATAATTCAAATAGATTTAAATTATTTAAATATTTTTTATTTGATATACCATTTCAAATTATGTTAGATGTGGGATTTATAGGAAAATTAAAAAAACATAAATTTTATTTATTATTTACCCATCGGTCTGGCTTTTTCTCTATATAATATAGTTTATTAAATTTTACCTAATATTTAGACTATTCCATTAAATTTTTAAAAAAAATATAAAATTAATATTTTTATTAGCGAAAAAATTCGATAATCGTTTTTCCACATTGGCAATGGTTGGAATGATTGCGGAAATTGAAATACTAATTCGTTGTAATTTTGTTGTGTGCACATTCAGCAGCAATGTAGGCAAAATTTTTTGATTAATAATATTTTCCAGAAAAGGTTTGCCGTTTAGTTTATGAATTAATGCAAGTTTTGGATGGGAATGCAGGCAATCATATTAAATCATTGGACTATTTTTATGATGATTGGATTTATGGTTGAAATTAATATTTTTTTAAATTAAATTCTCAGATCATTTAATGGAGACAATTGAGGATTATCAAAAACCTAAATCTGGAGAAATTGAGGCAAAGAAAGGAGACATATTAAGTTAAAAATAATAAATTAACAATCTATAATTTCTTAAAATAAATTTCAGTCATTTCACAAGTCCTCTGGAATGGATTCGCAGTGGCCAGAAATTCTCGTAATGGAAAAGATGGACATTTTCCTGTGTTTATATTAAAAGATCGATTAAAAAATGCAACCTTTCCAATATTTTCAGAATTTAATTTTTTATATTAAATTCATTTATTTATATTTTTTATTAATTTAAATGTTTTTTATTCTCGAATAATAATAAATACGTAGTAAATAACTCATAAATTCATAAATAAAAATTATTGGAAACGAAATTTGAACTAGTTGATTTTTTATTTTAATTAAAAATACTAATTTTAATTGACCTATTTGAAATTGAAAAGTTGGCAAAACAATTATTAATTGTTAATTTTTTGATTTTTGAAATGAAAATGTTCAGTACTTTATAATCGCATCGCAATCATAGACCAAGATTCTAACAATATTGATTAGAATACGTAAATTTCAGTAATACCAACATGATTCTATTTATCTTCCTCTTTGCAGGTATGCCCTTTGGCGATTTTAGTTACCTTACATTCTAATTGCATTTACTGCTTCGAAATTGTATAATTAATGTTAAACTATCCAATATATAATTTTAGATGTGTCTGCTTGCATGTCCTCCGATTTTCTCAGAGATGTGTGGATGGAATGAGCTGAATTTTTGTATTCAGAATTTTGAATCGGTTTTTTGATATGACCAAGTCTTGCGCATCTTGGCCATAAAGCTATGGCCAAGTTTGTTGATTTTAGATTTTGATGATAGAAATGTGTAATATAGGGTAATCGATAGTGCTGAGTATGATGGTGATAATGGTTTTGCAATTGGTTTAGATTTTGGCCATGAAATATGCAAATTATGTTATTTGACTTAGGAGGACTATTCCGACAAAATGTGGAATATTCCGTGGGTGTGCATTAGATAAAAAACGCAAATTGTCGCGTTAGATAAAAAAACGCAAAATTGTCGCGTTTTTTTAAAATAAAGCAAAATTGTCGAGATAGATAAAAAACGCAAAATTGTCGCGTTTTTTTAAAATAAAGCAAATTTGTTGTGTTTTCTCAAAAATGTGCCAAAATAATCAATTTTGAATATTTTTACGGGACAAAGAAATAGCTGAAGACATCTGCAGGTCATTTGGCCTTGGTCAAATAACCAGGTCATTTTACCATAGTTATTTAACCACATTCTTATTAACCCACTTCTGGCATCAGACATTATATAAAAGACAGCCTTATCTACAGTTAAATTAAATTTTTTAAAAGAAATAATTATAAATATCAGGTGGTCTCAATAAATATGCAGAAAATTTTGAATTTTTATCATCGGAATTTACATATGGATTAGTTGAAGAAATCTTAGGCGATGGAAATTGCGTTTTCCGAGCCCACAGTATGTGTTTGACAGGCACCGAAGCAAATCATGGAAGAATGCGCGAAGACATTGTTGACTTTATTGAAGAAAACGCTAGACCAATTTACAAGATCTGAAGATGAGAGAAATAGTTGGTGGAGTATGTTATTTGATTTTTCTATTTTTTGTCAATTTTCTATTATAGGAATTTTTCACGAAATGAATGAAATTCGGGATCGCATGATAGATATGCGTCAAGATCATTTTTGGGCAGGAAATGTCGAATTACTAGCCGCAGCAAAATTATATAATTTAATGTTGTTATCTGTGAAAAATATCCAACTCCTGATGGCAGAAATAATATCATGCTTTGGCAAATTTATTCTCCCGAAATAACAATTTCGGTATTTTTCATAAATTTATTTTTAAATTTCAAATTTAGTTGGTGAATTCTGATCAAAATCGTGCAAAAAAATCCATATTTATTTATTACGATCCATTTCCTGACCATTATCAAACAATAATTCATCCTATGCGCATTTCAGATTATCAATAATTCTTTTATACTTTTAAATATATATAATAAATTTTATTTAAATAATTTTTCTCTATGTTTCGGTGTATTGTTTCATATTGTGAACATTTTAATGTGCCGAGGTCCGATTGATCTACCTTAGGCTTTTTTTTGGTTAGGTAAAAATTCAGTCTAAATCTAGGTAGAATAAATATTATAATTTATCAATATTTGGATAACTCTTTATCTTGGAAGATAAAATAATTGAGGCGGGATCCAGAGAATAAATCGATTTCAATGACAATTTTTCGGATTTTAATCCCTTTTCAAACTTGCTTTTGCTCGGATCATAAAATAAATAGGTATCATTTTTGAATTCGGAATATTCGAAAACCTCTGTATTTAAATTTATACCCCATTCTCATAAATTTCTATTTTTGGGGAGATTTGCAAATGTACTGGTTATAAATTAATTATTTTCGAAAGTATTGAATAAATATTTATTTGTCTAAGAGTTTCTTAGGTTTCAACACACTATTTCGCGAATTCTCCGTTTAGTTAGTTCTTAGGCTTAATCGATGTAAAAGAATTGGACAAAAATGTAAAAAATTCGAGTGACTTATCTAATTCGAAACTATTATTTCCCCTATCCTGACCTTTTGCCAATACGATCGATATCCAAAATCGTGTCAAAATTAATCAATTTGTACGGCACGATGCACTTCTCCTTACACCACTACAATATATCAACTCTATCCCTTATATAAGTCAAAAATAAAGAAACGCTTTTTATTATATATAATTTGTGTTTCTTTATATAAAAAACGACAAATTTGCTTTATTTTAAAAAAACGCGACAATTTTGCGTTTTTTTATCTATCGCGACAATTTTGCGTTTTTTTATCTAACGCGACAATTTGCGTTTTTTATCTAACGCAACAATTTGCGTTTTTTATCTAATGCGACATCACCGAATATTCCGATTTTTGCCCGCCCTATGAGTAGTATAGTAGAGTTAATTGTTGCTTTGTTAACTGGGTTGTATAGCGCAGACGGTATAGTGATAGAATTTTGCGGTAAGGATGAAAGTTCGTTTCCCTGTGTTGGCAAATAATTTTATTTATCATTTTTTTACTTTTTATCCTTCATAAATTAATTCTTTGAACCCTGAAGGGGCGAAGAAAATATAATAAGGAAATAATTGAAGGGCGAGCGAAGCGAGCTGAGCCCCGAAGAGGCGAAGAAGATAACAACAGACACTTCCCTAGCTCAGGGGCCAATACAAATTAGCTCTATAAAGTTATAGTTATAGATATAGTTATAAATCTATAGTCTATAGATTTATCCCCTTTTCTGAGTACAAATTAAAATTTATAACTATAACCCAAATTTATCAACTATAACTATAGTCTATAGCGAGTGAGTACAAATTGATATAGATTTATAGCGAAATCTATAACCCTCTATAAATCTTCCTTGTTAATCTATACCCCACAAAAACCTCAAGCATACTTTATAGAACTCGCGATCCCGTCGACCAATCTTCACCAAATTTCGTCCACATAAAATTCAATATGTTTTAAGATATTTTGCAAAAAATTAAAAATTTTCGTCCACTCCTCCCGATTTTTTACCTAGGCTCAAAATTCTCACTTTTTTGGCCGGAATAGATTTTCATGGCTTCAAAATTTTAACTTTTTTTCATATTAAACACATCATAATTTTTTCTCCTCATTTCAGAAATTAAAATGGACGGCTAAAATGATTATTTTGAATTTTTTTCGGATGATGACGACAATTTGGCTGCCCCAAGAAGGTGCGATTTCGGAGGATATAAGGAGGACAATGATACATAATTTATAAATTCATCACATTTTTTGTTTCATAATTTTTATTTAATTTTATTCCATATTTAAATAAATAAATAAATTCCGAAAATTGAAAAACAATAATTTAGGCAACAAATATTTAAGGAAATTTTTGACAATTTAATTGTTGATCATGTCAATTCAAAACATCAATGAAGGGCTCAATGATGGGCATGGACGGGTGTCGAGTTCGATCCAATGTCGATGGGTTATTTTCCTTATCCTCCAAAATTTCTTCCTCATATAAACCATCGTTGCCAAGCTTCTCTTCCAATTGCTTTTGCTCGACTTCCATTTCAGTGCCATCGAACCCAAGTTGCTGAGCCATTTCATTGAAGAAAGTACGCCCCATTGTGGTGATCTAATTTTAAATTTTTATATCAAACAATTTTATCAAATTTTACCTTTGCCGGAAGAGCCATTTCAGTGGCCAATTTGAAATTACTCAGCTTTCGATGGAGCAATTCTTCTTCCATTATGGCTGTTTTCAGACGTTTTTGTTTGGCATCTTCATCCTATTTAAATAATTTTTATAATTTCAAATTATTCAAAAAAACCTCTTCAAAAACTGGATCAAGGCGTTTTCGTTTCAGAAAGGACCAATTCATTTGTGCGCCAATTTTTGGGCGAAGTTCATTTTTTGGAGTTCTCATGATGGTTGGAGTTCGAGCCGTCAAAACATTTCGCTGCTCCTCTGTTGGCCCTTCTCCGCCTGATGCCACCGATTCACCATCCGCGTTGTTGGTGCTTTTCAGTACTCGCAAAATCACTTCCTCCCACTTAAATTTTTGTATTTTTTTATATAATTCCATCAAATCCATACCGGCTTCCATTGGATGGCACCTTTTCCAGTTTCGGTTGCATTGTCGTATTTTTCTCGCACCGCTTTTTGTTTGCGGCGCCACAGATTTTTATCCAAATCATCCTTCTTTTTGCCAGCAAAACGTGCAAATCCATTGGCCACACAAAGTTCCGCCAGGCCCAGGCTTTATCCAAATCCCCTCGAACATCACAGCCTTTGTTCCGGTTGAAGAGAGAATCTTGTTTTTGTTCCACCACCTTAATCAAATATAGTTTAAAAATTATTTGTAATTTCCAAAAAAACCTGAACAAAACAGAGCAATTCCGTCTCGGTCCAAATGCCAAAGCCTTCGCTGCGAACCATTTTTAGTTAATTTTAAGCCAAATTATGTTTCAAAATTATTTTCTATGCTAAAATTATCAAAAAATATTTATTTTTTATTAAATATATTTATTGGAATTGGAAAATAATTAATTTGATCAAGAATTGTCGAATTAAATAAAGGAAACCCATCTATAGAGGAATCTATAGATTTATAACTATCCCCAAAATCTATAACTATCATTTTGTATTGGGATAAACAATTGGGGATAGATTTGCTCTATAGTTATAGTTATAGTTATACTTTTTGCGGAATTTGTACTCAAAAGTTATATCTATAGATTTATAACTATAACTATAGTCTATAGAGCTAATTTGTATTGGGCCCAGAAGAACGCCCGATATGGCGTTCGACTGAGCTAGTAATATTTATTGATGGCTAATAGAATGAGGGAAGCGGCCAGTGGAATGAAGGTGGCGCGTGGCGTTAAATGGAATGAGGGAGGCTGCCAATGGACAGGTGGCGGTCAATAGAATGAGGGAGGCTGCCAATGGAATCAAGGTGGCGGTCAATGGAATGAGGGAGGCTGCCAATGGAATCAAGGTGGCGTTCAATGGAATGAGGGAGGCTGCCAATTGAATGAGGCTGCCAATGGAATGAGGCTGCCTATGGAATCAAGGTGGCAGTCAATGGAATGAGGGAGGCTGCCAATGGAATCAAGATGGCGATCAATGGAATGAGGGGGGCGGTCAATGGAATGAGGGGGGCGATCAATGGAATGAAAGTGGCGATAAATGGAATGAGGGAGGCTGCCAATTGAATGAGGCTGCCAATGGAATGAGGCTGCCAATGGAATCAAGGTGGCGGTCAATGGAATGAGGGAGGCTGCCAATGGAATCAAGGTGGCGGTCAATGGAATGAGGGAGGCTGCCAATGGAATGAGGGTAGCGATCAATGGAATGAGGGAGGCGGTCAATGGAATGAGGGGGGCGGTCAATGGAATGAGGGGGGCGATCAATGGAATGAGGGTGGCGGTCAATGGAATGAGGGAGGCGGTCAATGGAATGAGGGTGGCGGCCTATGGAATCAGGGTGGCAGTCAATGGAATGAGGGAGGCTGTCAATGGAATCGGGGTGCTATCGCGTTTTATAAAAAAGTGCAAATTTGTCGCTTTTTATAAAAAAAGTGCAAAAATATATTGATACTAAGTCAAAAAGGAGGTGCGTGGGATTAAGCCGGATATATGGGGATTAAGGTGGATATAGGGCGATTAAGTCAGATTAAGCCATGAAATAGATGGAAAATTTTCCGAAGGACCAATGAAAGGTCGGGAAGTGTGACAAATGCCCTGAGAATGCGCGGGATATATCCGGATATAGGGGTTTAAGATGGATATAAAGGAATTATGCCAAATTAAGCCCCGAAATAGATGGGAAATTGTCCGGAGGGCCATTGGTAGGTCGGGTAAGTGCGCAGGATATAGCCAGATATTGGGGGATTAAGGTGGATCTAGGGGATTAAGCCGGATTATGCCCCGAAATAGATGGGCGCGAATCCTGGTTTAGTCTGTTTTGCTTCCGGCTTCGCGAGAATCCTATGCTCCGAACCCCTAACCTTCTAGCCCCTGAATAGACTTATCCAAGTTAATCCCCCTTATATCCACTTTAATCCCCCTATATCCGGCTATATCCCGCTAACTCTCAGGCACTTCCCCGAACTTCCAGTCGCCTTCTTGGCCATTTCCATTCCATTTCGGGGCTTAATTCCCCGATGTCCACCTTAATCCACATATATCCGGCTTAATCCCGCGCACCTCCTTTTTGACTTAGTAATCATTAATCAATATATTTTTGCACGTTTTTTTTATAAAACACGACAACTTTGCACTTTTTTTATAAAACGCAACAAATTTGCACTTTTTTATAAAACGCAACAATTTGCACTTTTTATAAAACGCACACCCGCGGGAATCAGGGTGGCAGTCAATGGAATCAAGGTGGCGGTCAATGTGATATTTATTCTAATTAAATTTTAAATTATTTTTAAATATTTCTCTACTATAAATATATGTAAAAAAAGTTTACTATCCGATTTCGAATTCTCGACCTGTATATTTAGTCAAATACATTTTAAAAAATATTGCTATTAAATTTATTATTTTTAAAATTTGATTTTTTCAATTTCATAATAAATTAACACTTATCTATCAATTTTCGATAACATTGAATTATGTTGTTGTTGTTGAAAATAATTTGATTCAATTTTTTGAAAAATATATTTTGAAAAACTTATTTTGAAGGGAAAAACTCGAAATTTTTTTTAAAATTTATTGTTAAAAATTTTTCATTTATTCCTCATTTTTAAAATTAAAAAAATGATTGAAATTTTAAATAAAAAGAATTCTTCAAATACATTATTTGATGTTGCAAAATAAACAATGAGTAAAAAAATACAAATAAATAATAAATATAATATATATCAAATAATAAATTTATTTCATCTCAAGAAATATTTGGAGAAGCGAAATGCCACATCGCAATCGGCACTTTTTATATTAATCATTGTCATCTTGATACCATCTGCTCCCCCATAAGGACCGGCATAAATCGGTAGATATGTTGAGGCTTTATGTAAAATGTAGCGCATATATTTGGGGAATTCTGTCTTGTCAGAAGGAACATGATTATGGAATTCAATATCCATCTGAAAAGTAATTAATTTAAATTTCTAGAAAAAAAATGATTAAATTATGTCGAATAATTATTTGAAAACACCAAATTAATCAGTCGAGGCAAACTCGACTGGTTAAAATTTGAAAGGCATAAGATTCGATCGGTATAAGGAATACATGGGAAGATTGGAAATTTTGCTTTTGGTAGGAAGAAAGCGCTCTCGCGTTTTAAAAGATTCCTAGTAGGATTATATTCCAGATTAGAAAATTATTTTGGATTTAACCTTTAAAATTCAACTGGTACAGAACTGGTATGAGCCTTTAAACCATGTAATTAGTTTATTAAGATTGGCCCACTGGGCCATTTCCCATCAATTTCGGGGCTTAGTCGGCTTAATCCCCCTATATCCACCTTAATCATTCTATATCCAGCTTAATCCCGCGCACACTCACTCAGGGCCTTCGGCCCATTTCCACTACCAACACTTGCCCTCTGGGCCATTTCTCATCAATTCGGAGTTTAATCCATCTTAATCATTCAAGAAAAAAAAGTGAAGTTATTATATATATATATAAGTCAATTTATTCATGAATTTGGAATATACTGTTCAACGCTCACATTTATTTGTCAATAAATTTAATATTCACTTGCTATTCAATATTCATTATATTATGCTCAAATTCAGAAAATTCTTTTAAATTTATTCTATAGTAGAAAAAATTCATAGATACCTGACAAAAAATAATGCCATCCTTATGATAATCACCGAATTCTTCGAATCCTTTTAGCATATCCAATTCTTGACCTTCAATATCAATTGTTGCATAGTGAACAAGGGGACCGCCGATAGCCTCGGCCAAAATCTAGAAAAAAAATTATTTTATAAAATTGATAATTTTTCTACCATATTGAGTGGTTTTACAGTGAGATTCTGGTTGATCTGATCGGCATATTTATAATTCGTAATAATCTCTATTTGATTTTTAAATCCTGAATATAAGATAATTTAATAATATTAAAATAAAATTATATATGTTACAGCTAATATTGGAAATTAGCGAATTCCGGAATTCGCTAGGAATTTGTGTTAGCGAATTTTGGAAATCTCGGCTTCTAAGCATCGTACAGGCTCGAGAGTAGGCTCATTCGACTCGTCATAGTCGATTTACTATATGAAATTTCAATTTCAGACCGAATTAGGGGCTAGGGTTAGGGTTAGGGTAGGGGCGGCATGGGTTTTAGGGGTTAGGAGCTAGAGGTCTAAAGGAAAAGCTCATACCGGTCTGAAATTGAAATTTCATATAGTAAATCGACTATGACGAGTCGAATGAGCCTACACTCGACCCTGTACGATGCCTAGAAGCCGAGATTTCCAGAATTCGCTAACCCAAATTCCTAGCGAATTCTGAAATTCGCTAATTTCCAATATTCGCTGTAACATATATTGTTTTATTCAAAATTAATCAAGACTATATTTTTTTCATTTATTAAACTAATCAATTTTATAAGAATATAGCCAAATATTATTTACATAGACTTAAAATAAGATTATGATCATTAATTTAATTTATTGAATGACACCTTTCAAATAATTTTTTGGTATTTTTCAATTTTCTTCTCCACATTCACCATCAAAATGACCATACATAAATTGGTCATAGAATTTTAACCTTTATGAAAATAAAAGACGAATTGAAAAATTTTATGTGAATGAAAAGAGATAACTGATAAGAATAATTATAATTTTTCCTATTGATTTAGTCATATATCTATTTTCGAAATATTTCTATGATTTCAAATAAAATAATTATTAGTTTTCATAAATTAAATTGAAAATTAATTTGAACTTTTTTTTGTTCTTTATTTAAATTTGTAAAAATCAAGATATCAGTGTTTATTACTTTATTGGATATAAGATAACATCTTTAATTAATTAGATAAAATTAAAAAACTATTACATTAGTACATTAATTTTTTTATATTTTCGATTTTAGACTTTGACTTTATATTTTCCGTAATTTGATCGATTTATTCTATTATAAACTTACGTACCAATGCCAACATTGATGACTTTGCCAATTGTCGCAAAGTCGCCAACATTATATGGCGAAATTTCAACGCCAATAAGTTTGCACCTTGGGTATAATTTCAAAAATTCCTTCTCCGCATTTGTATGGTTGCCGATGCCAACGGTAAAATAAAAACAATTATTGGAAACATTTGCATAGTATGTCTGGTCAATTGGAAGGAAATATTTATATTCAGTGTTTATAGCCTTGAAGCTATCCAATTCATATGTTTCAATGGGAATATATAGCTTTATGCATGCAAACAATTGCAAATTGAATTGTGCCCGCGTTTGTCTAGTTCCATTGAGTGGCTCCTCAGTAATACAGGTCAAAAAATTCGTTATTGACTCTGTGATTATAATTAGATATTTATTTAATAAAACATGCAAAAATAATTTAAACAAACCTGACATAGAAAAAGCCCTTTTATTGGCAATTCTTTTGGAGAAATGTTCCTGGTCAAGCAATTTATTGTCCTTATACGAGATATCTTTTAGACTATAATTACTTTTGTTAATTTTTGTTGGGAATTTTATATAGAGCATTATTAATAATAGAAAATTCAATAGGGAAATTATTCCCTTCCAATGCTTCAAAGCCGAAGAACAAAAATTCATGGTCAATGCAAAAGAAATATATTATTATTAATTTGATTCTTTTATAATAATTAATAATTCAATAATTATTTATTCATAATTCGAGTAATATTAATTGATTTTTATGAGTTGAGAAATATAAAAGGATTTCTCTAGCGAAGATTAATATCTTTTGCAAGCATTTTCAATGAGGAATTTAAAAATTTCGGCTATGATCTTATAATTATAACTTAATAACCATTCGAGTTTCATCGACAGAGAAGAGAAGCAATGTATCAAAGCTTAAATTAAAATCCGATTAAATTAATTAAATAATCAATAAATATTTATTTATATTTTTAAAAGTATTTGACATTTTAACTAATTTTTATATTAATTTATTATAAAAAATGAAATGAAATGCAGCCAATGGAATGGGAAATAATAACGGGAAATGTTATAAGTAGAGCCCGGATTTATATTTTATATGCAAATGCTTATTTGGTTTGCGCATATGCAGAGCATTGGGGAGTGATTCCCGCTCCGTTTTTCGGCATATTTGGTGCATATTTTGGCCTTTTTTGGTACATATATATGCGTATATTTTGCGATTTTCGTTCAAATAAATCAGTTCTCTAATTATAAGCTCTAATATAATAAAAAAAAATAATCAAATTATCTTTTATAGCAATTAATAGATAACTTAACCCAAAAAGTATGATATTTTATTTATACAATAATGATATTATCCCTTCGTTTTTCCCTTAATTATTAAAAGTAGTAATTTTAACAAATATTAATCATAAGTAAATATTTATTGTAAAATATTATAAAGGATTATCATCAATTTGTATATCACTCTTAAAATCTACATGTAATGGTAGCCAATTTTTTGGAAAATAAAAATAGTCTCTCTTGTGAATATGCAAGCATTCTTTTTGACAATTGTAATAATAAATTGGACTTTCTTCATGCATCAAATAGACAATCCACCAAGAAAATGTTGAAGTGGGTGCGGTTATCAACAATGCTTTGCAATATGTTTTGGCAAAAAACAAGTCGACTCCACGATTTTGAATCCCCACCAGCAGAGGGTCGCATTTATGGTCGAAATTCTGAGAATCATTTTGAGAATAGTGGGATTTTCAGAGATATAACGAAAATGGAAATACGACAATTCTCGGAATATCATTAAAAAAGTACAATTCTGAGAATGATTCTAAAAATATAACCCATTTCCATTCTCAGAATATACGTTAAAAATGAATGATAAAATGAATTCTCAAAATATTTGGAATTATGGAAATATTTTAAAAATAAAATTCATTTCAAAATCCATTTTCAGCCTTATTTTAAGCTTGCATTCTCAAAATTGGTCAAAAAACGATCTTCAAAATACCATAATTCTCACAATCTATTTTCAGCCTTAATAATAGTATTATATAAATTTTTGGAAAAAACACATTGAATCGCAGAAGAAAGGAAAAATGAGATTTGGCAAGATACCTCTATCTATATCATAAATCTCGAGTGTATAATACAAGATAAGTAGCTGAAAGGTAAAATTAATTTTTGGATTATAAATAGCATTTGATATGAGCTGATGAATAATGAGAAGAAAGAAACCGGATTTGGAACTTTTTTTAATTGAACAATTCTATTTACCATTATCATATTGAAATTTTAATTTGACAACTTATGTAACACTTTAATGGTTACAAAAAAATATAATAAAAAATTTTAACCAGTCGAGGCAAGCTCGACTGGTTAAAATTTGGAAGGCATATTATTCGATCGTTGTAAGGAATACATGGGAAGCGTGCACCTGAATTCCGCACCCGAAAATTGCACGCCCGAATTTTCCTCACCCGAAAATTCCGCACCCAGCTAAACCCGAAAATTCCGCACTCGGGAAAAATCGAAAATTGCGCAATCTACCAGACCCGAAAATTGCGCACTAGGAATTTTATTAAATATATCGTACAAAAAATAATTACATACATCAATTTTTGATTCCTTATTGCATTATAAGATGGGTCCTCTTTTCAATTACATTTATAAATACTCTGCCGCTTTATATTCGTACTAAATTAATAATGCCCCAATTATTTTCAATATATTTTTTTAAATTTTCTTCTATTTTACCATTAGCATTTCTTATTACAATTACAATACAATATTTGTGGAATTTTTACAGACCTATATACTAATTATAATTTGAAAGAACTGAGAGATAATGAATATTTTATTCAATTACTTTAAATCCCATGGTGAGCATTTTCGATTTTTCCCGAGTGCGGAATTTTCGGATTTAGCTGGACGCGCAATTTTCTGGTGGAGAAAATTCGCTGGGCAATTAACAATTTTCGGGTTTGGCTGTGTGCGCAATTTTCGGATGCGCAATTTTAGGAAAGCCCATGGGAAGATTGGAAATTTTGCTTTTGGTAGGAAGAAAGTGCTGTCTCGCTTAAAAAGATCCTAGTAGGATTTATTCCAGATTAATATTTGTATGTTTTTATTTATTTTACGTTAAGTCAATTTTGAAATAAATTTCTTTATTTTTATTCATTATCAATTTTTATAAAAGGCATCCATTTTGGCTTTCGTAAAATTTGTAATTTTCTTGTGAAGCATAAATACTTGTTTCTTCTGTAACAATTGTTTTCTTATATTTTCTGTTCGCGATTACGCATTCCAAGCCTGGTATTTCTGTAGGCAATGCACACCGTTGTGGCCCAGGACAAGCGGGAGGCCCACGTCCAACTCTTGAATGGAAAACAATTAATTATGGTGTTAAGATGATTAATATATGGTTATTTATTTTCAAGATTTTTCGTTTTAAGGAATAATCCACTGATTGCAAAATTTTAAAAATAGACAGAAGATACTAAAATGAATGATATTTGATATACTAAATAAGTAATTAAAAAATTATGATCATAATTTTATTGTAAAATACATTTACCTAGAATAAAGGATTCGATCATAGCATTTGTCAATCCGGTCTAAGTAATGTGTGGAATTTGGCAAAATTTTGTATAATGTAAGTATTTCTCTACTATGGTTTAAAAAATTCCGAAAACGTTCTTCTATGGATTTGGCAGCATTTTTATCCAACCAATAATTAAATACATGAGGTGCCCAGCGAATTTTCTAAAATTTTTCTAATAAGTAATTAAATAAAATACATAAAAAAATGTCAAAAAAAACTATTGTACTTTGAAAATTTATTAAAATAAATTATTTTAATACATTTAATATTTAAAATTTCCAATTTAAAGAAGTTTTGAACCAAAAAGCAAAAAATTGATCGCATAGAATAAAAAAAAGTGATTTTTATCCAACCGTGAAACAAAATGATGCATCTTGACGAACTTTTATGAGTGAATTATATTTTATAGCTTATGGAATCAAAACAAATTCTAATGAAGTTTTATAATTTTTTGGCAATAGATATTTTCTTTATAAAATTTTTAAAAATTTATATAATTAATGATTTTTTTAAAAAATTATCCTTTGAATATAAAAAAG
Source organism: Pratylenchus scribneri (assembly GCA_030063045.1). Classification (NCBI taxonomy): domain Eukaryota; kingdom Metazoa; phylum Nematoda; class Chromadorea; order Rhabditida; family Pratylenchidae; genus Pratylenchus; species Pratylenchus scribneri. The sequence continues at coordinate 177,734 of JAQSEB010000159.1, forward strand.
CAAATCTTTAATTTATATGTATATATATACCTTCTCATTGTAAAATTTTTTATTTTTTTTTTCTTCCTCTTTGTATGTGTAATTACGAAAATGAAAAATAATATTGATTGGCACGTTCAGATCGATCAACCAACTGCCCCAGACCGAATCGCCCAACCAATGTAGCCATGTTGTTTTCACTCTTGCTGTATTCAACACAACTTTTCCCGTCTCTTTCTCCAATGAGACATTAACATTGGTTAACATTGTTTCAAGTGAAAAATTCATCGAATTTACACCTGAAAAAATATGTAATTAAATAAAAATTAAAAAATTTTGAGTTGGATGTTCATTAAATATTCAAAAAAAAATTTTATGGACAATCTAACAATAAGATGTTTATTATATTATCCTGATTTAGTCATTTAAGTATATCTCAATCGTTTTAGCAAGAACAGCCAATTTTAATTTAGAATATTTTTTTCGGATAGAAGGAAATTTAAAATGTGTCTATTTTAATTATAATATAATAAATATAATCATAACTTGTTGATAATTTTGTATTGAAACGTGCATAACGAAATGCGGCTGCATGAGGATAATGGAATGACAAAAATTTGAATTCATCCACATACGAACGACCAATTTTTGGCAATAAAATATCGTCGACATCACCAAGAATTATCCAATTGGCTGATTCCTACAAAATTAAATTGTAATTAATTTATATATTGTTTATTTTTATATAGCAAAAATTATTTTAATTAGATATAGGTTGGCTCTTTTTGTTAATTTTTTTTACATAAAGGAATATACCCCGACAAAAGAGTTAAACGGGCTAGCCAGTGGTTAAGAGACGGCAGAGAAAGAAAGAAAATACCCGAAAAGCCCCTTTTAGCTATTTGGCTAAAATGACTAAAGTGGCTAATAAGGGCTAAAATGGTCTTACTTTCATAAAAAAGGGCTATTCGATAAAAAAAAAGAAAAGGACTTGATGGCTGACACAAACTACACCGGCCTAAGACGAATTGTCCCTTTATTTTTTCTTGGTCCTTTTGTTTTTGGGTGCGGTATTTTTTGTCGATAAAATTGGTACTTTTTGTCGACAAACCAGTTTTTCGGGCATAACTTTTTTTGCTTGATCCTAGTACCCCTAACCTATTACCCAATTTATAGAGCTCATCAAGAAGCGTCGATTTATGTATAGTTTGTCGGGTTTGGTTCAAAATTTAAAGAGTTATGAACCAAAATCACAATATGGTTTAGACGGTTTATTACCTTTAATTTTGAACCAAACACGACAATCTATTCATCAATCGACGCGTCTCGATGAGCTCTATAAATTGGGTAAAAGAAAAAGTTATGCCCGAAAAACTGGTTTGTCGACAAAAAGTATCAATTTGTCGACAAAAAAAACTTTTCTCTTTTTTTTTCCATTTCCGGTTAGAGCGAGGAGGGTGAGGGGCGCTTGAAGAGAATCCAAGAATCTTTTGGATATCCAAAAGAATCTTTTGGATCCTTGATTCTCAAATAAAGTGCAATCCCCGTCCTCTTCCCGCCCAATTTCCCCGGGAATCCCGTGGATTTTATCTCCCCTTTCCCGATCCCCTTCCCGCAGAGGGCATCATCCCCGTCCCCGTCCTCCCCCGTGCCGACCCAAAATTCCCCGTCCACTTGACATCTCCCCAGAATTTCGGTAAAAATGCACTCTTAATTATTGCCTTTTTGGTTAACTAATACCTAAATAAAAATATATTTTGGATCAGTTAGTTAGTTTTTCCAATAAGAATTGTAAGTCGGCGGTTCATTTTTTTCTTCACATCAATTTTTCTTCATATTTAATCTGCATTAATATTCATGAATCGTGGATTAATCAAATGATAATATGGCTTAAAAATATTCTAGAATAGTTTAGAATAGTTTGATTGATATGTACAAACAACAATTTTTAAATGTATTATTTTTTTTATTAGACTAAAAATAACAATTTTCGGTATCAAAATTAGCTAAAATTCCAAAAATTTTTTCGATGTCAGACTTTTTTAGATAAATTTTATTTTTGGATTTTTTTCAACAGAAAATTTGCATTAAAAAAATAATTAAATGAAAAATTTCATAAAAATTTTTACATGGAAAATTTCATTAAAATTTTTAGCCTTTATTTTTTTGCTAAAAAGGCCTCCCATGGACCCTTCTTGTGTCTTGTCCCCCTCTTTCGGACCCCAAAATCCCCGTCCCCATTCTAACCCCTGTGGCGAGCGCCACTACCGTTCCCGTCCTCCCCCGCGCGAAACGCGGACCACCCCATCCCCGTAAACCCACCCCGTCCCCGAAAAAATTGCACACTATTCTCAAAGGATTCTTCGATGAGAGATAAACCCCCGAGGACTGACCCGTTTAGCTCTTGTCGGGGTCTATAAAGGAACATTCGCTTACCCTATATTTAAAAAGGCAATCCAAATGGGCCGCCGGTTGATTTCGCCATTCAAGCTCCGCATTTATATCATAATGAATTAGGTCACTTTTAGTGAATTTTATTTTAATATCTGTCCATGGTTCTATTCTAATTACATTCATTTTTTCATAAATCTATAAAAAGGATAATTTTGATTAAATTTTTGAAAATATTTAATAATTTTTGGAAATTTAATATTTAGTATATTGAAGAGAAAAGGAAACAAAATTCATATAATAAATGCTTTTTACACATTTTTATTTTGCGCGCAAACTGTATTTTTTTCTGTAATTTTCAATTTAAAATAATCAAAAAAAAAAATGGAACATTAACATAGAAAAAATTTATATATATAAATGTGCATGATAATTAATAACAGCCACGAAAACTAGTAATAAAATTATCCAACATGACTAATTATGTAAAAAGATGTAAATGTGGTAACCATAAGAATACAAATAAAATAAAATATGATTAGGATATGGTGCTTAGAAATGAATTTTTACGATTTGGATGTTCAATGTTTGATAATTATTGATTTTTTGAGTAAAAATTCATTATATTCTGTAGATCAAAAGTCCAATTTACAAAATAAAGTATTTTTGCCTAATCGATAAATTAGCTTTGGTTCAATTATTTTTAATAATTTTAAATATAATTTTAAATTTCAATTTTTTAAAAAATTCTTACTTTCAACATTTTAAAGATGTTTTTTTGTACACTTTCCACATAGAGAATTTGCAATTGTACACCAAAGTGGCGATATATTTCAAAAGCGGTGATCGAGGTTTGCCATCGTTCATAAAAATATAACGGGCTATAACAGTTGATTACATCCATTTTCTTTTCCATTTTAAATGCATTTTGAAATGGTATCTTGAAATGAAAAAAAAAGAATTTATTTATTATCCAGTTAGAAACAATATACAAAAATTTATATTTCTTAGGTCATAATTTTAAATAAATAAATAAAAAATGTTAACTTTCTTAATAAAAATATTTTTAAAATTTTTAAGCATGTTGTGGACGCAAACAAAATAGAATTGAATATATGTTTTTAATAAATTTATTAAAAAAATTTTTGGTTTTTTAATAATTTTATAAATAAGATTACTATTTAAAAAGTATGAATAATATATGTATTGGATAGAATTTTATCTAGATTTTAAAAAATATTCTGTGTTTTTTAAAATTTATTATAAGTGAAATTCGATTTAAATTTAACCCCTTCCATTTTTATACATTTGCGCTATGAAGTTGTTCCTCATCATTTTCCAAAAGTAAGTTTGCTGCTGCAATGTTTAATTCGGTTGGATTGGCCACAGATTCGCAGAGTGCATAAAATGAAGACCATTTGCAAAGTATCACAGATGGGTAGGCAGGCTTCACATCCAATGGTTCCCTTCTTGTATGTGTCTGATTTCTAGTGACGCAAACAAGTTTTTTTCTGATTAAAGGGCGTATCCTATCATGGTCAGGGTCACGCGTATTGATCAGCATGGCAAAAGTATTTGGTGAATAACTAAATTTTTTACCCTTTTCTTAATTCAATTTATAATATTATCTTTTTTTTTTACATTGTACATTATTTTATCATATGCTTTGAATTTAAAGATAAAATTACAGAAATTTAATACCTTATTTATTTAAAATAAGGGAAGGAAAATTTTTTTGCTTAATGATATGCATTAAATAATTGGCGAATAATTTGTTAATAATTGGATTTAACTCACTAGATTTTGCAATTTGGAAAAATACAAATTCTTATAAATTCGAAAAACTTAAATTAAACTTAATAGCAAGAAATCATAATTGGAAATGATTGATAATAATTAGATAGACTATATAATTATGATAAAATTGCAAAAAGAAAAATAAATCTGTAAAAATCTTCTTGAATTTAATCGTAAAATTCTAGCTTAAAATTTCTTAAGATAATAAAAATTTGAAATATTAGACTCGGTGGTCAGTGGGAAAGAAGATAAAATAATTATTCTTCAAATAAAACCATTTACATTTATTGAAACTAACGGAAAAATGTTAAAAATATGTTTTAATTTTATATTATAGCATACATTGTTGACCGTTTATAGAATGTTGTAGAAATGATAACCATATGGTTTTCTGTTAAAATTCAATATTAAATAATAATTATTTTGTATTACTATATTTTTCGGAATTTGTAAATTCTTTATTTATAATGAAGAATATTGCCATAAAACATAAGAAAATAAGTTCAAGATATTTTCTTCTAATAATTTTTAATAGTAAACGAATAAATTTCCTCATAAAAAATTGGAAAAATATTTCACTTATTCTGTAATTTTTAATTTTTATTGTTATTGGAATTAAATTTTATAAGTACAAAAAAAATCTTTTATTAAAAATGAAAGTTTTTTTTTGGAAAAATTCTCACTAATGTTTTCATGGCTCATTTCTTATTCGACTGAAATGAAATCCATAAATATAGATAGATATCTAATTTATGCATTATGAATCAAAAAAATGCATTTTGATTGTTGTAATTTAATATTATATATAAAAATAGCTCACCGTTTTCATATTAAAAAGGAAAAATATTTTGATTGAGAACTAAGCTTCAAGATTTTTATCGCCGCATTATATAATTCTAGTTTGCTAGCAGCATTCGAGGATTATAAATGAAAGAGAAAGTGCAAAAGAGATTTCTTCAAATGATATCTGCTTTTAAAAAAAATTTCAAATAATTAATAATAATTAAATTGATTTTATGAAGTGAAATGGGGAGTCAGGATTGTAATTGGAAATTTTTTTCAATAGCTATTAATAAATAGAAAAAACTGTGGCATGCTCGACATAGGCCAAGTCCTTAATCCTGACAATTTATGAGCAATCACGGGCCACAACTCTTAAGTTTGTTAAAATAGATCGATCTATTTTAACAAATTTAAGAGTTGTGGCCCGTCTAAACCCCTGTGATGACCGGATAGCATTTAAGTAGTAAACCCATTCAATGGGTTTACTACTCATTTAATAAATGCATTCATTCCATAAAATACCAAGGAGTGAAATCAAAACCAAGGTTTGCCTTATCTCATCAAAGGGCATATGCATCTTATTATCTTTCTCATCAAATTTATTATTGTTTATTCTTTATTCGAAGAAGATAAGATTTTCTACAAAAATTTAAAAAAAACAATACAATAAAATTATAAAATATTAGAATTTTTCAGAGAATAATTAATATTTTTAAATTTATTATGCATTTTATTCATTACATAATTTATTCAAATAAGAAATATATTCTAATCAAAAATTGGAAAATCTGCAATTCGCAAAGAATTTTTCAACAAATATGAAGGAAAAAGTCCAATTTTTTCCGTTCTTTTATTCAAGCCTTTGATTGTACCATTCCAAAATAATCGTAAAATTTCTATAAAAAATTATTCATTAATTAAAATTAATGAGTAAAGTAAATCAAAATTTTTCAATTTATTATTTTATAATTTTAGTAAACTTATTACAAATTGAATTAAATTTTACTACTGTTATCAATGGAAAATGGAATATTCGATCAACTATTAATACTGCTTTATGGGTATAATTAATTGGTTCTAATATAATTGTAAATTTTGGATTTTCCAAAATTAACTAACTATTCCCAGAATTTAATAATTTCCAAATGATCTTCAAAATAGAAACCATTAATATCAATTCATAAATTAATAGGAACCAATTTACATACCGATTTGATCGTTTAATGTCGCATTTATTTCATGTGGATTCGTGGTTGAATAATCATCAATTGTAGTCATTTGAGTTGCTTAAAAATTCAAAATGAAATGAATAGTTTTTATAAATTATTACTCAAACAATAAATAATTGAATTATACTTACGCTTAAACCATTCATGATAATATAAATCTAGACTGTGAACATTTTGTGCAGCATTTCCTCTCGTGGACTCCATCAACTCAATTATTAGACGACACACCTGCTTATTTTATTTATTTGTTTATTATTCATAATTATAGATAACATTGCTAGTAAATGTGCAAACAACAAAATTACAACGTGCAAGGATGTTTATTTCAGCAATTAAACCATAAAGTGATTCATATGTATAACGAGTTTCAATTTTTTCTGCTACTAAAATTAATAAAAAAATATTTTTATATTTATTTTTTTGACAATATATAAATAAATAATTCATTTGTACATTTTGCATTCTGATCCAATGCAAATATTTCATATTGTTGATTTCCCAGTTGTTTTCGTGCTTCAATTAATAAAGCAGGATCATCCGTGGCTATGAAAAGTCGTTTTTGTAAATTTGCATTGATATCTTTTTCAAAACGATGAAATTCAATTTCATACCACAATTCCACCCATTTCTAAAACAAAGATTTTGATAAAAATTTATTAATTTAAAAATATTTTCATAATGTTTCTTTGAAAGAAATAAAAAGGTATGATTAATATTCATAAAAATTATACAGTTTTTGAGGGTTGCGCCCCCGATGGTTCGGGGGTGAGTATCGGGGGCGCAACCCTTTATAACCCGATACATAAATGCCCCAACCCCCAAAGTACGAACGTCACATAAATGACTCTTATTGTATTCTTTTAGTGGACCAAGAAATAGTTGTCAATTGGAAAAACTTATACTTAACCCTAACTAATCTTAATAGCTATATTCAAATTACATAACTTTTTTGCTTCGAATTTTTTAAGAAATTAATATCAAATTCTTTTTTAGCAAATTGTGAAATGATATTAGAGAGCCTTTTTAAAATAATAAATTAAAGAACATATAGGACTTAAAAAAATGAAAATTATTGTTAAATTCGAGAAGGGCATAAGACGAATTCCGAATCAGCCTCGGTTTTTTGTACTACTATTTTATAAAATTAGAAAATCGTGTTTGCTTATAAAATGCATATCAATTTTTAATACAATAAAAATCCTCAGCTTTTCTAAATCAATATAAAGAAATACATTTCAATGGGTTTGGAATCGGCATCAGTCGATTTAATATATTGTTGTCTATAACAAAAAATTTTAAAAAATATAATTTTTAGTGATAATTTAGAAGAATTTTATTATGATTTTTTTTAAAATTCTTACCATATCATCATTCAAAGCATAATATTCACCTTCGGGCTCTTTGCTCTTATCAGTTCTACGAACATGAATACACAATATGGAACCTGATATTATTATATAAATTATATCATAATTAATTGATTTTTTTTTTACCTTTGTCAAATGGTATTTTTAAACTAGCTTCTATATTTTTGATGCGTTCCATGGTTGAATTATTAAATTTCCATAAAAAGTTAATGAACTAAAATAATAAGTTAGTGACTAGTAACAGTGAATGTGAATTTTCAGAATTATATAATATATATGCTAATACAAAAAAATAATAGATTTAAAAATGAGTAGAATTAATAACAAATGTTTAAAATATAAACTTGGCTCATGAACCACATAGCTGGATCTGAATTATGAATCAATAAATCGTTTGCATATTTTTTCGGCACTACTAGCGGAGAATAAGAAAATGTATCATTTTCTAATATAGTAGCTACAATACGATCTGATTGCTTTGTGTCATTATATTCAGGAAATGGAGGCACAATGGGATGAATCTTAAATATTTTAAAAAATTACTGTTTCCGGGCAGAATAATAATGGATTAATTTATAAATGAAAAATGAATATGAGTATCAGTTTTTTATTTATATTTAAATAACTATGCAAATTTATTGATGAGATTTGGGACTTACACTTTCTTTATATTTGCATTTTGTAATTGGTTGTAAAATATCCTCCCATCCTCCACCATATGCCCAATTTTGGCCATCATTTTCTAGTATCAAAGTTCGATTTGAAGCTGTTGCAATTGTTAACCAATAACTTGAAAGTTAAAATAGGTAATAGGTACTTTCCGGTTTTTTTTGGGGGGGGGGGGGTAGCGTTTATTGGGGGGGGCAACGAAATTATTGGGGTGTGGGTGCAAGATCTATTATATATATATTATATAGGATGATGAAGTTGATGAAGTAGATGATGAAGATGATGAATAAGATGATAAAAATAAAGAAGATCTTCAAAAATAGTGTAGTGGCAGACATTGTAGTTTGTGACTAATTGCCATATTTCGGCTCCTATCCGGACTAACAAAATAGGTATCTCATTCCGAGAATATTCTGAAAATGAGTCCTCATTTTTTAGTTATGACGCCATCCGGACGAATGCCAATTTTGAAAATTGTGGTACCCCAAAGACTCTTTCTTTTATTTCCAATTAGTTCCAATTACTCTTTCCAAATGAGAAAGGCCAAAATACTTTATTTAGTTGATAGCAAAATATGTGAGCGATGATAAGAATGTTCGAGAGCAGTTTATTTGGGGTTTAGGAATGAGTGAGTTAAAAGGTGAATATTGGGGGAATTGGATTCATTAAATAGTGGACAATATGGGCGGGACCTAGCGGAATGAATTGGGGCGTTGATCGAGAATATCTTTTTTTATCGTTTCCACATCTCTTCCCCCTTTGAAAATTCGATCAACGACGAGCATGTCGACGAGGCGAGTATTGACGACGAGGCGAATGCTGCTGACGACGAGGCGGGGAATTTCGATTCGGACGGTGGTTGTTGCTACCGCGCTGCAGGCGGTGAAGCTCTTCAAAGAACATTGCACGGGCTGCACGCCGCGGATTGAAATTACGACCACGATTTCCACCACCTCCACGTCCACGACGTGGGTTAACATTTCCATTTCCACGAGGAGGGGCGATTGGCTGGGCTTGCACATTAGCATTACCACCATTCCCATTCACAACGTTGTGCACATTGGCGCCACCACCATTCCCATTCACAACATTTACTGCCGCATTTGCCTGCGGGATTGGGGCACCATTCACAACATTCACCGCCGCATTTGCCTGCGGGATTGGAACACCATTCATATTATTCACCGCCGCATTTACCTGCGCGTTCGGGGCATTTGCTCCATCATTCCCTTGGGGAATGAGAGCATTGGCTTCACCTGCATTTTGCTGTAAATTGGCAGCAGGGTGACCAGGCGGTGGAATATCAAATCTGTTTAAAAATTGATTGTCATTAATCAAATTTTGGTCCATTTGCATCGCTTGGTGGTTAATATCATCACCAAGGTCTAGATTTCCCAAGTCAATGTTCAATGGTCCCAAATTATCTAACTTTTCATTGACAATGGCGAAAAGTGTTTCCACTTTTTGTGACAGCTCCTCCATTTTCGGTGTCACCTCCTGCTTGAGGAGTTCCAGAAGAATTCGTGGGAGGGGGTCCAGGACAATTCGCGCGGTTTTTTGGTCCCAGAGTTTGTTAAGAAGGTCACATTGCTCTGCCATTAGCATTTTTACATATTCTTTTGTTGCCTCTTGCCCATTTTTTCCTTCAATCACCAATACCCAGGCTATCGAGCAAGGTTTTCAATGGAATTTTCTCCTTTTTTGCTGCCGCCTTTCCATTTTGATTTGTCGTCGATTGACCCAGAGGCTCATTTGACACCAATTTTTGTTGTTGAGCATCCGAAGGCACATTCCCTTGAACATCCGACGGCACACCATTGGCCACCAAATTTTGTTGTTGATCATCCAGCAGTGAATTGGCATGCTCATCCAACATTGCATTGACATCCACCATATTTTGGTCCATTCCATTCCCATTGGTCGCTTCAATTGAATCCATTTCGCTCATTTTTCGATTTAGTGAACAATATGAAAATTACAAAATTGAAATATGAGTAAAAAGGAATTTTACAAAAATTACAAGATAACTTTTACGGGGCATATGCTTACAAAATTAAAAATGGGGTATTAAAATATGGCCTTTTCTTTTATTAATTGATATTTTAGATATTATTTAAATAAAAATGTTTTAGGAAAATAAAATTAAAGGTCAAAAATGATTTTTGGGCGGCGTTGGCGGTTATTTTCTGCCCTTCTTGGACGTATTTGGTCTATGTGGAGAGTTTTGGGTGGACCGTTGTCCAACTCCACTTCAGCCATACGGTTTCCAAGCAATTTTTTGATGATGCCCGGAGCCCAATTTGGGAGGTCTTTTCTCCCAATATTAATGCGGCCCCAGACTGTGTCGCCTTCTGAGAAGGGGATGTCTGGGTTGTGGTTGTGGGATTGGGGCGTTCCCTTTGCCAATTTTTGTTTTTCTCCATTTTGTGCCATTCTTATCAATTCATATGGGCTACGAATGGGTCTTCGTAAAAAGAGGATTGCTGGTGATTCACCGGTAGTTTTATGTTTGGCTGATCTGTATTCTGTTAAGAATAATAAAAGTGCCTCATCTATTGGATGGTTATCTTGCACCAATTTCTTTAGAGAACGTTTTAATGTTTGCACCATACGTTCCCCCTCGCCGTTTGATGATGGGTGATAAGGTGCAATAGTTAGGTGTTTAACGGCATTATTTGCCAAAAAGTTTTCAAATTCTGCACTAATAAATTGTGTTCCATTATCGGTTACCAATGTTTTGAATGAACCGAATAAGGCAAAAATCTCATTAAAAATTTTGATAATGGCAGTGCTGGTCGTCGATTTCAATTTATAAACAAAAGGAAATTTTGAATAAGAATCGACGATTACAAGAAAAGTTGAATTTAGGAAAGGTCCTGCCAGATCTGCATGGACTCGATCGAAGACATGATTGGCCGGAGGCCATTTATGATTAGGCTAAAATCTTGGGGGATTTGGTGCGCTGGTTTGGCATATTTGACATTGGCTAATAAATGTTTTGTTATCTTCGCCAATCCCAGGCCACCAAACGAATTGTCTGGCCCTGTTGATTGTTTTATTTTCTCCAAAATGTGCTTGGTGTATCCATTTTATTGTGGGTGTTTTGAGTGCCTCTGGTATTATAATTTGCTCTCCTTTCCAAATCAAATTTCCTTTGATGGATAATTGTTCACGAATTTGGTAAAAGGGTGCTAATTTATTGTCTTCGCAATCCATAGGCCAACCATTTCTGATTTCGAACAGGAGTTTACTAAGGTTTGGATCAGTTTTTGTTTCCTTTTCAATTTTCTCTCATGTTATTATTAATTCTTCCCGATCTGCAACCAGGAGATAGGGTATTTCCTTTTTACTTAATAATTTACTCCATTCAATTCCATTTTTTATTGGTACTCTAGAAATGGCGTCAGCCACCAAATTTTTCTTTCCTTCGATATAAATAATCTTTGGATTTATATCCTGAATCATAATGAGCCATCTGTTTATTTTGGCATTGTTTTGGGATTTATTCAGTAAATATGTTAGTGGCTTATGGTCTGTGTGCACTATTAACTCGCATCCATAAATTATAGGATGGAATACTGTAAGAGAGTGGACAATTGCTGCCAGCTCGCCATGCGATGGCGGATATTTACTTTCTGTATTGTTTAATGTCTTGCTACAGTATGAAACTGCGTAAAATTTGTTTTCAAATTCGTCAATTTGTAATAGTGCGCCCGAATAAGAGACCTTGGAAGCGTCGGTGAAAAGATGAAAATCCTTTTTATAATTCGGAGGGCGTAGGCAAGGGAAGTTGCTGAGGGCATTTTTCAAACTTACAAAAGCCAAATTTTCCGTTTCTCCCCATGTAAAGTTTTTCTCCGCTTCTTTGCCTCTCAGCAACTTATTAAGCGGGGCGGCAATTTCTGCAAAAGATGCGATAAATTTTCTGAAAAACCCCGCAAGGCCAAGGAATCTTTTTACTTCTTGGCAATTATTTGGAGTGGGGTAATTTAATATTGTTTCCAGATTTGATATAGAGGGCTCATAGCCTTTTCCGCACAATTTATGTCCCAAAAATATGACTGAATTTTTACAAAATTCGCATTTTCTCGGTTTTAATTTCAAGTTATACTTTTTAAACCGGTTGAATATCTTTTCTAAAATCTCGATATGCTCCTCAATATTGTTGTTGCCGACCAATATATCATCAATGTAAATTGTGGTATTTTCGATGCCCTCAAGTACCGTACTCATCACGCGTTGGAATATGCTTGGGGCATTTTTCAGCCCGAAGGGTAAGGTAGTCATTTCATAGACTCCTCTTTCGCAAATAATTCCACATTTATAACTAGTGGCTTCATCCAACGGGATTTGCCAAAACCCAGCCGCTAAGTCAAGGCTGCTATAATATTTATATCCGGCTGTTTGATGTAGAATTTTCTCCTTTCTTGGGATTGGGAATGGGTCTTGTACCGTAATTGCATTTAGGGCTTGATAGTTTACGCAGGGGCGTATGTTACCATCAGATTTTTGTACAATCACGATGGGACTGACCCAAGGAGTGTTTGATTCTTTTAGAATTCCTAATTTTAGCATTTGATCTAGGTTATCATTCAATTTTTCTTGAAATTTTTCCGGGACTCTGTAAGGTTTACAGGTAATTGGTACTTCCGTTGTTGTTAATAATGTTGGAGCCGTTAATTTGCACCTCCCTAGATCAAAGTCATTTTTAGAGAAAACTTCGCAATGTTTGGCTAAACATTGGCTTAATTTATCGAATTCAACTCCTTTTAAATCGGTTTTAACTTTTCCAAATCCCTCAATTTCTTTAGAATTTTCATGTTCCGGTTTTTCCTCTGGTTGGGCTAATTTCAGGCATTCCAAATATTTGTTTTTGTGAATCAATTCTCCTGTTTCAAAATCAAGCAGCAAAGGCAATTTGCGCAGGGTTTTTCTTCCTATTATAATGTCATAATCTTTCTCCAAATCATCATTTATTAATAATAATTCCGTCGGAAGTTTGCACCCAGCCATCTCAAATTGAATTTGGGATTGTCCTATTGCGGACACAACATTATTTGAAACACCAACTACACCGGAGATTTCGGGTTTTTTCGCTTCTTTGATGCCGAATTTCTCTGCTGTTTTACATCCCGTTAGGGACATGCAGGCGCCTGTATCTATAAGACAGTTTATTTTCTTCCCATTTAATTTTCCCTCAATTCGCAAGTTTTCATCACAAATAAATATTTGGTTTCCTAAATAATTTTCAAAGGCTGAATTTGCGACATTGGCTTCAGCAATTTCTCCACTTCGCCATCTTTGAACCAAAGGAAGAGCATTTGGTTGTTCATCTACTGGGCGATTTTCTTTCCTTTTTCTACGATAATTTTGTATTTTTCGTGAAATTTTTACAAGATTGCGTCCAAGGCTTAAATAGCGGACAACGTTGGCAATGACCGGAGGGAATAAAAATTGAAGGAAAGCTTCAATTGTTACATAGACGCAAACACAAAATATCCAAATTTGGTTTGCTGTGGGAACCCCTCCTTTTAAAAATGAGAAAAGACCGTTTGATGCGATATTTCCTGCAAATATTTCATTTTTGCCAGGTTCCCTCCATGCTGCCTCTGGCTTTGTCAATCTTATTATTTCTAGATTTATCTCAGCTGCACTAAACGTCTCTTCAAAATGTTCTGGAGAGTATAATTCGCTGAGATTTGCCATTACTTTATTTTTAAAAATTGTAAATTTTGTCTCCGGAAAGTCGATATTTCCATAGCGTTGGAGTTGATGTAACATTTCTGGGGGTACATCCTTAACATCTCCATTAATTTGATCATATTGGGTTAATTTTCCGCGTATATTGACATATAGCAATCTCCCAGAATTACAATCAATCTCTTTAGCCTCGGGGTAAATAATAAGTGTGTTCGTGTCCAAATAGCCGTGTCTAATAGTACCATATAATAAAAATGAAATTGGCAGTCTATTAAAGCAATATCCGCTTCTCCAATTAAAGTGCATTTCCATTGGGTTTATGGCAAAACAAGGGCGAATTTCAAGTGTCTTTTCAGTGACTAGTCTCGCCGTTATAAGTTGATTATTTAGAAAATAACGGGCTAATAGCGTGGGATTGGCGATAGAGAGGGTCTGAGTTTGGTCACTAATTGATTGAAGACTGCTGCAGACTTGCTTAATTGCCTCAGAAAATAACCGATTGGTTGTTTGGGTGACTCGCGCACTTAATGCGGTAAGTTGGGCAGCGAGTTGCGAGGAATAGATGAGACCAACAACCGAATTTCCCTGTGATTTGGTGGTATCCAATGTATTTTCTTTGATCCGTTCTAATTCCCTTTTTACTCGCCCATTTTCCCTTTTGGCGGTGTCCCTTTTCTCCATCATTTTATTATATTCATCTGATGGGATTGCGAAAGTTTGGTCAGAAACAATGAATTTTCTTTCCTCACAATCACTTTTATCCGTTCGATTTTCGAAAGTCAGGGCAAAGTCATTTGTCTGTGAAATCAAAACGTTAGTGGAATACTCACCTGACCATTTGGCAACAAAAATATAGGAGCATTGCTGTGTTTTGTCCGGTGTCCAAACAAGGCTGCCATGTTCGCATCGACATGATCCAGGTTTATATTGGCAATTTGGGCAGCTGCCAATTGGGGTATTCACCCCTTCTTGGCCATGCCGTGTAAAAACAACCGATTCATAGGCGTAACAATTTAAAACCTCCGATGTTTTCCAAACTAATCCAATTGGCCAGAAATTCCATCCCACCTCCAGGGAATTATTTGTGAATTTTAAAGTACCATTTTGAATTAATTCACCCGCTGGGGAATGATTCATCTTATGCATTCTCCAACATGTGGATGTTGGGATTTCCTGATTTTCAGTTTCAATTTCTTCATATGTTTTTCCAAAGAAGCCGATTCGACGGTGGATTATTGATTTGATACATTTGCATACCGTTGTTGGAGTCTTATACTGTAATGTGTTGGGGCGGAAGATGGTCAGCTCCATTTGTACTGGGCTTTCTGTAGATTTCCATGAAGGGCATATTGGCTGGTCAGGCAGATGCCAGAGCGAAGCTGGTGAATCAGGCAGACAAATCATAGGATTCACTTCTGACCATAATCCAAAACCCGGCGCGAAAAGGGAGAAGAGAGCCACCAAAACCAACAAATACGGGCTAGCTACACGCACATGCGCATTTCTTCCCTCCGAAAAGCTCACTTTAGGGGTTGGGGCCCGTTGTCCCTCATTTTGTTGCCCTCTTTCTCGACTCTGACTCCTGTTTTTAGTGTGCTCAAAATAATTTCGATTTTGGCTAGGACTTCGGCTTGAGAAATTACGTCCATAATTATTTCCATATGATCTCTCCCTGTTGGAGGTACGATTATTATAATTGCCAGAACTTCCAAAATTTCCATTACGATAATTGTTCCCTCGAAAATTCGTGTTTCGGTTATAATTTTCATATTTTCTTCCGTTTTCATTTCTTATTCTTTTTTGGCAATTACGAATGAGGTGTCCATGCCGATGGCAATAAAAGCAGACTCCACTCTGTCCCGATTTTGGCTGTCTTTGCAAAGCCATAATCTCCATATTTTGGGTTAAATCGGCTACAGAGACACCTTGGTTTAAACGTCGACTTTCTAGCAATAATTCAAAGTGCTGTGCTAGCTCAAAGGCCTTTGTGAATGTGTCAGGCCTGGCTCATTTCACTTCAAATTGAAGGTCGGGGACCAATCTGTCAAGGAATTCATCTAATAGTCGGTTTTGGATGACATCCTCAGGTTCCCCGACCATTACAATTCTAATAGAGTCGTTCAAGCGATTCGCAAAATTATAAATGCGTTCTCCGGGAGCTTGTCTACAAATTGACAAGGCTTGTTTAGCGATGCTCCGGGTATTAGAATTTTCAAAAATGGCTTTCAACTGCTCAATTGCACCAGCTAAATTAGCCGGGCGGGGGTGGAGCGAATCAAATTCAGCTCTTGCTCTACCCACCAGACAAATTTTAAGCCTATTTAATTTTTGCTCCTCCGAAAGGTGGGTTGTCATGAGGCTTAAGACGTCCTGGAAACGTTGAATCCAGCGGCTAAATGATACGGCTGGATTACCATCATATGTGCCAATTTGTGTTCCATTCATGAATGGATCCATTGACATCACTTCGCACTCGATTGGGTCTCCGGGTTGATCATTTTCTCCGGGCTCATCTAAATTTCCATTTAAAGGAGGATTATTTATGTCGTGAGTGCGGTTGGTATGATGATCGGCATTTGGGCCATTTATTTCTTCCCCTTCTTCAATTTCCAAATTAGAACTTTCATTAAAATCTATTTGACTATGGCCATTCCAGAAAAATTCATCTCCGTTTGGAAAACGGGTCTCCAAGGCCTCAATTCTTGCCTTATTATTTTTTATCTCCTCTTCCGCATTTTCGATAGCCTCTCCCATAGTGCGAATCAATTTAGTTGATTGGGACATGTCACTTTCAAGTAAACGCACAGACATTTCGAGAGGAGGTAAGATATCCAACTCAGATTTAAGGTTTTGAATGGTCTTTTCCAAATCATTTAATTTTCCATGAGCTACGTCCAAATCGGCACCTAGGAAATCATATTTTTCCTCTAGGTCTTTATTTAGCAATTTAAACATATCTTCAAGCATCTCCAACTTTCCTTCTAATAGAGTTGGGTAAAATTTTCCTTCAAGCACAATTCCAACAGCTTCATTGGGAATTGGTGATCCTCCTTGATTTGAAAAGGAAATTTGATTTTTCTCTTGGTCCATTAATTTCTTCTCAATATTTCGAATGGTATGGCAAACTTCGGCTTCAAATGAGCGTAATTGGACCAACAATTTAGCCCATTGTTTATTTTCATCCGGAGTAAATTGGGCTGGAGCGAAATCAGAGCCACTTTTGTTGACGGGAATGTATTCAATGTTTTTAGCCATTTTTATATTTGATTTACTGAACGAATTATAGAAGAGCGAATTGTTAAACGAAATTATTGTTGAACGATCGGAAGTACTCAACTTGACCGACGAATTTGAAGCGAACGGAAGTACACAACTTGACCGTCGAATTTGAAGCGGACGGAAGCACTTAGCTTGACCGGCGGATTTGGTTCACTTTCCCTTTAAATTGGGAAAGGGTCGTGGCACCAAAAATGTGGTACCCCAAAGACTCTTTCTTTTATTTCCAATTAATTCCAATTACTCTTTCCAAATGAGAAAGGCCAAAATACTTTATTTAGTTGATAGCAAAATATGTGAGCGATAATAAGAATGTTCGAGAGCAGTTTATTTGGGGTTTAGGAATGAGTGAGTTAAAAGGTGAATATTGGGGGAATTGGATTCATTAAATAGTGGACAATATGGGCGGGACCTAGCGGAATGAATTGGGGCGTTGATCGAGAATATCTTTTTTTATCGTTTCCACAAAAATATTAGGAAAACAAGTCAAATTTTGAAAATATTTTGAAAATGAGCAAAAATTTTTGGGTTATTTTTAAAAATAAATTCAGAATTGTAAATTCTGATTGCGATTTGAAATTTCTCTGAATTGTAATTCTGATTCTGATTTCCTCGCGCACTATTCTGACTTTTATTCTGATCTTCAGTAATCTTTTATTACTTGCCATCGCTTGGAATCGAACCCTCGTTCTCCATTCCCCCACTCACCAAAGCGAGCGACAAAGCAATGAGCTAAAGAGGCATTAGGTACTCCTTCATTCAAACTTTTATTTATTCTATTCCATTTATTTTCGAGAAAAAGGTTTTTTGCCGAGAGATTTGGTTCTTTTGCCGAGAGATTGGGTTCTTTTGCCGAGAGATCGGTTTTTTAATTATAACTTGTTAGTGCTTGATCATAGAACCCTAAACCTTATACCTATTTTATAGAGCTCATCAAGACGCGTCGATTGATATATAGTTTGTTGAAGTTTGGTTCAAAACTAAAAGAGTTATAAACCAAAAACCAAAATATGGTTAAAACGGTTTAATACTTTGAATTTTGGCCAAATCTCGACAAATTATACATCAATCGACGCGTCTCGATGAGCTCTATAAAATGGCTAAATGGTTTGGGGGTCTGGAATCAAGCACAAAAAAGTTATTCCCAAAAAACTGATCTCTGGGCAAAAGAACCCAAATCTCTCGGCAAAAAAAACCCCACCCTTTATTTTAATTTTAATAGTGAAAATATTTTCACAATACATAAAATTTTTGAAATATGTTCGCAATTATTGACATTTCGAAAATATTTTCACGATTTCATTCATTTGATAAATTATTTTTTATTTTATTTTCACATCCATTTCCAAATGAGTTAAATGAGGAATCATAAAATAATTTGTGGTCGACAAAATATTATAGGAATTTGACTCATTTTTGGGATATTTTAAAAATATCTCAGATCTTAAATTATTTCCGAAATTTCCACAAATTTGCTCTCTTATTGTTTCATTCCTCCGTTATGATAGGCAGGGTAAGCCACCTAGAACAATAATTTTTTCCTATACTAAGCTCTACCCTAGCCCTAGCCCTAAAACTCATGCTGACCAGACACTAGCCTAGCCCTACCTACCCTAATTAGACCGGTTTGAAAATCCGAAATTTCAACTTGCCATAACTTTGATTCAAACTGGTCAAATTAATTTGAAATTGAAATCTTATAAAGAAAACCGACCCTGACGAATCGATTGAGCTACTGATAAAGGCTGTACGAGATAACTAGAACATGCCGTAACGGGATCGGCTGAAAAACGAGATCGGCTACAACTTATATATGTTGCAGCCGATACTGATTTTTTAGCCGATTCTGAATCGGCTAGCCGATTCTGATTTAAATCAGTATCGGCTAGCCGATTCTGATTTGGCTAGCCGATTCTGATTTACTAGGAGGTACGCAAGATATAGGGGGATTAAAGTGGATAAAGCCGGATTAAGCCCCGGATAAAGCCGGATTAAGCCTCGAAATGGAATGGAAATGGCCCGGAAGGCCATTGGATGATCGGGGAAGTGCCTAAGAGTGCGCGGGATATAGCCGAATATAGGGGGATTAAGGTTGATATAGGGGTATTAAGCCCTGAAATGGATGGGAAATGGCCCGGAAGCCACTGGAAGGTCGGGAGATGGGCTGAAGACCTTGAGAATGCGCGGGATATAGCCGGATATATAGGGGGATTAAAGTGGATAATGGAGGGATAAAGCCCCGAAATAGATGGACGTGAGTCCTGATTTAGGCTGTTTTATTTTCGTCATCATGTGATTTCCATCCGCCCGAACCTAGCCCTAGCCCCTAGCTAGGCTTAATCCGGCTATTCCCCCTATTAACCACCTTGATCCCCCTATATCCGGCATCCTGCATGCTCCGAACCCCTAAAAACCTGCCCCTAGATCCCATGCCGCCCTTAATCATAACCCTAATCCCAAGCCAATAATTAAGCTTAATCCGGATTAATCCCGTTTAATCCACCTATATCCCCTTATATCCACCTTAATCCCACGCAATCTCCGGGCCTCTATTACACTTCCCCGACATTCCCATGGCCTTCCGGGGCATTCCGCATCCATTTCGGGGCTTAATCCCCTTTAATCCTCTTTAATCCCCCTATATCCAGCTATATACCGCCTTGTCTCAGAGCCTTCGGCCAACTCCCCTGACTTTCTTCTGGCCCTACGGGTCATTTCCCATCAATTTCCGGGCATAATCCCGCTTAATCCCCCCATATCCACCTTATTCCCCCTATATCCGGTTATATCCCGCGCACTCTTAGGCACTTCCCCGACCATCCAATGGCCTTCCGGGCCATTTCCATTCCATTTCGAGGCTTAATCCGGCTTTATCCGGGGCTTAATCCGGCTTTATCCATTTTAATCCCCCTATATCTTGCGTACCTCCTAGTAAATCAGAATCGGCTAGCCAAATCAGAATCGGCTAGCCGATACTGATTTAAATCAGTATCGGCTAGCCGAAATCAGTATCTGCTAGCCGATTTTGATTTCGAGCAGAATCGGCTAGCCGAATTAGAATCGGCTAGCCGATTCAGAATCGTCTAAAAAATCAATATCGGCTGCAACATATATATTAGAGTCCGGAATTTCTGATTTGCCGGGCCCGATTCCGGGTTTTCCTTTTCAAATTTTTCCGGGCCGGGCCCGGTTCCAGGTTTTGTTTTCAAAATTTTGCCGGGCCGGGCCCGGTGTCCGGGCCCGGCAAAACCCGGTAAAGAGTGCCGGGTTCCGGGCCGGTCTACCCATTTTCAAAAAAGTCTAAAAATCAATTTAAAAGAGGGAAAATTGAAAAAATTTACAAATTTTATGTACAAAATCGAATATTGCGCGTCGAATAAGCTATTGATCAACACAATACGACGAAAAAAAATTCAGAAAAAAAGTACAGGGTCCCCCCTATGGGTCCGACCAGGGATGCCATCTCCAAAACACAAAAATGTGGCATTTCCCTCAAATAATTCGGAAAAATACGGCAAAAAAACGGCAAAAATTTTTTAAAATACGGCAAAAATATGGCATGCTTGAAAACTTGTTAAAATGCAATATAAATGTTTTTTAAAATAAGTTTTTTTATATATCTAACTTGTGATAAGCAATTTAGTCTTTGAAATAAAGATGGCTTAAGCTTTAAAAATCACACTTTTAATTCAAAAATGGCTTGTTTGGGCAAAATTTTAGTCAGAAATGGGCGCGCAGAGAAAAATTTAAGCCAAAAAAAGCCGCGCAGCGAAAATTTTAAGCCAAAAATGGCCGCGCAGCAGAAAATTTGACCCTAAAATAGCCGCCCGCGCTGCGAAAAATTTAGCGAATTTTATTAACTTGGTATGATTTGTGAAACTACGGCAAAAATACGGCATGAACAAATATACGGCAGAGCTATCAAAAATACGGCAAATGCCGTATTTATGTGGTATTATGGCATCCCTGGCGTCTGACATAAAAATTCAATTAATTTTAAAATTAATAAAAATGCTTTCAAAAATATTGAGATTTTTACAATCTATTGGATTAATAATAAATTCAGTGTTGACTGAAAAGCCAGTAATTTAAATGATTGGACAGTGGTGGGATTCGAACTTTTCCTCCAAAATTTTGAGAAAAGCATTTACCAATTGAGCAAAGTGAATTCCGTTTTGATAAGGCCCTTCGATTTTGGGCCGACGTGTATTAATAAAATAAAAATACTGTAAAATAAAATATAACGTTGGTATTTAATGTACTTCTTAGTTCTTTTTATTGAAATATTTGAATAAAAACAATAATAATTTCATAAAAACCCGGCAAAAATCTGCCGGGTCCGGGCCCGGCCGGGCCCGGTCCAAATTCGCCGGGCCCGATGCCGGGTTTTATTTCCAACAAAACCCGGAACCCGGCAAAACCCGGGTTTTTCCCAAAAATGCCGGGTCCGGGCACCGGGCCCGGCAAAACCCGGCCCGGGCCCGGCCCGGCTCCGGACTCTAATATATATTATAGATCTTTCCCCTTCCCCTCCCCCCAATAATCGCTTTGCCCCCTCCCTAAAAAATCGGAAAGAACTAATTATTAATATTTAAAATGATTTTATGTACCTGATGTGATGTAAAATACATCCAAAACCACAATTCGGATAATTTACCTTGAGTGAAAAAATGTATTTATGAATGAAGGAGATTAAAAAATACTTTGCATATTAATAATTTTGTTTGTGAACAATTTTCTGGATTTTGTAAACGATTGAGTACATTTTGAAAATGTTTTCCTAGCCTGAATAGGAAATCATTATGCCATTGTTGGTCAAAATTTGTTAAATTTCGTGCAATTGATAGTAATTTAATAATCTTAATTGAAAAAATTTCTTTTTTAAGATTAATTAAATAATAAAATTTTATTTTCGAACATTTTCTTTCCTACTATGTTTATCGATTTATGAGTGAGTTTAAATTTTAAAAATATATTCCAATTTTTTAAAATATTTATAAAAATTATGATTTTAATTATATTAAATATCTTATCAGAAAAATATTGTTTAATAAATTAACTTTTGAAAATAATCAAAAGTGACCTGATCATTAATTGTATGATATTCTAATATTGTTTTGTTCAGATATTGTTCAGCATTTAATGTATAATACAGGTGCAAAAGTTGATTATTTATATCTCTCTTATAAAATGCATCTTTAATTTGCTCTTCCTAAAATTTGTACTTTTTTAATATGCAAAATTTAGTGATAAATTTTTTTAAATCGACTTTTTTATAAAACGAGGCCAAATGAGACTATTTATAAAATTTCGCCTGAGACTAACATAATTCTTAATCAAATAAGCTTTAAATAATAAGTTGGCCTAATTAATATTTAAATATTTATATTTTTTTATAATTATAATTGATGTACTTTTTCAATTTGCTCATCACTTATATTTTCATTAATGGTTAAAATTAATGTTGCAAATTTTTCGATCCCATCATAATTATAGAAAAATTTAACAATCAAAATTATATTAATTAATATGAACAAAAATAATGTCCTTTTTCCAGAATATAGCATTTTGAACATTATTTCTATAAGTAAAAAGTTAAATTAAAATATTTTTAAAATTAGTCACAAAGTGGTTAAAAATTAAAATTAATTATTTAAAAGTGATTTGTGTTTTAAGAAAATTTTTGACGATGATAATTTAATTTATGGTGCTTGATCCATTATTTTAGGATAAGTGCTTCAAACATAGTACATACATATTGATTTATCTACTAAATAGATTGACATATTATTATCAGATAAATGAAAACGGGAATAATTTCTCCAATATTTGTTTGATGCCAAGCTAACAAGTTAAAAGTAATACCTAATTGGAGTTATGTGCGACTTTTAATTGATTATAGGGAATAGCTCCTTTCCCAATTTTTACTAATATCGCTTTTAGCGGATCTAAAATGAATTAAACATTCACTTTGCTTTGAATAGATCTAAAAGAACTAACCAGTTTTTTTTTGGAAAAATGGTCAAATTTCTTAATATATCAATGCGACTTTCCAACTTCCGAATAAAATTAATTGGACATTTTAATATATTTTCACCTTATTTCGATAAAATGGGAAATATATGGTGATGAGCTTAATTTACGAAAAAAATTTGTCAAGTTCTAAAAAAACATACAAATATAAAACTATAAATAAAAATAGAAATAGCAAAAAATTCACATAAAAATAAAAATAATCACGAACTTATTAGGAGTTAGGACTTCTCAACACTAATAATTTTAAATATTTGTATTTAGTCATCAATTAATCTCTTCATTCAATTTGTTTTATGTTATTTGATTTTTGATTTTGAAATACCTTATTTTTTCTATTATAAGTTATAAGCCCAGTCTATACTCTATAGTAGAAGCCAATATCTAATATAAGCTAACATAGAGAGCCTATGAAACCTAGAAGTCCATGTGTTATATAATAGAATAAATACGATATATTATTTTGTATTTCTTATATTAATTGTTTTGTTGTGCTTATTGTGTCTGAAGTGTGAGCTGAAGCAATGTGGAACACAAATTGATAATTTGATTAATGAATGAGTCGAAATCAAGGAAAATTTAATTTTTCAATTATTTATTTTTAATCCTACATAGATGGAGATTGAAAAATTAGTCACAAGGTAAAGTGCGGGCGAAGGCATGACCACGGCTACAATTTTTCAATAGCCGTAGTCGTTTTAGCCGTGGCTATTTCATAGCCGTAGCCGCCCGTAGCCGCATGATTTTTCAAATTTCATAGCCGTAGCCGCCCGCGGCTAGCCGCGGTTAGCCGTATTTTAGAAAAAAAATTTTTATTCAAAAATATAAAAAAAAATAAAATTTACCTTAAACAAAAAATTTTCTTTAAGAAAGTTAATTCCAAAAATGAATATGATAAATAATGACTTCCGAATTTCCCAAAATACAAAGAATTCGCATGTTTTAAAATGTGTTAAATTGTAATATAAGGCTTTAAAATTTTTATATTTCATATTTATCCTCTAATAACTTGGTTTAGTTTTATTTGAATATTTTTAACAGTGAAATTAAGATATCATAGGCAGTTGAATAATTAAAAATGGCGGAGTAAAAGAAAAAATTGACAAAAAAATGCCCGGCAGGGAAAAAATTTGCCAATTTAAAAAAAAAATTAAAATCCTGGCAAAAAATTCAACGATTATACTTGGCGATGGAAAGAATTTTAAGAAAAGTTCTTTAAAAAATAGAAAATTTGTGGATGGCGGCTATACCGCGGCTAACCGCGGCTTAGACGTAGCCGTGGTCATGCCTGTGTGGGCAAATGAAATTGAATTCTTATAGGAATAATCAAATATGAATGAGTCCAGTGAATCGAAAATTAAATTTTAAGTGAATGTAGAAACCTGGTCATAAGAAATTTCTATTTTAATATAAAAAATTTTTATAAAAATTCAAATTATAATTTGACTCTCATGGAAATAAATTCAATTTATTCATCAAATATTGAAAAATTAGCTGTTTTAATTATTTCTTCTAATAAATATGAAGGGAAAAAACCAATTTGTCCAGTGCGTAAATTTTTCCCTTGAATTGATCCATTCCAAAAAACCTGGGATATAGCTAAAAATAATTATAAATTATAAATACATAATTAATATCTTACAAATTTTATCGTCCTTAATGGCTAAAATCTCATTTTGAAGCATAGAATCATAATTAGTAACCACATTCATTTTATGATCTAATATTAAATTATAAATAATATATAAATTTAAATTACCATAGAACCAATCATCATAATAAAAATCCAATGATTGTAAACTCTCTTCCAGATTTTCATCTTGTGCTTGTTTAAGTTCATAAAGAAGCCGACAAATCTAGTTTTTAGATGAAAATCAGTTTAAATTTATTAAGAAATAAATTGAATTATAATTTTATCGATGCATTTTTATATTTTAAATAATATTATTTTTTAACAAAGATTCAGATTCGTCTTCAAATTTTTGATTTTGCCTCAAATTCTACATGTTTAACTTCTACTATTATGTAAAAAAAATTTTTTATTGGCTTTTTCAAATCATTCATGCTTATATTTATATTTCCTTATTTTTGATTTCCGTATTATTATGGTATTGACAAAATTTTATTTTTAATTATTGATTAAATTTAAATGAATAAATTTAAAAAAAAATTTGTTTTCTTCTTATCATATTACCAAATTTGCTAGATATAAGATATGTATTATTTAAAAAATCAATAACTAACTGCTTCGTTAATTACCCCGACGATATCTCAAATTTTTAATTAAATACCTAAAAACAAATATAAATAAATGCTCGGAATCTAAATAGAAAATTCCGAATTCTAGGAAAATATAAAGAAATACTAAATATATCTGAGAGTAGAGAAAAAATTAATTAATGGTAATTTGAATTTTTTTACCATTTTAATGCATAATGTTAAATATGAATATAAAATTACATTGCTGCTAAGTGTGCAAACAATGTAATTACAACGAGACAGAATATAGGTTTCCGCCATTATTGCACGTAATGAATCAATTGTATTCCTGCTTTCATATTTTTCGGCAACTAAATAATGTTTTTTATTTCGCATAAATATTCTTTTAAAAAACATTGAGCATTTTGCTTATGAGCAAAAATTTCATATCCATTAGGATTTGTAAATGGATCCATGCCCCAGTGCTTTTTCATTTCATCAATCACTGCTGGTTCATCGGTCGCAAGAAAAATTCTTTTTGGCATGATCGATTTTCCCAATCTTGTTTCTTCAATTTCAAACCAATTTTTCACCCATTTCTAATAAAATTTTTATTATTATTTTAAATATCCATATTTGTTATATTAAACAATATATATTTTCATTCATTATTAATATTATAATAAAAAATTTAAAAATTTAATCATAATATTTATTAATATTTGTTCTTATTATTTCATTAAGTTAATTATTAAATACCATATATTCACTGATGGCATGATAATTTGCAACAGATTTTTTATCCGTACGTCTCACATGGACACCGACAATTGGTCCTTAAATAATTCAAATAATATAATTTTTTTCACTATTCACCTGCATGAAATTGAATTTCATTTTTCAAAATTTTGATTAAATTTCTGACAATTGTAGTTTCTTTCCAAAGATGATAGATTATCTGTAGATTTTAAGTAAAACATAAAATAGAAATAATTTTAACTTTTCCCAGTAACCAAACAGATGGATTCGAATGATGCGAAGTCAATAAATTTTTAAATTCATTGGGAAGCACTGGAGGCATATGCGGTAAATCTCGAAAACCATTTTGCTCATTTTTGTCCCTAGAAGGCATGATCACAATCTGATCAGATTGTGATGGGTCTGTATATATCGGCAATTTTTCTGCATCTATCTATAAAGTTGTGATTCTTTGGAAAAATATTTTTATAGAAATGAATAACTGAAAATTATAATATATTTAAAAAACTTAATCATAAATTATTAACAAATCATTATTATTCTCTTAATTTTAAATGAAAATTAATATATAATGTTATTAAAAAAAAATTTTTTTGGAGCATTCATACACTTTCATTGTAAAGACAATTCGTTATCGGTTGGAATATTTCATTCCACCCGGAACCACCATAATCCCATTCTGATCCCGCTCCATTTTTATTGATTATAGCTGTCCTATTTGACGCAATTGCAATGGTAAGGCAATAGCTAAAATTTTAGCTTTTTAATTTTATGTTTATTTTTATAAAAAAATTGATTTACAATCTATTAATAATGGTAACTAATAATTCAGTTATAATTTTATTTATCTTTTGCTTTTTCGGTATAAAATTAGCATAACATATCTATGATAATGCTTCATATTCAAATTTAATTCTTAAGATAAAAATTAAATTAGTCTTTGTTTAAACTATTAAATTATCCATAATTCAAAAATATTATAATAACTATGCTCATCAGAAAAAGGAATTCATTTGATACTTGAAATGTCAAAAAAGAATTTTCAAGAAAAAAATTTTTAATAAAGAATAATTTTAAAAATCTATTAATTATGACTAAATAAAAAATATAATCACAAGTGTAAGATGCTTATTTTATACATATGATAAATTATTTAACTTATATGATGCATATTACAGCCAAAACCACAATTATGATGTAACTGAAAATAATTATATATAAATTTATTTAACAATTTCTAATTTTCTTGTTTAAACTTGTAAGAATAAAAGCTTGTTCCAAAATGTAACAACCTTGCAGATCAACCTAAATGCCGAAGAACAATTATTTGGATGTTGCAAATTCTGAATTTTTTTATTTATATATTCACTTAGTGTAGTCAGAATCTTTTTGGATTTTTTTTTCACATTAATCGATAAATTTCTTGAAATAGCCAATATTCGAATCATCTTGAAATGTAGAATAACAAATTATAAAATTTGTTAAAATCAATTACCTGTTTATTCAGTTTTTCAAATGCAACAGAATTATTAAT
Source organism: Pratylenchus scribneri (assembly GCA_030063045.1). Lineage (NCBI taxonomy): Eukaryota > Metazoa > Nematoda > Chromadorea > Rhabditida > Pratylenchidae > Pratylenchus > Pratylenchus scribneri. Next base: position 205,450 of record JAQSEB010000159.1, read on the forward strand.
TGTTTTAATTTCCAAACTATTATTTATATAGTTGAATAATTCCATGAGGTTATGATTAAATTGGTGATATAAATGAAAAGAACTGTTGGCCGAGGGTAGTAGCATCATTTCCTAATTAATAAAAATATTTTTTATTAAACCAATTTAAAGAATATTTTATATAATTTTTTATAATGCTTTCCAATTTTTTGTTGAAAAATCACAATATTTTAGAACTTTTCGAGTTGTACCGTTATTGTTTTTTGACGTTTATTCAAATTAGTAAGTATTAAATAATTACATCTTTTTAGTTTATAACTATTTTAATTTTGATCTAAACGTAGACAAGCTATATCCTAATTCTAATTGATGCTCATCGGCGAGCTCTATCAAATTATATAAAGTTTATAAAATTTAAGCATACAAATTTCTGCAAATACAAATATGATTTTTTGGTGGCAAAAATGTTAACTCATAAATTTTTAGATTTTTATTAAAGGATTTTCTATTGAATGAAATATTATTTTTACCTCTATACTAGAATAGTGGGAGACATTCATAATTTTTTGGTAAATTCCACTATAATTGTTATTTTTATGCAATGCAATTAATAATAAAGTCAAAATTAGATAAAATATTATGCAAATATTTTTATTTAAAAACATTTTCTTAAAATATTTAAAATATTAAAATTTTATGAATTACAATGAAATTTATAAATTTAAAAAAATTATAATATACTTTGAAAAATAGTCTTTTATTTAAAAGCAGTCTAATAAAAATAGATGAATGATACAAGCCGCCAAATTCCAGCCGAAAAATAAAATCAATATTCGATATGTGATTATAATCTTGATAATCTCTTTTAATCTGAATTAAATTTGAAAAATTTTAAGAGACAATTTTCATAAAAAATGAAATGTATTTCACGAAATTGTAGAATATGAAAATTTTAGAAAATTTTCATCAATTTGAATGGATATATTAGAACAGAAATTTTTCTTTCGTTCCTGTCCATTTTCATAACGACACCAATTTTTAATATATTTTTGTTTTAAAAGTCTAAAGATTAAATATATTTGAAAAGGAAAAATTTAGAAATGAAAGAAAAAATGATTGAAATTAGAAAAAATTTTCAAAACAACAATAATTAGGTATTGGTTAATTTATATGGTCTAAAAAATTATTTTCACCAACGAAAATTGTCTGCAATTAAATCATTTTTCAGTTTAATATACTTTTATTTGAACAGATACCGTGCTCTTTAGATTTACATTAGCCTCCCAGCACCCAGCCATCCATTTGCTGCAACGAAGTCGCCACTCATTTTTATTGGCTGCATAATGCCACTCATTCCATTAGGTGAATAAATTGGTCTGACTTGAATAAAATTATAACTGGGCAATAATTGAAAGGAATAAATGGAAAATATGTTGGGGATAAATCAACAAAAATTAAATAGATGTATGGGATTTGGATGAAGTACCCATCATTCGCTTCAATTTTTTCGCCCAGCGGCCTTCTGCTGCTGATGATATTCGGTGTTTTTTTGGCCAATCGTTGTTATTGGCCCATTTCCACCCGCCCCCATCATTCCATTGAACGCTCCCCTCATTCCATTGACCGCCACCCTCGTTCCATTGACCGCCACCCTCATTCCATTGACCGCCCCCCTCATTCCATTGATCGCCACCCTCATTCCATTGACCGCCCCCCTCATTCCATTGATCGCCACCCTCATTCCATTGATCGCCACCCTCATTCCATTGATCGCCACCCTCATTCCATTGATCGCCACCCTCATTCCATTGATCGCCACCCTCATTCCATTGATCGCCACCCTCATTCCATTGATCGCCACCCTCATTCCATTGATCGCCACCCTCATTCCATTGACGCAGCATAGTATCAAGTATCCTCAATTGTCTAATCATCATATTTCGTAAGTCAAAAGTGTTTTTGAAAAGGTCTAATCAAGAAATGTCGTACCTAACACACTTGAATGGAAAATTGAAAATTCAATAAAATTAATTAGGTTCAATAAAATAATAATTAAGAAGCTATTCTGCTGCTACTGGGATTCACTTGCATTCAAGGCTTTTTTGTATAATGGTAATGGTCGTCTTCTCATAATGTAATCCCGAAAAGAAATTTTTTTATTTTCATATTGAAAAATTATCAATAATTTTTATATTACTTTTATTAAAATTATTAATATTCAAAAATCACTACATTTATCTTCATTTGTTACTTCAATTTGATTTACATCAATTATGGCAATATTGAACATTCCTTCTAAAATTCTTTTTGATTTCGGTATTCTTCTCGATTTCCATTTATAGTGCATGTTTATGCAACCGTTGGCCATAAATAAATTCAATGGTCCATGATGTAAATAATTCCTTATACCAATTAAATCTTTTTAAAATAATTTTCAATTTTTTTTACCCGCATCGATGATCCTTGGTTGAATTATTCTCAAAAAGTTCTTTATAAAATTTATGGAATCCATTGCTAAATTTTTTGAATTCTTTAAGTAAAGATTCATCTCGAGGTAATTTTCCAATTAAATTATTTATAATATTCAAATTTCCATTTTTATTGTTATTAAATGAATTTTGAAAATTTTTGATCATTCGTTGCGAGGCAATCAAAAGTGGCGAATAATGTATAGCATTCTCCGTATTTAGCTGTTCAAGTCTTGGGTTTGTTATCTACATTTTAATATTATTCGTTATTTGAATAATTTAAATACAAACAAAAAATATGTTTACTAATATCTGTTACAGAAATTATCGCAAATTAATAAATTGCAAAATTTATAAGATGCAGGCCAAGTAAATATTAAAAATGTCGACTTCTGGAATTCATAGAAATTCCAAAATAATCTCATTCAATTTTATAATGGCCGATTTACTCATAAAATTTCCATTCTAACTTAAATATATGAGCTTGTTATTAAAAACTGAACCGTGTTTAAATCCAAAGCTGATTTGTTTACTTACTTTTGTTTAAACCTAATATGATTTTGAATTCGATTCTTTCAAATTCTAGTTGACCCGATTTTCAAAATTTATCAAGCAAGCATCTTATAAATTCTGGAATTTATTAATTTCCAATACTAAGTGCTTCAACATAACGATTCATGAACAAGTGAAAAATTTGATAACATCTTTTTATTCCAATAATTATAAAAAATTATCATTACAATCGAAAATTTTAATATTATTGTTTAAATTATTAAAAAATTTTTGATGCTTTTTTAGAAAACATTTAATATTGTAAAAATAATTTAAACCAATAAATTTTTTTGTTGTGAAAATTATTCGGACTAAATTTCATTATCTGTTCTGTGCATTTATAATTTTTTTTAATCGTAAAAATAACTTTTAGAATCTTATTGAATTCGATATCTGATTTTATATTTAACAGAGAACAAACATTGAAACGAGTGTTTAATAGTTTTCTTAAATGCATGACAAATGCATTTGTATAAGGAACACGCAAATTTATTCCATTTGGTTCCATGGACAGCACATGATGAAGCCATACGGTCTGAACCCGTTGGGGTATTACGATTGATTTGGTGTATATGGGTCCATTATTTGATTTTGGATCTGTGATTGGATTGCTCAAAAAAATCCCATATCGCAAAAATTCATCGAGTATTTTTACCTGGTTTATACGAATATATTATTTATTCTTTATAAAAAAATCTTATAAAATTCTTACCAAATTATCAATTTTTCCAGTTTTTGGCAAATTTTCCGTTATATCCTCTTAATAATATATACATTTTTTATTGAACTTATCAACTAACCAAGCTTCTGAATGTAAGAATCATGTACTGAGAGTATAAAGGCAGCTACATTTGGATGTTCATTTGATAAAGAAGTGAAAATTGCAGGCAAAGGTTTGAAATCAGGCGGTAATGAAACGATTATATCATCTAATGCCGTGAATGCGATAAAATTGGTTAGTTCCCGATGTTCATATAGACATTCCTTAAAGTTTACTTAAATTTAAATTTAATTTGTTAGTATTTTTTAAATGAAAATTTATTAATTTTATAAAAATGCTATATTAAAATTAAAAAGTTTTTTATTTTATACATGTTATATATATTTTGGCCATAGAAATATCTGCTAATTGTTCTAATTCTAGCATAATTCATAATGTGTTATAATTTATAATCAAATTATAATAATGAAAAATTTGTTTAAATATACAATTTTATTCATCCAGGCAGGCATTTAATTTATTTTTATCTTTTATCATATTCCTTAAAAATTGTTTTAAAAAATCTACTAAATTTTACATTATATTCAATTGCTTCATTATTCCATTCAGTCTCAAAATTTGGATTAAAACCCATTTCTGTGAAAATATCAGTCGGCATTTTCAATGATGTCCTAATACGTAATAAACCATCCAATTCATACAACTTTGCCAATTCAAATACAGCTGATTGCATACTAAGTATATATAATACAACCATGTCTACTTGTTGTAATCTTTAATAAAATATAGAGCATATTCAAATATATTTTAAATTTTATAATATATAATTATTCAAATGATTTTTTAAAATTACCTTGCCAGTTCCAAAGCCGTGATTAAAAGGTGCCAACTTTCAAAGAAAAATCTTCGAGGAATACAATAAACTAATTTGCGCGATACTCCATCTGAAGGTTGTGAATTTACCTAAATCCGGAATATCTCGAATTTCGATCAATAAGCTTTAAATTAACCTCAAAATGTTTCTTTCCATTGAAAAAGAATCTTGTAAGCTGTGTATTCGACAAGGGACAAATGTGAAAATAGTTTTTTATATTAAAATATTTATAAAAAAATTTTTAATTATAGAAATTAATTAGTAAAAGTAAAAAAGAGGCAATTTATGAAAGATTCTGCAGTGACCAAATTATTAATAAAATTATAATTGGTCAAATACATTAAATATTATTTTGTTATTTTTTAATTAATTATCATATTATATTATTCTATTGATATTTTTTCTTTCAGAATGATCAAACCGCGTCAATAATTTTTTATGTGTAAAATACCGTATTACCTTTTTCAAATTCCCCCGACATTAATTCCCACCCTCTAATTATTCCCACTTTTCGATTAGGTTGAAAAATAATTCCCCACCCTCTAATAATTCGCCACCCAAAAATCCTCTAATAATTCCCCACCCCCAGTAAATGTGCAAAAGAATTTCTAAAAAAAAATTTTTAAAAAAATACGGAAATATATTTTCTATTTAATTTTTAAATAATTCGATGAGTTGGGTATGAAATTCATTTCGTTTTTACTGTAATCTTAACATCTTGTTAGATATTGTTAATTCTTTCCATAAAAACCAACCAAGAAAATTTTTTGAAACTTTTTTATAGTAGTTTTATAAAAATGAAAATACTTAATTTAAAAATATTTTTCAATTATGCATCAAATGAGCTATTTATTGTCCGTAATTAGTGAAAAAATATCATTGTTATAGTACACCAATTAGTAGCTTGGGGTCAAGCCAATTCGCCGACTGGCAATTCTCCTACTAGCAATTCGCCGATTAGGCAATTCGCCTACTGGCCAATTAGCCGAATGGCAATTCGCCTGCTGAGAAAATAATTTTTATTTATTGTAGGGTTGCACCCCGTCCCCGTTCCACCCCCCCCCCCCCCCCCCCCATCCCAGGGCTTTTTTGCCCCCGTCACAGTCCCCGAAAAAGTTGGAAGCCATTCCCCCCTCCGCTCCCCGTGAGGTCGGTGATTTCGAGGGAAATTTCAAGGAATTTTTTTTTGAAAAACTCAACTAAATCATCTTTTTTTTCTTTATTTTCTTTCATATAAAAATGATATTTATACGTAAAATCATCTTCTTTTTTCATTTCACAATTCATTATAAAAAATTTTTTTGAAAGATGAAAAAAAAAAGTTGCAAAATCCCCGAAATTTCTGGGTCCCCGCCCCCGTCCCCGAAGTTTGGAAAATCCCCGTCCCCGAAGCTTGCCTCCCCGCAATTCCCCGTCCCCGAAAATCGTTCCTCGGGCTCCGGGGTGCAACCCTAATTTATTGTATATTGGCATTAAATTTATGACAAAAATCTAATTAAATTTCAAAATAAAGTATAATTTTTTATCATATAATTAATTTCTCAAGTCATAAATAGACAAAAATATGGAATATCAAAATAAAGCATTTAAATTTCTATTCTATTTTTCATTATATCCCAGTTCCAAAAATATAATATATCAATTTAATACATCAAACTGAAAAAATTTTCAAAATTTTAGATAAAGATATTTCAAATTACTAAATTTTAATTAAATTATCATGGCTTTTTTTTGTGTTATTTTTTCAATAAAAACTTAGCATATTTATTTTTATTTTATTAGAATAAAATTTTTAAAAAATCTCTGTAGTGTGCGAGTTGACTTATATTTTCATTAGGCAAATTGCCAGTCGGCGAATTTCCCAGTCGGCGAACTGTCTCAGTCGGCGAATTGCCTTTAGCCAATCTCGATATGTCAGGATGATAAAATATTGAATATTAAAATTTAAAATTTAATTTAAAACGTACAAAATTATCCCTTAAATTTTTATTATTCAAATATTATTAACCAAATTCACCCTGCTGCCTTTTTTTTTCATTTTTGCCACAAAAGTTAATTTCGCTTATTCTAGTTCAATCGACTGTAAATGCAAAATAATTACTCGCTCACTGAAAAATTGAAAAATAATTCCCCACCCTCTAATAATTCTCCATCTTTTGTAAAGGTTTAAAATTAATTGCCCTTGGGGAATTAAAAAGTTAATACGGTACTCTAATTTTAATTTTATTGATTAAGATAAGAAAGATTAACTTAAATTAATATGAAAAATATTGTGTGCAAGAGTACACATTTTTACAATACTTTGATATGAATATTATGCTTTTTTAAGCTTTCAAGAAACATTTGATCGATCTTTTATATATTAATTAAAGAATCTTGAACCCCAAAATTTATGTCATATATATTAGTTGATAATTTTGGATTATTTTCTCAGATTTGAACAACACTAAAATTATTCCATCAATAGTATGCCTAAATTATCGCGCTATCTAAGAGATATTCTAATTGTAAATTTAGGATAATATAGAATTATTTATGATATGATAGATAAAAATGTACTAGGAAATGTTCATAATCTGAGAAATTGGATGGATAAGGAGTAAGCTGCTAAAACAATAAAGTTATTTAATTTTAATAATTTAAAAATAAAATTATTATTTATAAAAAACTAATCTCAGCAGTTCCTTTTATTTGAGCATTGTCTGCTATTTTCATCAAAGGACAAAAGAACCCATATGTGTCCATTCGACAAAAATCTCGACGAAGCATTTGCATAGGAATCATAGTTTGCAAATTTGAAGAGATGCGAAAATTTTTCTGAGATATGTCTGTGATTTCACATTTCATTTCATTATTTAATAAGGTAGATGAATTAGAATCGAGTAGGTTCACCATTGTAAAAGTACCGCAAAAATAATTGCCATTTATACTGAATTTTTTTAAAGTTTTGTTAGAATTATTGATAAATTATATGAGTTTTTTAATTGAACTAACAAATTATTAAAAAATTTAAATTCCTTTTTCAATATTTTTTAAAATTGCAGATTCTAGCAAGCATTTGATGTTTTATAAAAGCCGAATTTTTAAATAAAATTATATTGATAATAAAAAATTCATACAAAAATGTTTTCCTGCTTGTAAATGAACGAAGAACAAATAAATATTCTTGCTGTTTGTTGTCCATTCCGATAGGTAATAATAATATTCCATGCATTTGATCATAAACATTAAAAATAATAAGTAATACCAAAATAAACCAAGGAATTTTATTCTCCAAATCCATTATTTTAATTAAGTCTGATTTTTTCGAATTCACTTAATTAAATAAAAATTATATAAATTCTTATAGAAATTATGATTTTATGATTTGAATAAATTTTTATTATGGTGGAAGTATGTAATAGTAGCCACGAGTCATTGTGTGCGCAATTTTACTATTCTTATTTGTTGGAAGAATGAGAATGGGAATATGCATAGATTAGATTAAAAATATAAAGAATGCGCTTCTGCGGAAATTCTGAAAATTTAATAACGGAAAAAGATTAAAAATAAATGTGCGAAATACGAATATTTTTAATTTGACAAAAATCAATGAATAACATTTAAATTCAGATGAATATATGTATTTATAATTAAATAATGCATTTTATCATTTAATAAATTAAAAATTTTTAATATTTATTATGAAATAGTTAATTTAGATATTATTGTTTGACACAATTTCATATGATAATATTAATTGAAAATTGAAAAGTTTCCATAAGAATATTGTTCATTCAATAAATATGATGGAAATAAACCAGTTTCTTGAGTACGTAGATTTGTACCATTGACGGTGCCATTCCAAATACATTTATTTATAAAAAAAATGAAAATAACCAATAATATCGCTTCGTAATGAATCAATTTCATTTTGGTTGAATTTGTGATATTCATCAAGAGCAGTCATTTTTTTAACAAAAAATTATAATTTTGAAATAATAATTTTTAAAATATTTTAATTATTTCCTAAATTTATCATATCCATTTTCATAAGCATTTTTTAAATTTTTTTTTTATTATTTTCATCATTGCATAAAAATAAAAGAGCGATAAAAAATCTTAAAATATCTAAATATGTTAAGTTTTTTTATTAATATGAATCTATAATATAACCGTTTTTTATTATATTTATTTAAAATTTTTTTTACCAGTATACCATTCATAATAGTAATCATCTATACTCTGAAAATCCCAAACAGCATCGCCTTTCAATGATTGCATCAATTCATAAACAAAACGACATATCTAAATAAATGTTGATTAAAAGCTAAATATTTATATATATTTCAAGAAGGGCATGTTATCTTATTCGCATTACAAGAATTGGGAATCAACAATTGGGGATGCGACAATTGTGGATTATTTTTTTAAAATAAAGTAAAAATTATTGTAATCAAGTTAAGAATTCAATGCATTAAAACATTTATTTATTCCTTTCATTGCCTTTCTCCAGAATATTCTCAAAACTTAGATATTTTTCAAAAAAATTCTGAAAATTTGTTCATTTTAGGTACATTTAGGCTGAGATTTTCAAAATAGATTGTGAAAATGAATAGAAAAATTTGGTGAAAATCATAGAATGCTGAAATTTTTCTGCAAATTGTATTCCTTTTTAATTTGCTTTTTTGGGTCTTATTTTCAAAAGCTTATGAAATTGAATGTGAAAATAAATTTTCAAAATTAATTCTCACAATGTTTCTTGAATTTTATGAATTTTAAGAATATTTTGAAATTTGAAATATTTTCACTTAATTTTGTAAATATGTAAAATTTTGAACATATTTTTCCCTATTATGTTCAAAATCTTTTGAATTTATTTGAAATTGAATTTTCAGAATTTTATTCATTTCTAATATATTTTAAGAATTTATATGTGCTCAATATATGTTGAGGATTTTTTCCTTTTTTAAAAAATTTTCAAAATTACATGAAATAGTCAAAATATTTGTGCACATATTTTCTTTGTGACTCTGGGAGTGTGAGGAAAAAAGAAATGTAAACTTAACAAGTACTTTTCATTAGCTTGATTACAATAATTTTTTCTTTGTTTTTTAATAAAAGAATCCCAATTGTGGCATCTCCGAATGTCGTCCCCAATTGTCTCGTCCTTAATTGCTGATCCCAAATTGTTGTAGAGCCATCTCTCATAAATAAAAAAAATACTTAAAATTTTAGGCATAGAATTATAATGTTTTGATAAAATTTTTTAACGGATAATTCTTGTAACAGTCGAATCTAATTATGTTACTCCATAATTTGAAATTCTCTCCGTTCCCTTTACATGTAATTTACATTGCTACTAAAAGTGCAAACAACATATTCACATTGCGCAAGAATATTAATTTCTGCAATGAGTCCACATAAAGCATCTTCATCATAACGAGTATTTTTTTTCTCAGCTTCTAAATTACAAATTTTAATAAATATATTAGATCGAAGAATAACTTTTTGCACTTTGTTCTAATGCATAGATTTCATATCCATTAAAATTCTGTGAACCCCAGCGACTTTTGGCCTCAGCAATTACAGCCGGTTCATCAGTTGCAATGAAAAGTCGTTTTGTTGTGATATTAACATTTTTTATTTCATACCATAATTCAATCCATTTCTAGTAAAATTTAGACTTTCTTAAATTTTTTTAACGAAGAAATTTTTTGCCGATTTTTTACTTTTATATGTAAATGCTCAATTTTAATTAGTTTGCAAAATCGAAATTATGGGTTGCCATTTAAAAATTGTTGGGATTCCGATTTATTAGATCAACAAGAAATTTTATGGAAATTTCCAAAAGAGTAAATAGATCTATACACATCAAGCGACATATCTCTAATATATCGAATTTTAAGATTGTTTATAGTCTAAAATTGCTTTTAGAATAGTTATTTTTTAGTTTTTTTAGAAAATAAATTTTATTTTTATTGTCATTCTATACATTTTTTTTATTATAATTTTATTAACATAATATTCATATACCATATAATCGTCCAATAAATGGTAATTAGCTTCCGCTATTTTATCGGTTCTGCGTATTTGTATTCCAAGAATTGGGCCTGAAGAAATTTAACAATTGCGGACGCGAGAATTGCCGACGAAACGGTCTGGTGCCGATGATAATAAAGCTGCTTTGGAATTATTTATAGTATTTTATTAGGAATAAAATTAATTTTAAATGACATCAAAAGCTTTGGTTAATGTTGAGTATTCACCGAGTTTTGACCAAAAAACCGCCAGATACACAATTTAAATGAAACTAACGGTTTTTTGGCCATAACTTTTTAAATTTTCAATATTGGTGTTATCATTTTGTATCTAATTTTATGCCTATTAAAATGATATTAATTATTCCAAAACAGCTTTACCATCATCGGCGCCAGACCGTTTCGTCCGTAATTGTCGCGTCCACAAATGTCGTAATACAATTAAAAATAATGATATACATAATAAATGAGCTATTATATTTTTAATAAATATAAATAGACCTTTTCCGAATGGAATTTCTGCTTGTAATTTACTGGTGCATTGTAATATTTGCTTTGAATGCTTCCAGATATATTTTATAAACTTTAAAAAATATAGGTAATTTCAAATTTGTAAAAAATTGCCTGGCCCATAAACCATAATGGTGGATTTGCATGATATAAAAATAGCAATTTAGCATATTTCTGTGGCACTATCAATGGCTTATTTGGTAAATCTTTATAATGCTCGCGGCTATCATTAACCGGAATAGTGACAATTCGATCAAATTGTAATGGTCCATTATATTGAGGAAATGGAGGGGAACTAGGCTGGATCTGTATGAAAGAAAGTCCAATTGTAGATTAATTTAATAAGAATTTACATGAAACCGTTATGCTTAAATTTTTAACAATTCAAAATTTATAAACTAATTTATAAAAAATAATTTCTTTAAAAAGTAAATTTAAAACATTTTTTAATAATTTTGATAGAGAAGGCCATAAATATTCATAATTATTTTTGTATATCGATTATCTTCGCCGGATTTTTTTCATCTCCAAAGTTACAAATATTATCCCCAAAACTGATCATAAGATTCTAATGTTAGAATAGTGTTTTTTCAACTTTTTATAACCAAATATGAATAATAAAGTAGGAATCAAAAAAATTTAAAATATCGTGACAGATAACCGATAAGGACGGACATTATTTTTCAGTTTAGGAAAATAATATTAAACAAATTTACAGATTCTTTATATTTGCATTTAGTGAGGGGAATGAATATGCCATTCCATCCAGCATTGCCATAAAGCCAGTTTTCACCATCATTTTCCAAAATCAATGTTCGATTAGCGGCTGCGGCAATTGTGAACCAAAAACTTGAAATAATCAATAATTTAAGTAATTATATATGTATAAATATAAATATAATTTGTTTTCAAGTTATTCAATAACATAATAGAAAATTTACCTTATATGATGTAAATAGCAAGTAAAGCCACAATTTAAAAAAATTGACTGCAAAGTGTATGTTTAGTTAGAATTTTGAAATATTTTATAAAAATTTTAAATTTATGATATTTTCAATTTCAGTATTTAATCAAAATTCAGTAAAAAATTTTCTTTAGCAAATTTAAAAAAGAAATTGGTATCCATAAATAAAGATTTTTCCAAAATATTATCCAAAAAAAACAATCTGTATTACGATCTAAAAATGAGGTACTTTTGCAGTTTACAGCAGGAGTCGGATCAAAAAATTTTCAAATTTATAGACAAATTACATCAAAAATTCAGATATGGTCAAAATTAAGACTTTTTAATAAATGCTTAAATATCAAAGAAAAACGATTTTTTCTTTCGTAGATTCATTTATATTTCATATTTTTCCACCTCTAATTATTTTTTCAGCTTTAGATTTTTGCGAAGCTTGCAAAAATTTTAAGAAGAATAAATCAAGAGAAAAATTTTTACCAAATAAAAGGCCTCATCAGAGGTAATTCTATCTAAAAATTGAGAATTGACCTTTTATTAAGGGAAAAATTTAATCCGTGAGGGCCGCGCAACGAAAAATTTAGACAATTTCAAGGAAAATATGACAATTTTATAAGAAATCAGAAAAAATCAGACAATTGGCCAAAAATCAGGATAAATCTGAAAAAACAGGACAGATCCGAGCCCTGAGGATGGAAGAGAAAAAAATTGATGATCGCTGCTCGTGGGCATTTAAAATATGTCGATGATGTAGGCCAAGAGATTTAAGCCAATTATCAAATTCAACGGGAGTTAAGGCCAGTGCTGTGTGCGGCCCGACTTTTTGAGGGTCGGGGCCAGCCCCGGGGCCGGCCCCGAATTTAACAAAAATTATGGCAATTATTTTGATTTTGAAGGGTAAAATTATATTTTTTGAAAATGAAATAATGGAAATATCGTTATATTTCGAGGATAGATAGTTAAAAATAAAAAATACATTTAATAATTTTTACAAAATTTCTTTGATTTTAAAATTTCTCATAATTTAGAAGCCAAAAATTTTTTTTGCTCTTTGTCCGGGGCCAGTCCCGGGGCTATGGCCGGGGCCAAGAATTAAGCTCCGGGGCCGGGGCTCAAAATAGCTGACGCGCAGCACTGGTTAAGGCCAATTTTTCCGAAAGTTTTTGCAATGTGAAATCACGTAATTATTCCATTTCGATATTATTTTTTGAGAAATAATGATCAATGATAAAAATTTCCGTATTTTATAATATCGAAAGAAATTCCTTCCTCCATCATTAATCCCCCTCAACACTGATTGAATGAAAATTTGATTGGCAGATTTAGAAGCCCCCTTTTTCCCATTCCCCTTCCATCACTCTCAAAGGCTCCCGAGCAGCGATCATCAATTTTTTTTCTTCCATCCTGTAAACTGCAAAAATACCAAAAATGATAATTAATGAAAAATGTAGATTCATGGATATTTTATTTTTTCCATAGGAAAATTTATTTCGGTTTTGTTTGTAACTTCCATGATATTTCTTATTTAAAGTTGATAAAATAAATGATAGCCAAATTAAATTTCTAATATAGGTTTACCTTACAAACAAGTAATCGCGCGTTCAGACAATCATCGGGATTTTGAAGTCGCTGGAGTGCTAAATGAAAATGATCACTTAATTTCATTAATACGTTCCGGAACTTTTTAGCATTTTTTCGTTCAACCAAATACTGTCGTGAATTCGAAAGCAAGTGGATTAACTTTAATTAAAAATTATAATTTAAATTAAAAAATTAACAAATATACATTTTAAAGTTATTTAATTCTTTCGAAAGGATTTTTGGATATTTTTATCCGATTATAAAATTAATTGTTAGTATTAGTATACCAAAATTATTTAACGGAGGATTTTTCGAATCGTTTATTCCTTAGCAATGGAATGCTCAAAAAATGAAAAAATTTTGTGTAACTTGTTGAGAAAAAAAATTAATGATGTTAAAAATATAATGAAGTGTTAATAAAAAAGCCCAGTATGGGTTTTTATTTTTATAATTAATACATATATTATTTATATCAATTATAAAATTAATATTTTTTTTTAAATTTACTTGATATTGAATTTTTTCTTGCCGACCCAAAATATTTCGAAGGGATAGATTATTTTTATCAGTATTAATATTACTATTTAAAGAATAGTAAAGTTCGAGTAAATGATGATATAGATTCCGATTATGCAACATAGTTTCCTCGTCATGTATATCAATATTCTAAAAATTTCTTTAAAAATTTAAAACATTTAAAAATCAAATTATTTAGTATTTTAGGAAAATTTTTTTGAAATTTTTTATGCCATAAAAACAATTTTATAAAAACTGAAGACGATACAAATAATTTAAATAATATTAGAGATTGATTTAAGGTAAAGTAGAAAAAATTTATTTGATTTTTGGAAATTAATTTGTGAATTATAATTTTTTTATAAATAATTTATTATTATTTAAAGTTTCATATTAAATATTACTCACTTCCATTTTCCATGATATGAATAGATTTTGCTTTATTTTCAACTGCATTTTTAACAAAGTATAAATAATTATTGTTGTAATAAAAATAAAAGTTATATAAATGGCCCTTTTTCTTTTAGATAACATTTGTTAAATTTTTAATTGCTACAATTAAATCATAAAATTATTTTAAATATTTTTTTAACATTGCAAATAATTCAACCAAAACAAATTTCGTATCAGTTCAATTTGTTTTCGGATGACAAGTTAGAATTATTTTCAAAATATATTATTGTTTAAAAAGGTCATCGATACATTTATTATATGTGAAAAATGGAAAAACTAGCATGAGTTATTCCCTTAAATCTTTATCGCATAACCGAATCTTCGGATCCGCTTTCAATCATTGAAATTTTTCTGCAGTTATTGAAGAATTCTTTTGATGTTGTTCGTATAGAAAAAGCCTTTTGATGGGCTTTTGAAGATTATCATATTACAGCATGTATCCAAATGATCTAAAATATTTATTTAAATTTTTATATTATAATTATTCTATTTTTTTCAGATTATATTCATATTTTTCTGGGGATCGAGGCTTATTTTATTGTATCAGTCGTACAAATTCGGAAAAAAAATAAAAATAATTTTATTTTTAATATTTCGACAGAAGAAATTCACTGATATTGATATAGTTAAAAAAAAAAGAAAAGATTTTTTAATAAAAAAGAAAAAAACTCGACTGTTGTATATAGATTTAAAAAATTGTTTAAAAATATCTTCAAAATGCCAGAAATATTATATTTTTCTAATAGATGAAAAATTTATGGAACATTTTTTACGGTTCCTAAGTACGGATCCTTGAGTTTCGCATCTATGTTCGAAGCATTCAATAAATTTAACTTGGTTGACAATGAGTTAATCATTCATAATTAATCATGTTTAAATATTATTTTCTTATAATTTATTAAAATTAAAATTATCTGATATATTTAGAAATTTTAATATGATAATTAGCTTAAGAAAATCCATATTATCAATAATAATTTTATCCATTGCATTATTATTCATACAAATTATTAAAATTATTCTACAAAACAATATGTTTTGGTTGAATTCAAAGGCTAATAATTGGTTTAATTTAGACGGAAATTGCATAGAAAAAGAAATGGCGAAGGTATTTACTAATAATAATTATTTTACTTTAAACTCAATGGTCGATAATTAATTATCGTCATATTTGGGGCTCATTGTTTACTAACAAAATTAGTTTAAATGTATAAAAATAAATATTTTTATTTTGTTAAACATTTAAATAAATTCAAATGATTATTAGACAATTAAATTATCGATTGATATATGGCTTGCTTAAATAGATTAGAGATCTAAAATTTATTTTAGGCTTATTAGTATATTTATTTATGGTTAAAGAGGATTTTTTCAGGAAAACAAAGGTTCTAATTATTTTTTCCAATGGCTTGAATATGATGAAAATGTACAAGTAATGCCACATTTTGATCAATTCATTATTTCAAATTCCATGGATGGCAGATTGGGAAATCAGGTTAATTTAAATTGTATAATATAAGATTTTTTTAAACAGCATTAATTTAGCAATAAATATTAAGGAATATTTACATAATATGAACTTTCATTGCTATATAAATTACAGAATAATAAAAAAAATACATAAAAATTCATTTTTTTAAACAATATTTAGGAATTATATAAGATTAGATATATTTTTAGAATGCCAAAAAGCAGAATATGTTTAAAATTAAAACAGAGCATGATTTTTTGTTACAAATTTTTGATAGAAAAAGTTCTCTTTATTTTCTTCATAAATTTGATTTCAAATTATTAATACTTAAGATGTTTCGCTATGCTTCACTTTTTGCTCTTGGCCAAATGCTGAACCGTACACCCATCTATGCTAATGAAGAAGATGTAATTCGAAAAATGGATAGTGAATTAAGGATAGGCTTTCCGAATCTACACAAAAGAATTTATTTTTTGGTAAAATTGTAAATTTTAATCTTGAAAATGAGGTATAATTTAGAAATCCAATAACTCATTGAATTTTGATGTTGTTGAATTCGGAAAAGATTGTTGCGATTATGTGGATCCCAAAATGTTATTTTGTAAAAGAATTTATCATATTCAATTTTTTTATCATAGACTTTTATCATATAATTATTCACGAATTTTAAAGCTGGATGGTCCTGGAAATTTTCAAAATTATAAATATTTTCATCATCTGAAACATCAAATATTTGATTTATTTTCATTTGGCAAAGAAATAATTGAAAAAGTGGAAACTCTCAGAAAAAGACTATTTATGTATAATTTGTTGAAAAATCTTAGTAATCCTTAATTTACAGAAATGAAGATGCTTTATTTTTTTGTGTACACACAAGAAATGGCGATTTCAAGCCACTAGGCCCTTCTAATTCTAACCAAGTGGGAATAGCTATTGATCGAATATTTCGTTATTTATCAAGATTTGCGGTAATTATTATTAGATAATTAATTAATATATAAATAAATTGTTTTTAGTGGAAAAAATCAAATAATACAATTATGTTGCTTTTTGGCGAAGATAAGCCATTGTTGCAGTCTTTGAAATTTGGAAAAGGGGTTGGACAAACTCACTTCAAAATATAGAATAATAAAAAAATTTAAGTATATTAGCTATATATATTATATAATTGACTATAAAATGAGCCGAATTGAGGAATTGCATTTTGCACAGACAAGTTGTGATTTATTTCTGAACACTGCTCCACTCTCATCCTACGCATTTTGGATGGGTTATTTGATGCCAGCAGTAATTTATTTCAATTTTCTTTACTAATTTTTCCTTCAGAATCGACCCATCTTTTTTATTCGTAAATTAATTTTAGAACATAATGTTGATACTTTTCAACAATTACCTTTGGATTGGATTCCAATTGAAGAAGATTGGCTCAAACTAGAAAAATTTATTTAAAATTATTTTATTATTCAATATATTTATTTATTTATATAAAAATTAAAAATACTTTTAATTTAAATTTCTAATTTATTTATATTATAATTTTTATAGGAACGTAAAAAATTAATTCAAAAATAAATTTTCAAATTATTGGTATGTACTTGTCGTTTTTAATTAATATGTTAAAATGGTTGATTAGTGAAAATGACTTTTCAGCTGGTTGATTTTGTGAGAAAAAATTGCATTTTGATTACTTATATGTTACGATGTGGAGATATGAAAAAATTTTTTTGAGATTCTTATTATAATATTCATAAATTATTATAAAACGATGAAAAAACCTTATTTTAAGTAATTCTAGAATTTTCAATTTTTGGGGGTGACATGGGGAAATTTGGTGAGTGGGGTCGGAAATCTTCGCACAATAACATAAATGCACCGAATTTTGTTTATGAAATATAAAATATGAATTTTTCGATAAATAATATTGAGTATATTATTTTGCATTTGTGATAAAATTTGTACTATATCCATTATTTTATCAAATAGATAAATCTGATATTCTTGATTGATTATTCAGATCATAATACAAATCAAATATGACCACAAAAACGGAAAAATAAAAATCGCCAAGCGGGCTAATTCCGCACTTATGTGAAATGTGAATAATGGAGTTTTTAGAAAAATGCCGAGCGGAATTCGAAAAGGAATTCCCGCCACCAAAAAATCGCTAAGATAGTCACAATGAAACTCGTAGCACTTTTGGTAATAGTTGATTGTGTACCACACTTTAAAAAATTTTTTTTTAAATTTATTCCTTAAAATATGTTTTTAAGGGTTTATTAGGTAGTAGAAATCGAATCGACATCCATTTTGTCATATCATACCATCTTGGTATGATAATGCCGGCTTTTACCAAAAAAAGCAAATAGGGCCTAAGGGGCATTTTTGATGAAAAGTTTTTATGCTAATATATAGCTCATTCGACGCAGTTGATTTAGCTGATTTTAATGTGTAATAAATGAAGAAGGTTGTTTATTAGGGCCAAGCTGCACGAGACTTGGCCAAATTAAGATTTGAAATTTTGAATCAGCACCCTCGAAAACCCCAGAGTACAAAAAATTAGCTCATTTCATTATTGCAAAATGCAAATAGAGAAAATTGGGGGCCATTCAAGATCGGTTTCTAAAATTATATTTAGGATGGAATTTTTAAATAGGGAAAAAGATTGTCGCATCTCGAGATGCGAATTTTCCCACATATTTTTCCAACCAATTTCCACTTCGGTTTTTGTGTGATACTTTTATGTTTTATCCCCATCTTATCCTTGAATTCTTCTCTGTTTATTCTAAGGTTGCACACCATCCCCTCCCCGTCCTCGTTCCCCCCCCCCCCCCCCCGTCCCAGGGCTTTTTTGCTCCCGTCACAGTCCCCGAAAAAGTTGGAAGCCATTCCCCCCTCCGCTCCCCGTGAAGTCGGTGATTTCGGGTGAAATTTTAAGGAATTTTTTTTTGAAAAACTCAACTAAATCATCTTTTTTTTCTTTATTTTCTTTCATATAAAAATGATATTTATACGTAAAATCATCTTCTTTTTTCATTTCACAATTCATTATAAAAAATTTTTTTGAAAGATGAAAAAAAAAAGTTGCAAAATCCCCGAAATTTCGGGGTCCCCGCCCCCGTCCCCGGGATTTTTTGCCCCCGTCCCCGAAGTTTGGAAAATCCCCGTCCCCGAAGCTTGCCTCCCCGCAATTCCCCGTCCCCGAAAATCGTTCCTCGGGCTCCGGGGTGCAACCCTAGTTTATTCCCATTCTTGATCGTCGCCTATCTTCATCCAATCCTATGAAAAAAAGCTATTTGTGGCCCTTTTATGCTTCAAGAAACATTCCCAGATGCCGGATCCATTTATTTTCGCATTGAAATTGAAAAGACAAAATCCGTCCAGTTTTGCAATTTAATAAAGTTCTTTTGCCTAAGACTAAAGTGTACATTTTATGTATTACTATTTGCGAAATCGCAACTAGGATTAAGTTAACTGATGAGCCAAATTTCCCCATTTGACCCAGTGTGTGACAAGATTTTTGACCATTTTAATTTGAAAAATTATTTTTTAATAATATATAAATATTAAATAGATAGCCATGAAATAGCTTTATAAATTAAAATTATTTTGAAAAATATTTTTTTTTGAAAAATTATGGTCTTTTGTATGCACGTTGGGCCGTCAAATTGGCCGCGCCTTAAATTTTCAATAAAAATATTTCCTAAGATAATTTTTTGATATTTTATAGAACATTTTTATTTTTTTTTAAATATAATTTTCCTATTAAAATGGCATTAATTACCTTTTCCCTATTTTTAAATTCCTTAATAATTTCCATTAACAATAAAATAAATTGATCTTAACATCAATAAAAAACGAAAATTTTTTGCACCAGAAAAATGATTTTTATTTTTTTTTAAATTTATAAAACATTTTTTTTTATTTTTTTAAGAATATTTTCCATAAATAGAACGAATAATTCCTAACATTGAAATAAATTATTTTATATCAAAAAAAGAGAATTTTTTCTCAATTTTTTTTATTAATTCCAATTCTAAATTAATTAATATTTTATTATTTAATTAATTTTATATAGGGATAAATTTTATATCTATGTTGTTTAATAACAAAATCTTTTTATGCAACTCGTCCAAATATATATAAAATTAATATCTTCATCAAAATATATTAATTAGATTTATTATTACAACATTTCACTGTATTGATGAATATTAACTCTTCTGTTTCATTAAGCTTTTCTTTTCTTTTCACTTCATATTTTCTATTAATTAAGCCTTTTCTTGGGTGTCTAATATCTGGATGGGCCAAAAAATTGACACCTTAATAATGAATTATTAATATTTTTATTTTAATGACTATTAATATTTCGGAAGTTGTTTTTACGGAAATTTTTTCCTATTATTTTTTTTTTAAATAAAAAATTTAACAATATATAACTAAATAAATTTTATATCTAAAAATAAATCAAGTATCCTATATCGATTTTCTGACATTTATTATTATTTTCATCAAAATTTTTCATTTCACTGAATTAATGGAATTTCAAACATTTATTTTTATTGTAAAAAACGAGTTATAAACTTTCCGACGACGGTTAATGGCGAACGTAAATACTGAACGTTTAATGAATGATTTAGAATATTTTTAATATCATTCAATAGAACAAAAACTAGTCTATAAATCCGTATAAAAATTCAAAAATTTTCAATTTTGTTCACTTTTGCTTATTTTTATTCAAAACATCATAATTTTCATTTTTAAATAATAAAAAATGATTTAATCGCTCAATTAAAACCCATATATAAACTTTCAAATGGTTCTGTTCAGGATTAGTTGTAAAAAAACTGGTACGCCATTAACCGAATCGCCACTATCCGTCCGTATCCACTCTCCGAAATCCAAACCATATGCGATTTGGGGGGTGGGGGGAATACTTTTGTCAGATACTAACCATCTCAAACCCATGAACCGATTTATGAATTTTTTTTTCACAGATAATATCAATCATTGCTGTTACTTTGGAATTTTTTTCATATTTCGTCTCGTACTTTCGTAATATTTTTGGTACGATTACGTGTCAGGGATGCCATCTCCAAAACACAAAAATGTGGCATTTCTCTCAAAAAATTTGGAAAAATACGGCAAAAAAACGGCAAAAATTTTTTAAAATAAGGCAAAAATATGGCATGCTTGAAAACTTGTTAAAATGCAATATAAATGTTTTTAAAATAAGTTTTTTTATATATTTAACTTGTGATAAGCAATTTAGGCTGTGAAATAAAGATGGCTTAAGCTTTAAAAATCACACTTTTAATTCAAAAATGGCTTGTTTGGGCAAAATTTTAGTCAGAAATGGGCGCGCAGAGAAAAATTTAAGCCAAAAAAAGCCGCGCAGCGAAAAATTTAAGCCAAAAATGGCCGCGCAGCGGAAAATTTGACCCAAAAATAGCCGCCCGCGCTGCGAAAAATTTAGCGAATTTTATTAACTTGGTATGATTTGTGAAACTACGGCAAAAATACGGCATGAACAAATATACGGCAGAGCTATCAAAAATACGGCAAATGCCGTATTTATGTGGTATTATGGCATCCCTGTTACGTGTACGAATTAAGAGTACGAGGTCACAGCACTATTGTACATCGAAAACAAGAAACGCTTTGAAAAATTTTATTTCTGCTTAGTTTCTGCCATGACAATAGGTAAAATTTTGATTTTTTTTCCGAAAAATTTAAAAATTTAGTATTTTTTGCCATATAATAGGCAGAAAATGTCAAAAAAATAATATTGCATTGCCGACAGGCGCTGCAGAAGAAAAAATTATTTATGAATCTATTCATTTCCAACATAAACCTTGATTAAACATTTTATCATATTCACTATTGACGGTCAAAATTGTAAGTATGCTTTGATCCATGCGATTACAATGACCACTTTCATTGCGTTTTCTTAGGTCACAAATCGAATCTAATGGAGAACCAGTGGGCTCAATACATTGTCTTGTTGCTGCACAAAGCAGTGACCTATAATTAAATTTCCATTTAATTTAATTATTTCGATTTTGAATAAATTTTTATCTTCATTCTATACGCACTAATTTCAACATATAAAAAATATGAGTCGGATTTATTTGAGTCCTTGGATTATTGAAAAGAATCTTTGTAAATTTTTTTTATCAAATTAATATATTGTTTAAAAATAAAAATGTTAAATTATTTTGATTAAAAATTTCTGAATTTCCCCGTACTGACTTTTAGAATTATGGACCTCCAAATGACCTACCTTATACCAGAGAGCTTCAAAGTTATATTAATATGATTTTTTTTATAATTTACCATTTAAGTATCTTTCTTGTGTATTCACTTTTATGTACAATGAAAACATTTGATTCCCATTGAATTTTTTCCCATTCTTCCACCAATGGAAACCAATCGGGGGCAAATGGTAAAAAATTGAACATCCCTTCAATGGAAAAAGGTAAGTTCATTAAAAATGTCATAAATAAAATCAATGAGATATTTAGAAATCTAAATGGAATTTTTTATGAAATAATAAGTTATATTAATAATTTAAGAGAGAATATTAATTTGGCAACAAAAACACTGAATTTGGCAACTATCTTTCGTGTCGAAAAATATTATATTTTTGAGGCCATATAACTTGGCCATAACAGGGGGTTTGGGGCTAGGATTAGGTTTAGGGCAGGCATGGGATTAGGGGCTAAGGGCTAGGGGTTATAGAATCTTAAAGAAGTCTGACTTGGCCAAGTTATATGGCCTCAAAAATATATTTTTTCGACACGAAATATTGTTGCCAAATTCAGTGTTTTTGTTGCCAAATTAAATGACTCCCATAATTTAATTTGTTTATCTAGACACCTAATAAGTCTTAATAAGTAGAAAATTAAAACAATTTCAAAAATTTGAAATTAAACAAAAAAAATCATCGTCCAGCAGGGATTATTCCATAAAATAAAGAGGAAATGGAAATGTGGCTTGGCTATTACTCATCTGCTTATGGTGCATGCAAATTATGTTACAGCAAATTTTGGGTAGCGATTCCCGGGAATCACTAATAAGACATTGGTCTAGCGAATTTTTAAAATCACAGCTTCTAGATGTCTTACAATCTCGAGAAAATAATTTATTTGTCTCGGCATGGTCGACAATTTCATACCGAGTATAAAGTATAAACATAAATAAAAGAATTTTTCATTGAGGGCTACCGGTATATATATGATTTAATTAAAACTCACTTGGGTTTGTCGCAAATCGCATTCCGTGAGCATTTTCTAAATCAACAAATATATTCTCCATCAGATAAATACACCGGAACCTCCTGGCAAAATGAGTTCAGATATTTCATTTTTTTCAATTGCCACAAAAATTGGTTCAAAAAGCTTTGGATCATGAAATACAATCGAAGTGTCTATCCAAATCCATGTGTCAAATTCAGAAAAAGATTGCTATTATATTATTAATTAACACATTAATTAATACAAATATATAATAATTTAACCGAAAAAACAATAAATTTCCATGCAAAAATATTTGTTCTTTCTACAACTTCGGATGGAAGGGTAGACCAATTGAATTTACGCAATTCCATACCACAAACTGCATTTAATGGTTCCATCGGTAAAAGGAATTTATAATTTTTAATGAAAATTTCATTGTAAAAAATTAATAAAAATAAAATTGAAAAGTTATATACCAATATTTTATCCTCACTGAATCCATCTAAATCGTAAACAATTATTCTTTGATGGCATCCGAATAGTTTTTTGAAATTTAAAAGAAGTGTTTTTAAAAAGGGGTAATATTTGGTATTGGCTGCCGTCACAAAATGAAAACCATGTTCTCCAGGTCGTTTTAACTAATAATTTTTAAAAAATTATCCAACTTATTTTATTAATTTTTGTACTAATGGAATTTGTCCTCTGTACAAGGGAATGAGGATGATAATGAAAAAAAGAAAAAGATGATGATGAGGAGATAATGATGATGATGCTATTGAAGAAGATTGAAGATGATGAAGAAGATATCCTCAGATCATCCTCATCCTTACCCTCGTAGGGGACAAACTCCATAAGAAATCTTAATGGTGTTTTTCGAAATTTATTTTAAGAATACATATTATCTATTGTGATACTTGTGCAGTTTAAGCACATGAAGGGAAAATGGATGATGGGGATGGGGGCTTTCGATAAAAAAGTGGTTCTATCCGATTATAAGAGGGGGGAGGGGGGCTCAAAAAATAGTACTCTTAAAAAAATTTTCGTATTTCTACAGTATAGAAAATATTTTTTCTCGCTGGAATGGGTTGGAACTGTGGAGGAATGTAAGAGTGGATCCTGGAGCGTGCGTAACCGAAGCGCGAGAACTGGACGAGCTTTAGCGAGCTAAGTGAGCCGTGAGGAGCGAAGGCGGAGCAAATTCCGGAGTCCACTCTTAAATGCCCACCGGAGTAGTTCCAATCCGTATTTCCTTTGCGATACTGTAACTTTATTTGAGTTTTATGCGAAATCAATAGCAGATTCGACATTCGAACTTGTCTCATCAAGACGCGTCGATTGAATTATAATTTGACTAAATTTTTTTTAAATTTTCTACCCATAGGTATCCCTTCCGGTTATATTTGGTTATTCTGTATTTCAACCCGAAAATCAGGGTCATAATTTTGGTGCCATTGGACTTAGCTTGACCAGAGAAAAAGAAGTCCAATGGTATATCATACATCATACGACAGCGTACCCGAAAGTTCTCTATACTGTAAAGCGCCCAAATTAATACCTGATGGTCGTTTTTTTGGACTTTAGTTCAATATAGAAAAAACCCATTCTAGAAGAGGCCATTGGAAAACCATAAAATCCTCTAATAAATTTGCTTTCTATTTTTTTATATATAATTCTAAATATCAAAAAGTCAACATTATGAAAAATAGATGTCAAATTCATTACTTTAGCAAAAAAATCCTGAGAAAAATATTGCAAAAATAAAATAAAAAGGTTAAGAACTTCAAATTTTTGTTTACCCTACCGGAATTTTTTTCCTAACAATATATTTATCAGAGAGTTGATATTTATGTAATAGCCACGTGAGCGCACAATTGAAACGACGACCTTTTATTAAATTTTCAGTTAAATTGCCATATGACCGAATACGTATAAAATAACGCATCTAAATTTATAATTAAATTTTAATAAAAGAGAAAAAATATACACCAATTCTTTTCCACAATAATCAGAACTATCATCATTATCATTATCACTATTAAATTAGGTATAATATGAGATATTTTATTATTCATTATTTTTAAGTATTTACATTGTCAAAGGAATAATTATATTGTGAACGCGTTGTTGGTCATAAATATTGGCTTGTTTTTGTTTTACAGATAATACATTCAATATAAATATATATATACAAAAAGCAAATAAGATGAGTAAAAGTAAGCTGTTCATTTTCCCCACACATTTTGATGAGTAGAAAAAATATTTTAAAGTCATCTTAAATGCTTTCTTTTAATATTCTTTTAATTTTATTAATAGATTAAGAAAAATAAAAATAAAACAAATATTTTAGTTTTTTATTTTGAATAATTTTGACCTTTTTCAATCAAACCAAGAGCTAACTATGTTAATTTGAAAATTTTCATTTGTCATAAATAAAAAAGAAAAAGCAAGATTCTACTAATGATAATAAATAATATTGAAAGAGTGAAATAAAGAAATATATTGAAAGAATTGAATATCGAGATTCAATCTATCCCGAACCGATTTTCCGCGCATCATGGAAAATCAAAATTTGAATATATAAAAAAATTCTTTCTTATGGCTGAAGGAAAAGATTATAAAATTTCATTTATCTGGTACCAGTATCAGATTCATGACGGCTGAAAATCTTGGAGAGATGAAGGCACTTAATTTGCGATGATAGCATCAGAAACAAGGAAAAAATATAGAGGAATTTTGCAGATTCTTGGCTTGATAGATATTTAGTAACATTTTATGGGAAAATGCATTTTGTAGGTCCCAAAGGCATAGGCATGTTTTAGGCTGGATATGCATTTTGTAGGATAGTCATTTTTTGGGTCAGTGCTTATGATAGTTGATATTATCGGCGTCACCCAGAGATGCTGAAATATAATAAATAAAGTTTAAAGTTTTTATTTATTATTTTTAGAAAATTCTAGCATGATTTTAAAATTTGGGCTAAGCTAGGGTTTGAGATAGTGTTCTACTTCTGGCGAAATAGTGTGTAAGTTTAACGGATTTTCAATTTTAAGTTCAATCATATAGAACAACAAAACACTATTTGTTTTCTTAAATGCGATTTAAAGAAATTATAAATTTTCAAGAGGATGTCCAAAATATAGAAAATTCTAAAAGAGATGATGAAAAATTTTCCAGTGGATTTTTGAATGGCAGTAATTTAATTTGCCGAAAACAATAAAAAAAAAATATAACGCGCATTAAATCGATGCAAACCGGTTTATTATAAACCGGTTTGGGATGCAACGAAACCGATTTGCATCGATTATAAGGCATAATTTTATTTTCCTTTATTGTTTTAGGCAAATTCAGTGTTTTTTCGGCAAATTAAATTTTTTTTTCGCAAATTCAGTATTTTTGGCAAATTAATATTATCTCTTTTTGAATTATTAAGGAATATTTTATACCAATTTGGTTTTAATTAAGGTCACAATATATATTGAAAATCTCATAAAATTTTCAAATTGAAAAATAATTATCAAATTCGTAATTCGCCTCAAAAATTTTTTAAGAATTTTATGATTATTTAATTGAATTTTTAAAAATTTTTAAAAATGGTATTTATATTTCAAAATAATAAATCACGGTGGATATACATATATATAAATAATAAATATATAATATATTCGTTAAAAATTTAATTTAACACAAGAATTTCATAATACATATTTTTTCCACTACATTCACAAAAAACATTCGTTGCAAAGTGTTATTTGAGGGATACTGATCATTCAAAGCATCAACATTCATTAATGCATATTTGCCCGATTTAATAAAGCGATCAAAAGTACGATAGAAAGATTTGTGCATATGAGAATTTATGAGAGCTTCATGATGATGTACTTCAATATTTATTTGACATATTACAGGCAATTGGTTAAAATATTCTGAAAAAAATTTAGCAAAAATTATAAAATGCCATAATTTACAAGCATTTTCCCGATTTAAAATCTTAATAGTTAAAATTATCTGGTAAAGAAAAATAATAAAGTTTTTACTTTTTTGCATTCCAATTTTCCAAAAAAACCATATGGATTATTTACATAATTTAACAAAAGTTTCTTTCTAGAATCTGCTTTTTTCAGGCCACAAATTAGACTTTTAAAATTCCTATGCTCTGAGTGTGTGCCTAAAATGTAATTGAATTATTCTTCTTCCTAAATTAATCTTTTTGTGAAATTTATTTTATTTCTTTGCCTTTTATATCGTAAAAATGAAAAAAAAACAAAGATTATAAAAACATTTTGAATTACATACCTACAATTTGTTCAAGAATTCCAAATTCTGCTCCTTCTACATCGATTGAAATGAGATCAATTGGTGTTCTAAAGTTGTATAGAAATAAAAAATCATAGATACCCAATTGCTGTTTGACTTTCTTCTCTATTTTTCCACCATCTGTAAATAATAATATAACTTTTCTGTTTTTACATATAGTGTGAATTAACATTTGCGACTTACAGGTACGGCATATATTTAACGAAAAAGGCTAATAAAAAGCAATAGATACCTATCTTTCAAAAATTTAGCAAATGTATAAAATATTGAGATAACATTTTCTGACAAATTTAAATTCTTTTGTCAACTTATAAAGGTAGTGATTTTCATCTAGCATATGTACTATTTATATTTTTGTAAAGCTCATTCAGGTGGTTTAATTCTTATAGTTTGTCTGATTTGGTATAAAACCGAAGAGTTAAACTATTTTAACCGTTAATGAATCTTTTTTTTTGTTTAAAACTCAATTAGTTTCAGGACAAATCAGACAATCTAGTATATATCAAACAATGCGTCATATTGAGATTTACAATAATAACTAAAAATGGTTTAAATGATGAAAATCGTTTCCTAAACCATTTTCAAAAAATTCATTTTGTCGACAAAAGGAATTAAAATTGACAAAAAATTGGCAACCAAAAAATATTTTCATTTTTTAATTAATTAT
Source organism: Pratylenchus scribneri (assembly GCA_030063045.1). Classification (NCBI taxonomy): domain Eukaryota; kingdom Metazoa; phylum Nematoda; class Chromadorea; order Rhabditida; family Pratylenchidae; genus Pratylenchus; species Pratylenchus scribneri. Next base: position 233,772 of record JAQSEB010000159.1, read on the forward strand.
ACATTTATTTTTTTGATAAAATTAAAAAATACCTTTTCGAATTTTTGTTATGAAAATTTTTTAATTTTTTAATATTTTTGATTCAAAAAAAAGTTTCGATTTCGACAAATTTTGGATTTGTTTTCTTTACCTAAACTATAAACATTTTCAATTTCCTGATCTCTCGTTTCCGCTCCAACTGAAGCTTGCACAAAAAGACCTTGAAGTTGTTTCGTTATTAAATCTTCATTTATTTCTTTTGTTGGATCAGCTGCAAGAAAATGGCACTCTGGATAAATATTGCTCAGGTTTTTTTCCGCCCATATAATTTGTCCAACTCCTAAGCAAAATATTAATATGATCAATAATAATTTTTAATTTTGTTAAATTCATCAAATAATATTATTAATAGATTTATATAGTAAAGTATATTAAATGAATTGTCATATGCAAATAAAATAAATGTTTGCCTAGTGAAATGACCACACATTCATATGGCTTTGATAATTTTTTGGAAAATTTAGCAAAATATTTAATTTCGCCAGATGCATCGGCAAGCAATTTCAATGGCTTTAATTTGTTCAATTCAGAATACCAAATATCCTGTTAAAATTCTTTCATATTTATGAAAATATTTATTTGTATTTTTAGCCGAAATCTGACAAAGATTTGAAAAAGAAAATGCAATTCGAATAATTATTTTAATTGTTTGCTCTTACCTGATTATAGTATTATTATATTATAAATATTTATTCAATTATTTAATATTTGATATGTTAACCTAAATTATTGAATTATTCGTTTCTATAGATAGGCGCCCGAATAAAATTTCTATTTAGTGCGAGTTAAATTTGAAAAAATGAGTTGTGAAAATTGTGGTGGAATGGGTTCTCTAGATCAAAGATCTCGAATTAATGATTGAATAAGCTAGAATTAGGGATTTATTTCCATTTATTTATGGATTTTATATATAATAAAATTTTTTTTGTGATTGAAATTTTGAATTCGGAATAACATAATTCGAGAAGAGGGGTGGGGTCGAAATTTCGATTTTCGATTTCGATCGTCGAAATTTCGATGTTTTAATTTCGATTCGATTTCGATTTCGAAAAGCGTCGAGTTTCGAAAAAAATTCGAAAAAGGCAAAGGGGGGACCCTTTGCTAGTTTCAATCAAAAATTTGGTATATTTTTTGAAACGAATTCCTTTTTTACTTAAAATTTCCTTATTTTGCTCAAAATATTTAGTTTTTTAATTTATTTTTCAATTATTAAATCATCAAACGATGTTTTATAATTGTTTTAGGAATAAAAAAATGAAAATTTTAAGATTTTAATAATATTATTTTGATGGAAATGGCCAAACAATAATGTAACATGGAAAGAATCGCACCTAAAATAATCACCGAAAAATCTACCAATTAATTTGTTATTTAAAAAATAACAAATATGTACAACCTTATGAAAAAAAAACCAAAAATTTCTTAAAAATAAAAGCTAAGTTTGGATGGGTTTTGGGTATTGGTTTGATTGGCAACTATTTGGCCAATAACAGAAACAAGAAAATTTGAAAAAGCTTTTTTTATTTCATCAATATGCTAAACCCTACAATTTTATTTTTTTAAATATCATTGAATATTGTTTTTTGGATAAAAATTTCACTTTTTTGTATTTTCAGAATTTTTTTTCAATTTTTAAAGAATTTGGAAATTTTTTTTGAAAAATTTCGATTTTCGATTTCGATTGTCGAAATTTCGAAGTTTCGTTTCGATTTCGATTTGGAAGTGAGTTTCGATTTCGAAGAAAATTTCGATTTCGATTTTTTTGAGTTTCGACCCCAGCCTTGTTCGAGAAGGCCTGTGATTGAGGTATTAAAACATACAACCAATATAGAGGGATAACAAAAGAAGTAAATGTCTTTAAAAGTGCTATAGCCTCTAGAATTTCTAACTTATTAATCCCCCCCCCCCCCCCCCCCCCATAAAATCAATTAATGGGGTTTTTCTCGATGCTTTTAATAATACAAAAATTACATTGAAATGTTGGGGAATTTGTTTCAATGTTGTTCCCAGATCAATCGTTCCATTCAAAAATCTTTTTAAAGGCAAACCTTCCATTTGTTTTTTTAAGGCATTTTGAAAATTAAATGATTTTACCAAACAAATACCGGAACACTGAAAATTTTATATTATTTGTATAAAAAAAATATCTTACCAAATTTCTTATGATTTTAAAATCGTATGCAAAAAATATTATTATTAAAAAGATAATTAACCAAATATAAAAATAAATTTTGCTGATTTTATTAATTTTAATTAATATATTTCTTTTCATTAGGAAATTATTAATGTAAATCCTTTAATTAATCTTTAAAAAAGTAAAAACTATATAAAAATTATTTTTTTTCTTTAAAAATAAAAAAAATTTCACCATAATTTGAATTGATTGCTGAACAGAACTTACTATCATTTGATTCATCTAAATTAGTTAGCTCATACATCAAGCTACTGCTATTCAACTTCACTTTTTAATTTAATGTGAATGACAATCCTGTTTTAATCTCAATATCATTTTTTCAATCCTCTAAAATTTTTTATAGTATTGAGATAAGTATCTGGGTCAATTTATTGTTTAATTTAATCGAATGCCAATTTAGTGTTAGCCAAGATTTACGACGATCATGATTCATGATCCGTCATCAGCTAATTTTTTAATCTAATTAGGCAATAGGCTCTGATTATTAATGAAGCTAAAAATTTTTGATACAAGGAAAAGTGATTATCAGGTAAAAGTAGACTTATCATCGATGATTTGTGCTCTCCTATCGCTGATTTTGGCCTATAAATCGATAAACTTTTGATTTCGTTGATAAAAGTTGAACATCTAAGGCTATATTCTGCAGAAAACAGGGGTAAAATTAAGGAAACAAATAAGGGTAGATTCAGGTAGCTAAAATAGTTTGGATCTTATTGCAATTAATTTTCAGAAGATCAATCGTTCCCTGGCGATTACACAAAATTTCTCATCAAAGAAACACGGCTTTTACATCGATGGAATGGCATGGCTTATGTTATCGGTTATAGTATGGCTACAGGAATTGCATAGAAAATGCGCGCCAAATTTGCCAGATCATGAAATTGCGATCAATTTTCTTTCAACCATTTAAAAATATCGGAATCAATGTCGTCACGAACCATTTTAAAGCTTAAAAACTGTTTGGACTCGGTTTAAACAAGAAATTTGATATATTTGATTGTTGCTTTTTAATTTTGTATCAGATTCGCTTAGAAATTCATGGTGTAATCCTGTAATGTTGCCACATCAATTTTTTGATATTTAATATGCCAATGGATAGCCAATACTTAGAGTTATTATGAACTTTAGATTATTTTAATTGGTTAATTTACTGATGTGCTAAGGCTCGTCAAAATCGTCGAGACGGAAATAGCCCAGACGAAAATGACTTTACTCTCCAACCGAATTTAAATGATCCATAAAAGGAAGAAATTGAAGAAGAGATTGAATAAATAACAATTTTAAGTATTTTTGCACTTATAATTTATTGAAATTTTAGTCAATTTTTCTTCAGAAACATTTTTTGTGAAAAATACGATCTTTCTAGAAAATTCAGTCTATCTCAGACCCGCGGGGAACCGCGTTCAGGCATCCCCGTCTCCGTCCCAGGGCTGTGCAGGTACCGGGTTAGAGCCGGCAAGGCACGGCACCGCGCTTAGCGTGCCGGCGGCCTCCAGCTGGCACGGCACGGCACGTGCCGGCACGGTGCCGGCACATAATTTTCTCGGTAAAATTTTTTTATCATTAAGTAAAAAAAATGCGTATGTTAATTCACAAAGTAAAATTCGATCGAATTTAAAATTGCAGAGAACTAATTTTTTTTCAGAAAAAAGAGCCATTGTTTGTTTGAGCACCAAAATATTCTTTTTTCAGAAATAAAACTTAATAAATTTGAGAAAAAATTTGCAAAGAGAATGTGGTTGATGGAGACGAGAAAACTTTTAGTGTAAATTTTGTTAACTTGGAATATTTTGGTAACATACGAACTTAAAATTGAAAATATTCTTATCCTTTTTCTTAATTAATTTTCATTTTTCAATAATGAATTCTCCTTTAAATTATTTATTATGAAAGTGCCGAGATCATGCCGGCTTAGAACTGGCACGCACTGTACGTGTCGACCTTCGGCCGGCACGGCACGGCACCGTTCAGACCGTGCCGACTTTGGGTCGGCACGACACGGCACGGCACGACACGTGCCGTGCCGTGCCGTTGCCGGCACCTGCACAGCCCTGCTCCGTCCTCGATAGTGCTGTCCCCGATCATCAACTTCCCCATTCAACTTGCCCTCGACCTTCGAGGGCGCAACCTTAATAGGAATATATAAATCGGATTCGAAAATTAAAAAATAAATTTTTCTATAAATATTTTTTTAAAAATATTTTCCAATTTGCAATGGGGATGGAGTAGTTCACAGTAAAAATTGTCGACATTTTTTATTAAATGATTTATACAAATTAATATTTATAAGACAAATTAGAAAATTTAATGTTGCTCAATAATCAAATGTAATTTTTTATAAATACGGTGATAGTGAGACATTTCCGAATTTATCCATTTTTAGAGGTAACCATTCATAAGGGAAAAAATCGCGAGGGTTAACATGATGGCAGCGATTACCACAAATTTCGCCTTCACACATATTTTCGCAATCCGGATAGTAAATAGTACTATTATCTGGCATTAAATAACCAATCCACCATGCAAAAGTTGAAGCATGTGCTGTGATGATCATTGTTTGGCAATTAGAAACAGCAAAACAAAACTCTTCGCTACGACTATTCAGTTCATTTATGGAGATTTTTTGTATAGACTAATAAAATATTTTTAATTTTATTTCTTAAAGAGAAAAAGTTAAAAAGTAACGAATAACGACTGAACTTGGATTTTATGAAACTTTTTGAATATAATTTTACATCATTGCAAAAAAAAAAAGCATAACTTATGATAATTTTTTTTTGAATTTATATGAAAAATAAAATGCTTTCTCTTAAAATAAATTGAATGTAATAAATACTCACATTATTAAATTGAATTTCATTCATGAAATTTTTATCGTCGCCCAAGAAAATTACTGTTATATTTGAATATTTTATCTTAATTTTTATTTTTTTTAAATAAAAATTAAGAAATATATTACTTTTAATTTAGCTAGAACATAACTAATAGCTGCTTCTGTGTAGATTCTTTTCGAATGAATTCCAATTTGAACAAAATCACCCCGCCTGATATGCACACAGAGTTTATGAGTATTTATATCGTTTCTTAAAAAATTGGAAAATTATTTAAATTTAATGATTTAAAATACCTAAATAAATGTGTACTGTAGTTGACTACATTTTTCATTAATGTATTATTAAAATATAATATGTCACGCACAATATATTTAAAGCCAGTAAAATATTTTTGTGATTGGAAATAATCACCAGATAATTGTATAAATTTGGTTGTTTCATTCAAAAGTCTATGAAAATTTTAATGCAATATTGTTGAGAAAAATAAGATTAAAAATTGTGCAATTTTTTTTCATTATTATATATTCGAGTTTGCAGATTTATATCACATAATAAAAGCATTAAAAAGAAAAGTTTTAAATGTAAATAAATTATTTTAAAAGTAAACAAAAAAAAATTAAAAAAGACATATTATTATCTTATTGAAGTCTTGAAAATCAAATTTAAAACCGTATTTAATTAGTTATCGTAAAGAAACCATCTTCTGAGTGCTTTTTGGACAATTTCTATAATTGTTTTTAAGAGATTATTTTAATATTAGATGAATTACAAGGTAAATAATTATGAATTATCAGTTTATTTATAAATTATTTGCAAAATATAAGTTTTTTTAAATTTATTTATAAAATATTATTATCTTTACCTAAAAGGATTTTCGTATTGGCAACATTGATTACCGAATTGAACAAGCTTTATATCTTCTTTTCTTATTTCCTAATTTAAAAGAATAAATTTCAATAATTTCCAATATTTTACCTTGAATTGGATAATTTTTGATATATTAGGAAAAATATTTTCAAATTCATCTTTATATTTTTCCAAACAAGCAGATGGCTGAAAAAAAACAGTTCGATTTAATCGCAATCCAATAGTGTACAAGGAAACAATTCGCCAAATCTTAATTTATTATAAAATAATTTTTTTTATTTTGGAAATGTTTTTAACCATATTTCCAAATCCAGAGCAATCCGATTTTAAGCGATAACTTCTTCGATAATCATCAAAGTAATCTGTAAATGTCGTTACTGCAATTGGTCTTCTGATCATTGTGTCAGTGAAAGTCGATGTGAGAAATCTTTGTTCACCATTTGCTTAAAAAATCCTCGGAAAAATAAAATTTTTAGCGAAAATTTTTATTCAGCAAAATTCTTTAAAATATTTATATAATAAGACAGTGAAGACGACGATTATTTTTAGACAGAGAAAAACCCGTTTAGCGGGCTTACGATTACGACTCTCGGGGGCTGACTGATGGCTATGATTGTTGAGGGCCAAAGGAAAGGTGAAATAAAATTGTTTATAATAAATGGTTAAATTTATTAAAATTTGCTACAAAATATTAATTTTTATAGTCGAAATTAATTTATATTCACTTATTTATAATATATTTCTTTTTAATAAATTGGCAAAAAATTTTAAGCAAAAGATTAAAAATTTTTAGCGCTATTTTACTTTTCCCTTCTTTTCATTTTGTTCCTGATATGCCGCCAACACTGGTCGACGTCAATTTGTCGCCGCTAGCAGTTTTGGCCAGCTACCAGTAGATATACTTTTCTATGACTCTTTTAAAGTAATTGACCTAAAAAATATTAACAAATTTTACCTAATTTAGAAAATAGCATTTGTGTTTGCTTTTTATTATCCATTATCTCTTCAAACGATAGCATTTGATTAATTTTAAACTGTAAAAAAATTTTTATCTTCATTAGATTAAATTTTTACTTTTGTATGAAATTGATATAATAATTTGATAGCATTAAAAAAGAATAATATAATTAAATAAATGATCCAAACTTTAGTTGCTTTAATTTTACATTTAAATAATTTAGACTTCAAATTAAAAGAAAAACAATTTGCCGTCATCAAACAAATTAAGAAGCCAATGCATTCTATGATTAATTAAATTTAGTTTTCGACTATTGAATTTCGAATTTATTATTCTATTTTTATTAAGCTTTATTCTTTAAAAAATTAAATAAATGATTTCATTCAATGAATTCTTCTATTTTCGCACATCTAAACAAAAATTTTGAATTTATTTAGTCTACCAATATCGAATAAAGAATGAATATTATCTTCCAAAATTATATGACCTAGAATTATGATATAAAAAAATAACGAACCATATAAGTTCAAAAAATTATGGTTTGCAATTCTTTTGTAAAATTGTAAAATGGGCCAATAATATAAATAAATGCAATAATATGACTTTGCAATTTTTTTCCATAAATTATCAATGAAATCAAATGGCAATTTAAAAAATTCAGAATCAACGAATTCAGCACATTTAATCGCTATTAAGCAAATAATAATTATTGCAATTTCTAAAATTGTTTGAAATGGCTGAAAAATATTTTATTAATATTATAATATATATAAAGACAGGGGGGGGGGGGGGGGGTGAAATAAAAAATCAACATCTCAGCAGGAAGTGTGAGGTGTACGGTGCGCCAAATTACCATCCATTATTTATATGTACAGGGAGACCCAAAAGAAACCGGACACTTTATTTTGAACATAACTCTTTTCTATGAAATGATAACAGGATCGAAATACACTCATTTTATAGCCAATACTATATCGTTTTCAAATAATGATATATATTCAACAATCCCAGCTGTGGCTTTGATTTAGAGGCATAAAAGTGTGGAAAAAGAAAAAATTTTAACGGATTTGCCGCACGCCCTCATGAGAAACTTTGCCCAGTTCTCGAAGAAGTGATTGGCGGAGCAAAGTCAAATTTTTTTAGGATATAGTAGGTTCTGGCCTATCAAATAGAACAGAAGAAAAAATTTAAAAAAATCAAATTACGCTAATGTGGGTTACTTTATAAGTGAGTGAAATTGAGATTTAAAAAAAAACAAAAATTCAGCAAAAATCTGCCTAATCATATCTTTTTGCTAAATCTTTCTAAAACTTTGAAATTTTGGCTGAATATAGTTGAGTTAAAGAGATTAATATAGGCATAGAGAGAATTTAAAAATTTTCATTTGAAACAGTACTACATTTTTTGGAAATTTTTTTCCTGCCCGCCGCAGGTGGTTTCATGGAATTAAAAATCATATCTTTATGAAAAGCAAAATTCAGAAGCCCAAATTAATTTGATTATTATCTGATGTAGAATATATCAAAAAAGAATGATCCCAGCTAAAGCCGTTCCGAAGTTAAGGTGGACTTTATCAATGAGAAAAATAGTGAAAACAAACATGTTTTTTATCCCTAGATTGTCTAAAATTCTATATTTTTCAAAATAATAATATTATTGCTTCTTTTTAAATTGAATATTATAGGGAATTGTTTAAGCTATAAAATAAGTATAAGAACGTAAAATAGGGTCAACTAGAAAAAAAGTTATAATAGATTGAAAAGTGTTCGGTTTCTTTTGGGCCACCCTCTATGAAAAAATAATAATAATGGATAAAAAACATACCTTAAATGGAAAATTGATAAATAATATTGCCAATATAGAAAAAGAAATGCATATGATTTTTGCATTGCCTATAAACATTTTTGCTGTAAAATAGGCTGTTATTTCTGTATTTCCAAAACAAACGCCAATTAAAATTTGCCAAAAATATGCAAAAGTGAAAAGTTGAATCGATTCTTCAGTCACAAATTGCAAAAATATACGGATAAGAATTGCAATTATTACGATTGCAGTGAATATAATTGTTGTAGAAATGTGTTCAAAAATTTTTCTCTTTCTAGCATCGCTGAGAAATAGCATAAATGCATAAAAATGCATTTCCACAGAAAATAACCATGTATTTGATAAGTAATTTCGTGATGATTGCTTAAATTTAATAATTTGATTGAAAAAATTCGAGATATCATTTGAATAAATATTCATTGATCAAGATTAAACAAATTCAAAATTACTCCTAATTGCACTGATTAATGCGATTTGCAAGTATAGATATAGATAGTAGATAATAGATAAGAAAAAGTTATATGATAAATATATGTTACAACGATTATTGGAAATTAACGATTTCCGGAAATCGGCGTTGACGAATTTTGGAAATCTCGGCTTCTAGGCATCGTACAGACTCGAGAGTAGGCTCATTCGACTCGTCATTGTCTGTTTACTATATGAAATTTCAATTACATACCGAAATAGGGGCTAGGGTTAGGGTTAGGGTTATGGTTCAGGGTAGGGTTGCGCCCCCGCACCCGCGGGGGCCACCCCCGACGGGGATCCCCGCACTTTTTGGGTCTCACCCCCGACCCCGCCCCCGCACTTGCCACCCCCGCGCCCCCGCATCCCCGCAAGAGCCACCCCCGCGCCCCCGCACCCCCGCGGGGGTGAACATGCACCCCATATTATTGGATTTTTCAAGGAAAATGGGGTTCGATAGGGAAATTTTGACCAAATTTTTGTAGGATATTAAAATTTTTTATTAAAATTTTTCTCTGCGAGGCTATTTTTAGGTAAAATTTTTCGCTGCGCGGCCATTTTTGGATGAAATTTTTCTTCAAAAAATTTTTTTATTTGAAAAATTTGGCTTTTTAAAAAATTTACGCTACCCCCGCCCCCGCGGGGATCCCCGCGGGGGCCCCCGCAAGGGGTCACCCCCGAACCCGTCCCCGCAAGTGCCAACCCCGCAAACCCCGACCCCCGCACAACCCGCCCCCGCACTGCGTGGGCGCAACCCTAGTTCAAGGTGCCATGGGTTTTAGGGGCTTAGGGCTAGGGTTTAGGGGCTAAGATTAGGGGGTCTGTAATTGAAATTTCATATAGTAAATCGACCATGCCGAATCGAATGAGCCTACTCTCGAGTCTGTACGATGCCTAGAAGCCGAGATTTCCAAAATTCGTCAACGCCGATTTCCGGAAATCGTCAATTTCCAAGATTTGACGTAAAATATACATATTATTATCAAGTCTAGATTCTATTCTAGACCTGAAACATAAATTTATGTAAAAATTAATAAAATTTGGAACAAGAATTCGTTTAGGGAATTTTTTTTGATTCCATTTTTTAAAAATTTTCATACATTGGTAGATCTAGGATTTTCCCGACTTGACTTGACCTGGGCTTTTATTTTCCAGCTTGACATGACTTGACCTTGATGTCAAGGTTAAAGTCAACTTTGACTGACAAGCTCAACTTGACGCTACCAATGTCCGAAAATTTTGTATTTCATGATTGAATTGAATTTAGAATATATTGGCTCATGCTATTTTTATCCACCAAAAAATTTTTTAATCCAAAAAATATTTTTTGCCGCTAAAAACATTTTTTCCTTAAAAAAATATTTTTTTACCGTCAATACCTCTTTTTCCTCCAAAAAAAATTTTTTTTTCTCAATGAATCCAAAAATGGAAATTTTTATGATTTTTCTAAAAAATTAAAAAAATAATGGAATGGGGCTTTAAGAGAATAAATAATAAAATAATCGACATTTTTAAAGTGGTTATTTCACAGATAATTCTGGGAATTAGCTCGGCGCTGGGCTAGCTAATTTCGGCAATCTCGGCTTCTTTACATCATACAGGCTTGAAAGAAGGCTCATTCGACTTATGAAATTTCAAGTGATTTTGCTTCCGGCTTCGCGATTTTCCATCCCTCTCCTGGGCCCTAATCTACGTATCACTATCCTACCCTCAACTATATCCCATCCCGGGCAAACTTGAACATATCCTACACTAAACCTCTTGATCTGGGTAAAAATCAAAACTAGCTTAGCTAGCTATAAACGATTGAATAAAAATTAAATTTCTTTATGTTTAAATAGGCTAATGTACTGAATGATTCCATTAATTTTTTAATTTTTAAAAAAAATTTCATAAAAATTTCCATTTTTTGGTTCATTGGAGAAAAAGTTTTTTGGATGGTAAAAGGTATTGGTGTTAAAAAGTGTTTTTTAGAGGAAAAAAAGTTTTGTCTGTAAAAAAGATTTTTTTTGGAGTAACAAAAGTTTTTTGAAAGAAGAAAAGTTTATCACTCTATTGGTTTTAATAATTTTATGGATCAAAAATAATTAACAAAATATTCTAAATAATTTTGTGACACGATCATGGAAAAAATGCTTATGAAAAGAAAATAAAAAAAATATCAAAAAAACAAAATATTTTTTAAATTTACTTTTAATACATTCTGTATGTTTGTTTGAAAGAAAAATGCCATGAGGGAATCATCAATTAACACATTGAATTGTTCATTATTCAGAAGGAAATAGCCAATAAAGCTAGTCAATAAGACAAAATCTGTATACATTATTAATCGGCTTGAAGTTTTATAGAGAATTATTTGTGTAAGATCCGTCAAAGAGCATTTTTGTATATTAATTTGTTGTCCAAATTCATAGCCAATAATCAATAGAATACTAGGTAATAAAAGAATAAAAAAATAAATAAAAATGTAAGCATATTTACATATTTATCCCATAGTTTCCATTTGCAAAGATGAGGTCATTAGATGATTTTAATAATATACAAATAACTATTGGTGTCTTTATGAGTTCAACAAAAGCGCAATGAAATTCTTTCATAAATGCAATTTAAAAAACTGTACTTTTGGAAAAATTATTTTGTATTTTATTAATTGATGGGTATAAAAAATTCATAAATAAAAATCCAATTAATAAATAACATTTAAAATTCATATTGAAACTTCGCGGAGATATCCGGTCAGATAAGAGGAAGAAAACAAGTATGGAATGGAAAGCGAAAACAATGTTTTAAATTGTAAAGGTCTGTATAGAGCTAGTTATATTAGGTGAGATATAATCTTTTATAATCACATAAAAAATATTTTATTAATATAAATTTATATAATTATATTCCATATTCCAATTTATTGAATATGCTATGTTAATGTTTATTAAGTGATAATAATGAAATGAGAATAAAGATGAAAAAAATATTAAATAAGTTCCAAATTTTTCGTTTACTATCAACATGCTTATATAAAATATTTTTTGTAGCTATCTAGAAAAAATAAACTCTTAATCATTCTAAATATTATTCTGGTTAAAAGCTCTCCTTTATTATAATTATAGTGGTTAAACAAATCGTTGAACCAATATTTTTTAAAATTTAATTTAATCAATTTATTATTTAGATATGAAATTAAAATTTTGTCGCATCAAATCAATTAACCGCCTTACAATTTTTTCCCCATTATTTTTACTCACAATCAGCTTCATTTTAAAAAATATTGATTTTAATAAAAAGGATCATATATTTATTTTACGTTCATTTTATTATCGCAATAGTAAAATGTTAGAATTTTTTTAATTATAAAATATTATAATAAAATTAATCATTCTTCAGCATAATTTAGTACATTATCAATTAGTTTAAAAAATTATTAAAATTTATATATTATGGTTATGACTATAAAATCAATGGTCAATTTATTCAACGTCAAATATGTATATTAATATTTATTAATATTAGAAAAGAGTGAGGGTTGTTCTTTTGGCCATTGATCAAAAAATTACAAACTTTTTGAAAGCGTTTTAGAATTCGAAAGTGAAAGTTCTCTATCTTTTATAATAGAAAGAGCAGCTTTTCCTCTAAAAAATACTTTATTATAATCTCGAAATTTATAAATTGAAATAATTAGTAAAATTTATTATCTAATTATTTAAAATAAAATTATAATTTAGATTCACGAATAGTCCAAAGGATACAATCGTGGTACTTTTTAATATGGAAGAGCATATTAATATGGAAAAAATTCATCCTATTTGCATATCTGGATCCGGAATAACGTCAAAAAAGAATATTGCAAAAATTGTTCCGCTTTTTTTAGGAGAAGTAAAATGTAAACTTACTGTTTATCGTTTACATTGTCACCCGGTCGATTTATTTGAGCCAAATGCCCTCAAGATTGGAGGATCACTTCCAATCGAGGTACAGATATGATAAATAAATAATTATATTCAATTTGTTCATGAAATATTTTTTCTATAAACACATTTATATTTAGATTATCAAATTCAAATTCAAATTTCAATATTATTAAATGGATTATAAACTCTTAAATTTTTCTTTTTTTTAATTACAATTTAAATTTTAAAAATATTAAAAAATGAAAAGAGCTATAATTTATTCATTTATTTTAAGTTAAATTGTAATTTAAAAATTTAGCTTGAAGTTAAAAAAGCTGATCATGGTCAAAAAAATATTGTTGTTTGTCCTGGGCGAATGTTTGCATTTGAGCAATGGCATTTATTCATCACTGCAATGGAATTGCATCGGATTCATTATGTTGATTTGGTCGTTGTTTACATCCAAAGTGTGGATGTAAATGTGTTTAAATTGGTGAAACTTTATCAAATGAATGGCTGGGTAAAAATTCGAAATAGTTTATTGATGCCATCAAAATTAAACACATTAAATTACGATCCCAATAGTGAAACTCAATGGAATACACAGGCAAATAATTTTACAAATAAAAATTTAATAATTTATTTTAGATTGTAAACTTTCAAGAATGTCTTTATGAGTTTCGCGAAAGTGCCGACTTTATTGCATTTCCAGATTGGGACGATCTTATGATTACGACAAATTTTATGCCCTTGCCCAGCATTTTAAACAAACTTCGTAAAAAATATCCGCGTGTATGCTCTTTTGTTTATGGTCGCTATCTTGGTGCCATTGAAACTTTAGGTATTATTTAATCATTATTGAATATTTTCTTTTACATAAATAAATTTTATAAAAATCAAATTAGCAAAGATTTAAATATTTTATTAAATTAATTAAAAAATCTTAAAAGAATTTTTTTAGGATCATTGACTGAAAAAAAATATGGAATTAAAAAAATTTGGAATGATGGTATTGCATTCACAAGGAATCAAAGTGTTGTTCAATTTGTGGGTAAAGTATTAGCAAGGCCAAAAATGGTGACTTCAATTCGTTTTCACGATGCAAATCTCAAAAATAATTGTCATCAAATGCATGTGCCAATGAAATGGGCTCAAATGATTCATGCGAGAAATTATTTTGTATTAATTTTAATTATTGAATCAAAAATATTTATATTAACTTTTCATATTGTCCCATTATTATATTTCAAATATTTATCAATAATTTAGGAATTTTTACCCAGTTTAATAGTGAAAAATTTAAAAAAATATTATTAAAATTTTTTTATAAAGGATTATTCATTGGAATCCAAATTGGATAATGTGACCCAAATGATTATCAATTTTAATAAATTTATTGTTTCAACATCTCATTTTACGAAAATTATCCGAAGTTTGCCGAAGAGAGATTCTGCTTTGGATCAATTTTACAATTGCTTGGGCTTTTCTGGCACACGAGATATGTGGGGTCATATTTTCAAAATAGTTCAAGATTCAACCGACTCCAAATGTTATTCCTATGCGCGTTGCAATATTACTAGAGTTAAATTGGCTGGAAAATGCATGAATGTTGATAACTATTGGGAAACAAACCTATCATCAAAATACAGTATTTCAATCCTGAAATCAAGTTCATTTATGGAAGAAGATTCTTGCATTGTATAAATAATATATATTTCTATATATTAGATTCCTATTTTTTGAAAGAATATAATTTAAATGATAATATAATTATATTTTTAATTAGAAAAGATTTGAATAAAAAATTAAAAAGATATATTGAAGTAATATTACGAAAATATATAATGGTTCAATGGATTACATTCAAACCCAACTTCCTTGATATATGCTATTATAAATAATAACTTATAAGATTTAAATTAGGTTGTTTAATCAACTTTAATTTAATTTTAATTTTGACTAAAAATAAATTATCAGTTTATTACAATATCAAAATAGATTCTTTTTATTTATAATATAAGCTAATTAATAAATTTCTTTTATTTAATCCAATAAATTCTATATTCTCCATAATAAATTTCATTTTACTCGAATGAAAGAAAATTCTGATGTGATAAAAAGATAGAAGCGGAACCGGTCACTACTCCAGTTAAAAAAAAATAACAAATATAATTTTGAAGACAGAGCGATTTTCAGTTGCTTTTCTTTTTTGATAAAAATTTACTTATTGTTAGTTGCTTGCTCCCTAAGTTAAATCAAACTAGCAGCAGATGTGAGAGCCGGTTTGAATTTTGATCTACAAAGAGAAATGAGAAGCAAACGCTCGCTAGTTTTGTGAAAATAAAAATGTGAAATGCATCTTCTTGCAGGTCATTTGTTATTTAATCTAGTTTTGATTAGAAAGATTCGCAATCAAGTTTTCCATTCTTTTAAAAGTTGATTGAATAGTCCGTTTATTCCCGAATGGAATTTATCAATTATTTATTAAATAGACAAATTCCAATATTTTATTTCAGATATGAACTGATAATTTTTATAAACTCCAACTTTTTCCTTTTAATTTTGTAAGCATTATTATTTAATTCCATAATTCCTAAAAGTCTAAATCTGTTTGTTAAATATATTTTAATTTTCTAGCTAAACTTTTTGCAAAAAATGTCATAATGATTGGATTTGTTTTTACTTTCTGAAATTCCTCTTTCCCTATCTACGATGTTCAACAAGCATCAATCAGCTTACTTCTAATAATCAAATAATTTCAGATTCGAAAAAAGAAGATAAAAATGAAAATACTCTAATATTTTCGGGTTAGCCAATACATATTTGAACTTGAACATTTGCGATACTTGTTTTTGCAACTCCTATTTTATAATGAGCGCCGAAATTTAGAGTCTTCCTTTATTAAAACAATAATAAAAAAAATTAAGGTAGAATTAAATAAGATATAGGAATAGGAAGAAAGGAAAAAAATTATATTGTTCTTTATTAAAACTGCCTCGCCATTTTCGAGTGAATTATTACTTCGTAAATGCAAAATTAGTGCTATAAAAATTGTTTGGTGTCATCTCCACAATAGATATGTTACGGCCGATTTGGGGAATCGGCCATTCCAAAACTTTAATTAAAATAATAATGCAGGAATGGCCGGCCAATTTGCGGAATTCTCAAATGGGTCGGCCATTCCTGGGATTTGCCGGTTAATTTGGGGAATTCGCAAAAGGGACCGGCCTATTTTGAGAAAACTCAATATAATTAATTAATTAATTAAATATTCAAATAAAAATTAATAATTAAAGTAGAAAATAAATATTTATAGAAAAAATTAAATAAAATTAATAATTTATTAAATATTTTATTTTTTTCCGAAATCGAAAATCGAAATTTCGGAGGGTCAAAATTTTTTTCCGAAATCGAAAATCGAAATTCCGGAGGGTCAAAATTTTTTTCCGAAATTGAAAAGCAAAATTTTTTTTTCCGAAATCAAAATTTCGGAGGGTCAAAATTTTTTCCGAAATCGAAAATCGAAATTTCGGAGAGAGAATTATTTGCTCTATTAAATGGTAATAAATAATCCATTAAGCACCGAGCTATTGCTATTGGCAAAGGTGCAGCTTCCGAAAATATTTATGTTAGACATTCGCGTCAACATCACAAATTTTGCGCGAAAGTCTAAAACAAATATTTTCGAACAATCTAAATGAATCCTGTCTGACTTCTAGCTATAAAATTTATAGCTTATAATTAATTAATAAATATTTTATTTTAATATAGATGCTTGTTTAAATTTTATTTAAAAATGATTATTATATACCAATACCAAGTAAAGATATTGGCAACTCTATTCTTCATAATAATGGTTTTATTATTTATCGTAATGAATCATAATAATATTTCTTGTGGTAAGTTTACCATAGCTTTTCACGAATAATATATAAATAAATTATTTGAAAAAAATAGTTTACAAGATCCAGAATTTAAATCATCACTTACACTCTTACACAGTTGATGAATCATCCAATTATGCAAAAAAATTGGTACTGGAACATTTCATGAAAACTACGCCCGAACGAAGAAAATTGATTGAAGCGATTGTGCCAAATCCCCCATTTAAGGAATTTAATTATGTTCAACTTCATCATGCACTCCAAGTTCCAGAAGTAATCATTTAAACAGAAAATATACATATTAATATGGTTTATGAATGATTTTGATGATACAAAAATCAAAACTCACTCTGGGCAAAAAACATCATATTTAAGTGCATATGAGTAAAATATTTTTCCAAAAGAGAAAGGAGCATTCTGGTCAATCGACCAGCATTGCATCCATAAAAAAGAAAAGCCGCTGACTATTTAATTAGCTACATTTATAATTTACAAAATTATATAAAATTAGCCATACTATCATTTATACCAGGGCTGGGGTCGAAATTTCGATTTTCGAAATTTCGATATTTTAGTTTCGATTCGATTTTGATTTCGAAAAACGTTGAGTTTCGAAAAAATTTCGAAAAAGGCAAAGGGGGGACCCTTTGCTAGTTTCAATCAAAAATTTGGATAATTTTTTGGAATGAATTCCTTTTTTACTTAAGATTTCCCTATTTTTGCTCAAAATATTTAGTTTTTTAATTTATTTTTCAATTATTAAATCATCAAAATATGTTTTATAATTATTTTAGGAATAAAAAAAATGAAAAATTCAAGATTTTAATAGTATTATTTTGATGGTAATGGCCAAACAATAATGTAACATGGAAAGAACCGCATCTAAAATAATCATCGAAAAAATCTACCAATTAATTTGTCATTTAAAAAAAATTAAATACAAGTTATAAAAAAAAACCAAAAATTTCTTAAAAAGAAAAGCTAAGTTCGATTGGGTATTGATTTCATTGGCAAACTATTTTTGCCAATAATAAAAACAAAAAAATTTGAAAAAGCTTTTTTATTTCATCAATATGCTAAACCCTACAATTTTATTTTTGAAATATCATTGAATATTATTTTTGGATAAAAATTTCACTTTTTTGTATTTTCAGAATTTTTGGAAAAATTCTAGTTTATGGTATTGGCTCGAATTCGGTCGAATGATAGTTATCCGACAGAGCTCGACGAGCTGAGTACGAATATGCAAAACTTTCCTTTGAGCAACTATATTTGGCCAAGATATGGCCATTCGAAAATCGAAAAAGTGAAGGGTCTCCCCCCTATAGGTCGAAAAGGTCAAAATTTTTATTTAGACAAATTATAGGTCAATCGATGCGTCTCGACGAGTTGAGTACGAAAATGCTATTGGTTTCATCTAAAACTCAAAAGCAAAAAATTTACAAACCAAAGAATGTAAAAATGTTGCGCAAAGGAAATACGGATTGGAACTGCTCCGGTGGGCATTTCAGAGTGGTCGCCTACGAATGCTCCGCCTCCGCGCGACCAGACGAGTGCATGGCTCGCTTCGCTCGCCAAGGCTCGTCCAGTTCCCGCGCTTCGGCTACGCACACTCCGGAGACCACTCTTACATTCCTCTGCAGTTCCAACACATTCCAGCGAGACTAAAATGGCCATAAACTTTTTATTTTTGAGTTTTATGCGAAAAGGATGATAGATCGCTCTGCTCATCGAGACGCGTCGAATGAGGTATAATATGGGCGAAAATAAATTTTTAAAATTTTCGATCCATAGGTGGGACCTTCACTTTTATGGGAAATAAATTTTTTATGGCCATATCTTGGCAAAAAATAGTTGCCCAAAGGAAATATTTGGATATTCGTACTCAGCTCATCGAGCTCTGTCGAATGAGCTATCGCTCGACCGAATCCGCGCCAATACCATAAACTAGAATACCGAATTTTTTTCAATTTTTAAAGGATTTGCAAATTTTTTGAAAAATTTCGATTTTCGATTTCGATTATCGAAATTTCGATGTTTTTTCGATTTCGATTTGGATGTGAGTTTCGATTTCGAAGCAAATTTCGATTTCGATTTTTTTGAGTTTCGACCCCATCCCTGATTTATATGTTTATTATGTACATACAGGTACGTTGTGTAGATCTTTCCCGCCTTGGTACAGTGCGTGATGGTGGCAAATTGGTTTGTAATCCGGCGAGAGCAAAGGATGTTAAAAATTGCGTCGTATATTCGTTTGGCATACATGTTGACATATCATTTGAGCAGGATTTTCACGAAATTAGTGGTCGAAATTGCAAAATCAGGGCAATTGATGAAGCAAGCATTTAGGAATATTAAATTTAAATTACTTTACTATTTATTTGTCAAATGAAGACGAAAAAATTTTTTTAGAATTTTTGATTAATAGTGTCTTTCTAATTTTGGGAAAAAGAAAATATTTTTGCCAGCTTTTTTATTAATTATATTATGAAATTTTGGTTCTTTTCTAGTTTCTGCGTCCCATCAACCATTATGACTTATGAGAGTCCCACGAAAAATTATGGTCCCATAATATTTTATGCGTCCATTAATATTTTTATGCGTCCCATCTATTTTTATGCATCCGATAATAAAAGAAAAAGTGCAAATTTAATTTTGCCCAGAAATTTAGGATATGCCCCAATTGGTCGCAATCCTGTTGGTCGCCGTTTAAAAACTCATCAACATATGAACCAATTAGGATGATTTATCAAATTAAAGAGCAGACTATTGGCTATTCAATAATATTAATTTTATTTAAATTGTTTCAGAATTGATGAAATTATGCCCCAAAATCTATTGAAAATTCTGGTAATCCCTTGTAAAATATGTTTTAAATGGTTTTTTTGAGCACAATTTTATCAATTCTGAACCAATTTAAAATAATTAATATAATTGAATAGCCAATAGTCTGCTCTTTAATTTGATACCAAAATCATCTTAATTGGTTCACACATTGATGACTGATAAGTTTTAAACTGCGACAAACCCGACGGCGACCAACAGGTCGACGACCAATCGGCTCGGCGACCAACTGGCCACGACCAACTGGCCGCGACCAACCGTCAGGCGACCAATAGGGTTGTTCCCGAAATTTATGCATGAACGGTAAAAACTAGGGTTAATTACCCGGGGGCGGGTAATGAAAAAGCGGGTAACGGGTAATACGGGTAATTGGGGTCCGGGTAATGGGTAGGGTAGGCCAAACTCGAAAAATACCCGCGGGTACTACCCTACCCGTTCCTTGTTAAGACATTTTTTGAAATTCGTTTAATAAAATTTTTAAAATTGGCCAAAATAAATATCATAATAAAAAATAATAAAAACTCTTCTTCATCTTCAAATTTTTTTTCACTCAAATCTTTGCCTTTTGCAACAATTCAGGCTTTGAAATAAACATATTAAATGCTTGTGAACAATTAAATTCAGAATTTTCTTTAATCGAAACAAGGGCATTCACTGTATCAACTTTAAAACTGTTTCTTTCATCCGTCCAAACATACGTTGGCAAGGAGGGCAGGACAACCACCAATTTTGTGCCTCCCTAAAATTGCCCGCGGCAGCGAAAAATTTGGTTTTTGTAATGGCCGCGCAGCGAAAAATTAGGTCTAAAAATGGCCCCGATAGAGGAAAATTTAAGCCAAAATTAGGCGCGCAGCGAAAAATCAGAGCCAAAATTAACCGCGCAGAGAAAAATTAGAGCAAAATTTAGCCGCGCAGCGAAAAATTAGAGATAAAATTAGCCACGCAGCGAAAAATTTTTATAATTTCAGAAAATTGGTCAAAATCAGGCTTTATCAGGCTTTTTCCGAAATCAGGTTTTTGTCAGGAAAAATCAGAAAAAGCAGGGAAAACCTGATAAATCAGGCATTCTGAGAGCCCTGCATAAAAAAATACAATTTTTGTTCCCTAAATGGTGGCTTTAAAAAGGTTACGGGTAGGCGGGTAGTCGGGTAGTCAAGGTGCGGGTAATGGGTAATGCGGGTAATTGGGGTCCGGGTAACGGGTAGGGTAATTTGCCCAAAATCCTTACGGGTACCCTACCCGACTACCCTACCCGTCAACGGGTAATTAACCCTAGTAAAAACTGAAATTTTTATTAGAGCTCAAGGCTTAGTATAGGATAAGGATAAGTTAGGTCACCGGAGGGGGATGTGAATCTCGCGAAGCCGGATGTCAAAATGTAAGCCATAAAGGCAATCTTTTTGTGGGGGCAAAGTTCACTTCTCATTTTTATTTAAGGGACTCATAAAAATTTTATTCTACTCATTTATTGAATGGACTCATAATGGTTGATTGGACGCAGGAACTAAAAAAGAATCGAAATTTTATTCAAAAATAGAAAAAAATCGAAAAGTTTAATTCATGTAAGTATCGGTATATTAAAAAATCAAATAGACGAAGAAATTGTCAAAGATCATGGAATTAAATTAAATAATCAAATAGACGAAGAAAGAATCAAAGATCATGGAATATCTATTCCATTCTAAACTCCCCATGAAAAAACTACCCTTCAATACAACAATTTTTTAGTTGCCATTGGAAGCCCTTATTACCAAGGGATTGCAAGATTTGGGTGCCGATATATTGAAAACAACTGTGGACACTAACACAACTGTAAAAACCACTTCATTCACAGATATTGTGAACAAATATGGTGACAAAGCGATTGAGATACTCAAAATGGATATTGAAGGTAGAATACATTTTATAATTAATTCATGAATTCATAAAATCGTTATATTGTTCAAAAGATGAATGCAAATTATTGGATTTTTGCAAATAAAAGATAATAAAATTAAGAATAGTAAAAAGAAGAGATAAATTACAAGATTTAGTAAAAGCCATGTCGGTAAGAAATATTTTTACATAGATTTTAAGGATATTGCCAGTTCATGGATTTTTTCTTCTCATTGACATTTTATGATATTTTCTCCTAGTTTTCATTTTATGGGTTTTCCTCATTGTTGATATTTTTTGTGGCATTTTCCTCTAGTTGACATTTTTTGGGACTTACATTTTGTGTCGCACCGCCTTTTTGAGGCAAATTGTTAGATATATGTCGGCGGTAAAACTGAAATTCAGGCAAAACTGAAATTTATACACTATTTTTGTCATAATATCAGAGAAAGTTCGAATTTCGAAAAACTAAATATAGGGTTAGGGTTAGGGGCTCGGTAGCATGGGATTAGGGGTAGGGGCTAAAGGCTAGAGTTAGGTTTGTGTTCTGCTTCTTCGGCGAGATAGTGTGTTAATTTCAGTTTTACCTGAATTTCAGTTTTACCTGCAACATATATAAGAGAAATAGGGTGGGAAAAATAAAAAGCCCATTCAGACTCGCTGAAAATCTGCACGTTTTTCTTTATTATATAGGTACGGAAGAAAAAATCATCGACCAAATATTTCACATTCCAATATGTCAAATTTTGATCGAAATTCACGGCGCTTATTTTAATAAAAAGGTGAAGTGAAATAAAATTATACAATATAAAATCTCGGAAAAAATATTGAAATTATAGAAATTAACATTTAATTTCACCCAGATTTAACGCAACTAAAAAAGTTTATACCTAATCTTTTTTATATAAAAATAATAAACATTTTATTTTTATTTATTTAACTAAATAAATTTCTTTTACAATTCATTTTTAAGATAGAAGATGTTTATAAAACTGTACAATTGCTCAAGAAATTTTCCGCTCATGGATTTTGGCTCTATTCTAATGAATTGCATCCAACTGTTTGGAATGTTCGGGAATATTCTTGGATTCATCAAAATTGTATGGAACGATATGGAGTGAATACGATATTGGGAAAATATATTGTCTGATGGGATGACATTAATTCATTTAACATTCATTTAATTACATATTTTATTAGAGCTCCTTTGAATAAAAATAATCCAACAAATTTGTGGGATAATTTTCTTGCTAAAAATTGAGTTAGGATGGATTCAAGTTGCGTTCGAAAAAATTCTTGTAACCGACTACTCTTTCGGGAAAACTAGAACTGAAACATGACGAAAATATTTTAAATTTTTAGTACTAAAATGGTTTAGGTATTTTTTCTTGAAATCCCGAACCGAAATTCAATCCAAGACCCTAAAAGAATTCTGCTGGGACGATTACCAATAGACAAATTGCAGTATATACTAGGGTTGGACAAAGTCGATTAAACCGAACCGAAACCGAAAACCGCAGGTTTTTTGGTCCAAAAAGCGAAACCGAAAACCGAGATTCGAAAACGGGAATATCATGGGTCCAAACCGATCGGTTTTTCGGTTTTGCCTTTCAGCCCTAGGGCAATTTTTATTGCTCATATTCTATTTTTTGGGCAATTGGCCAAGTAACATTATAAAAAACAAAATTGAATTTATTGTTTCTGTTTAATTCAATTAAAATATAGAAAATGGTTTATTAATTATAAAATTTTATAATTTGAATTTAAGATAGTAAAAATTTCCTTATTATTTTTATCCATCATCGATGCTTACTCTATTCTTTTCTTCATTCCATTTTAATGGAATCCAACTGTATGGATAATAGTCCGTTTTGACAATATGATAGCATTTAGGGCAATTATGATAGAAAACAATTCCCCGTTCATCTCTTTTTAAATAACCAATCCACCAAGCAAATGTTGATGGACCCGAGGTTATCAAAAGTGAATTGCAAAAATTGACGGCGAATGGAAATTCCACATTTCGATCAGTTTCATTGAAAATGTAAACATTTTTGATCAACTTTAAAATATAAAAAGAATTTACGAAACGATAGAAAATTTCTTTAAAGCTAAAATAAATAATCATTAATAAAAATATAAAAGAAATGATCGGACATGTTAATTTTGCATAATAGTTGTATTCGAAAAAAATTGTTATCTTTTATTGTTAGAAGTTAGAACAATTAATGGAACGACCGTTTAAGTCGCGGAAAGCGAATAATTATTGGTACTTGTCGCTTATCTGCAGTGCGGAGATTTGAAAAAAATTTTTTTGAGATTTTTATTTTAATATTCATATATCATATTTGATGTAAAACGAAAAGAAAAACACGATTTTAAGTGAATCCAGGCTTTTCAATTTTTTGGGTTAACATAAGGTAATTTTGGGAGGGGAAAAATGTGCACACAAATAACATTCAAGTACCTAATTTCTAATTATTTATATGAGTTGATTTTTTATTCATTTATAGCAAAAAATTTTCAATCAATTCATGTAATTCATTTATAAAATGTGTATAATTAAACTTATTTTTAAAAAAATTAAAATTTATCAAAATCTTATATGTATTTTTTAATTATCCGAGTTTTCCTTATATAAAATTTAATAATATTAATATAAATCATTTGATAGACTATTCCTTGGTTTATTAAACAAGCTATTGTGTTTCATATTAAGAATTAGAATTTTTTTAAAAAAATATTCGGCAACTAAAATATTCATAAATGAAGAGTAAGTACTCTTCCTTTTTCACTTATTTCCAAAATATTTGTTAAAATCGGATTTTAAAGTTAGTCAAATTAATAATATTATATAGACCAAAGATTCTTGTTATTATATTTTTAATTCAATTATCTCAAATATTTTCACCTATAATTGCATTTAATGCAAATGCAGATTTATTTTAAACGATATGATTCAACACTTCCTAATAAATGTAGTAATTTATTTTACAAAATAATCTAAAAAATCTGTTAATATAGATTAGGCATTACAATATTTTGTATATGAAAATTTATGGACTACTATAACACAAGTTGTTATTTTGATCTATATGGAAAATTTTAAATTCGTTACATTTTTATCGATGTCCAAAAATGTCAAAAAATTTTTGTCATCACCCAAAAGAATCACTGAAGTATTCTCGAATTTTCTCTAAAAGTTTCATTAAATATAGGAAAAATATTTTCTGACCAATAAAAGTTTATAGGCGTAATGCGTTGCTTTTTCTGTGAATCCTTTGCGCGAATAATGCTCAGATTCCAAATAATCACCTCGTCTTATGTGCACACAAAATTTATGCGAATTTGTATCATTTCTGTCAAAAAGGTAGGACACAAAATATTTTTTAACAAATTTAACAAACCCAAAGATGTCTTTTGAAAGATTGTTAATTTTTTTGCGTATTTTGCTCGAGAATTGTTGTAATTTATTTTTTATATGAAATTTGTCATTTTTGAAATATTTATGTGATTGGAAATAATTGCCACGCATCTTTAAATATTTCTCATGAATTTGAAGCAAACTAAATTTTTTGATAATTTATAAATTTGAATTTAATAGACTTATAAGGGTTTTCATATTTACAGCAGTGCAATCCGAAATCAGCGATCATTGAATCAGTTTTCGGTGTTTCCTAAAATTATATTAATAATTATTTTTAAAATATTTTAGAATAAATATTAATTAAAAAAAAAAACAAAAATCGATTATAATAAAAAAAACTTATAATTTTATATTATAAAATCTTATAATTCGTTTTTTAAAATTAAAAAGATTTTGTATCAAAATATCGAAGATAAGCTTCTAAAAAAATCTTTTGGAGAATTATAAAAACCGAAAAAAATTTTTGATCAAAGAATTTCAGTTTGGTAGGGTTAATTGGCAATGGCTTGTGCAAAAATCAGAAGTCAGAAATTTTGGAATGCTTCATTTCATTCAAAAAATATTAAACCCTACATTTTATTTTCTGAAATATCATTGAATATAATTTTTTGGATAAAAATTTCTTTTCCTTTTGTTTTCCGAATTTTTTTTAAAGATTTAAATTTCTTTTTGAAAAATTTCAATTTTCGATTTCGAGAATTTCGATGTTTTAATTTCGTTTCGATTTCGATTTGGATACGAGTTTCGATTTCGATGCTAATTTCGATTTCGATTGTTTTGAATTTCGGTTCCACCTCTGTTCTCAATTACAAACTTCAAAAAAAATTTATTTACTTTTTCGGCTTTAAGCTATTAAATTTTTTTTCATCAAAAAATTGTAATTATTATTTGAGCTCGGATAGGTTTATCCAAAATTACCAAGATTGCATCAAATTTTTTTACTGAGTTATCACCTGTCAAAAAAATGACACTGAATTGAGAAAAGCTAAAACATTACTTATCGATAATGAATTATTAAAACATGTAAATTTTTTTTACCATTATTGGAACCTTGAAAGAATTTGAAAACAATTGTTGCATTTCTTTATTGAATTCTATTAAACAATCAATTCTTTCAAAATATGCAGTTCTATTCAAATAAATTGCAAGAGATTGCAAAGCTGCAATACGAAAGAGCTTTCAATGAAAATTTGTAAGCTTTATTTTAATAATTTAATCTTGTAATAATTACCATATTACCAAGTCCACCGCACGATGATATTGAAGTTGTTATATCAAGAGTGATAAAATATGGACCATTTTTCTTCGAAATATTTACATCAGCTTGATTAAATAATTAATTCAATAAATAATAAAATTAGTTTATAAACTAGAAATTTTTATGACTAAAATTTGAAACTAATGAAAAAATATGAATTTGAAAATTTATATAATATATAATCCGTTTTACATTTTTCACTTGAAATCAAATTTGAGCTTTTCTAGGGATTTTTAGGTTTTGAGACTTGCACATCCTAGGGGCAACTTTTTAGTGCGCATCCAGGAAAAATACTCGTTTTTTCATAGGGGTTTGGGATTGGGCCGAAACCGGTTTTAAAACCGGTTTGTCCAGGTAAAACTTTTTTCCATGGACCTAAATCAAAAATCGGCTCGGTGAAGATAAATCTACATAGTGGTAGCTACATTTTGATATATGGGTCGGGGGGTCTACCATGGCCAGGGGAGGCTGGAAAAATGGCAACGTGTGGCCAAGTCGGGTGCGCGAGTCAGAAATTTCTCTATAACTTTTTTGCGAGTTGAGATAGAATTGCGCGGTAAAGAGCAATGTTGTAGAGCTCGACGAGGCGAATCCAATGGTATATTACGCGAGTTGCCAAACCAAACCGGTTTCGAGATATAAGCTTAAACCGGTTTCAAAAAATGAAAAATACAAGGCGAGCGAAGCGAGCCGTCTAAAACTTGGAATAAAAAACCTACTGGGGTACCTTAAAGCGCCCCGCGCTTTTTTCGCAACGGAAGCATGCCTTAAACCAGTGGGGCTCTGCCCCACTGGTTTAAGGTTTTGTTGATATATAATAAAAATCTTGTCCGATGCAATTACAATTTCCTTTAGTCATATCCCACATCCCAAATTTCATACTTACTTTTAATATTGTTCTTGAAAAAAGTTGCATAAAAATAAAAAATAAAAAATGATAACAAAAAAAATAAATTTAGAAATTTTAATTTATTCAATAACATCTGCATAAATCTGTAAATTATACTTATAAATTAAACAAATAAAATTAAAATTTTAATTAACTTCTTAATTATTTTTTTTTGAATTTATAATTATAATTATAAAAGTTTTTTAAAATAATATATAAATTATTAAATGAAAATCGATTATATGCACAATCGAAGTAAGAATAGAACTGGAATTGTGAGTTGATATATGATAGTATCTAAATTTTTTGCGCATAAGGATCTCTTTGACATCTTCTCCAATATTGAGTGCCAATCTAAATTTGACAAAGGAAAATTTAAATTTGGGCGATATTTTATCAAATATTATATCGATTTTCAATATGAATGAAAAAATTTAATTTTATTTATTTTTTCGTTATAAAAACGATCTATTTGCTTAGGTGTGTAAAATATTTTTATTTCCGAATAATAGAAATTGCTTTTGAAATGAGAAAATGTAATAATTTTAGAATTAATATAGCCATTGATAAATTCCATGCATCGTGAAATTGTATTCTATTGTATTATTTTTTTCAAAAATAACAACAAATGTGCATTTCCAAAAATACAAAATTAAAATATAAAATTTAATTTTAATTTTAGTTGGAATAATATATGTTATGCCCTTTAGACTCCTGACTGAGATAGTGGTTTCATTTCCGATAAAAGAAATATTCCGACAGATAACATACATAATAAAATCAATTTTATTAATCCATAAAACATCGAAATGCTAGAAAAGTGGGCAGCAGAGGTGGGGTCG
The DNA here is from genome assembly GCA_030063045.1 of Pratylenchus scribneri. Lineage (NCBI taxonomy): Eukaryota > Metazoa > Nematoda > Chromadorea > Rhabditida > Pratylenchidae > Pratylenchus > Pratylenchus scribneri. Next base: position 261,859 of record JAQSEB010000159.1, read on the forward strand.
AAATTTCGATTTGTGATTTCGAATCGTCGAAATTTCGATGTTTTAATTACGTTCGATTTCGGTTTCGATTTGAATATGAGTTTCTATTTCGAAGTAAATTTCGATTTCAATTTTTTTTGTGTTTCGACTCCACCTCTGATAGGAAAGAATATAAATTTTGATATAGTTAAAAATTTTTTCCTAAATTTGCATCAAAGTTTTGTTATTATAATTTTCCCTCAAAAATATTATAATCTCTAAATTATTAAATTATTATATAAAATGATCTCCATTCTCCAATAATATTATTTTCCATTTATCTTGGGTTGTTTGTTCGATAGAATCTAAGATCATAAAGGATATAATCAACTAGTTTATGCAAAAACTAATAATTTTATCGGCCTCCACTATTTTATTTCAAGAAATTTTCCAAATATTAATTAAAAAATAAAATAAATTCAAATTATTATATTTAGAGAAATACTTTTCAATAGAGGAAAAATGAATCGGATCCGTTAGGAATAACAAAAGGCTGATTCTTCAGCAAAAACCCAGCGAACCCGCTAGGTCCCTCTTCTTTTCATAATTTATACTGTACCGAAGATTTTTGACCCAAAAAAACGATATCGAAACTAGGATTCTGCCAATTTTTTGGATGCGTATGCCGGATTTTTGTGTTTTGAAAACGAAAATACTATTCCAACATGGTCATTCAGAAACAAATAAGATAATTGAAAGGATTTTAGTATAGAAAAAAAGTTTAGAAAATTTTTTTTAGCGAATTTTTAAATTTGAATAAAAAATTTCAAAAAATTTTACAGCACTACAAACGTGAGCAGGGCGGGGAGTCCCTGCGAGGAATTTTCGAGGGAAGCCTCCCGGTCCCGTTCCACCACCCGGATTCCTCGTTCTCTTCATCCCTACTTTTCATATCCCGCATGCGGGGAATTAACCCTAGTTTTTTCAAAAATATGAACATAAAAACTTGGAACTTTTTTTCTTGGGATTTTCATGGTTTGAGAGTTGCACATCCTAAGGGCAAATTTTCAGTGCGCATCCAGGAAAAATACGCGTTTTTCATTTTTGGCTCAAGAAAGGGTTAAACCTGTTCAAAAACCGCCAGGTAAAACTTTTTTCCTGGGAATATAAATCAATGCAGTGGTAGCTACATTTTGATATATATGTTCGAGGGCCTACCTGGAAATCTAAGGGTCGATAAAATTGTTGAGACGAGGTCAAGTCGGGTGCGCGAGTCAGAAATTCTTGAATAACTTTTTTTGGGAGTTGAGATAGAAGTGCGAGATAAAAGTAAAGTTGTAGAGCTTGACGAGACGGATCGAATGGTATAATTCGCGAGTTGTAATATTAAACCGTTTTCGAGATATAAGCTTAAATTTATTTCAAAAAGTGAAAATATAAGGCGAGCGAAGCGAGCCGTCTAAATCTTAAATATAACCCAACTGGGATACCTTAAAGCGCCCCGCGCTTTTTCCAACGCGGAAGTACAAATCAGAACCAGGCACATTAGCGACTGGTTTTATTTATTCAATAATTATATTGTAATTTAGAATTATGATTTATAAAAATACACCATTACACATTCTAAAATCAGTAAGAAATTTTAAATTAAAATTTTGGAAATTTATTGCATATTCTACAATTACGATATTTTTATACTATCTGTATAAAAGAGATGATAATGCGGATGAAGCTTTACTTGAATATGTGGTAAATGAAGACATTTTTCCAAATGATGTGAGGACTGATGAGAAAATTTTTCTCTTTATTGAAAATTTTTATGGTTTTTTATCATGTTTTTAATAGTATAAAGTTAGTGTTAAGATAGAATTATTTATTAAATTACAGTGATTATGAACAAGAAAAATTAACTCGATCAAAAAATAGGATTGACCAATTATGCATATAAATATTTTTATTAAAAATTATATCAAATTTTAAGGTCGACTGTCTTGTTGAACAAAGTCTGGCTGAAACAAAATATATTGCCGGTTATATTTTATGCCATATATCTATGCTAGTTGTACTTTACAAAAAGCATTGCACAATGTATTCCATCGGGTTTGATAACGGCAAAAATCTTGAGCATGCTTTAAAAGAAATAAATTTATTAGACCTATGCAAATTCAAACATAATAAGGTTTGAAATAAAGTTTAAAAAAATCATATCTATCTATCAAAATATAGGTAACATTTACTTGTTAGTTAAATTAATTATCCTATTTGTACCAAATATTTTTCTTTCAAACAAAATGATTCTACAATTTTTGACAAAATGGCCTTATAGAAAGATAAAAATCAGCATTTTTAATTGAAAAAATTATGAATAAATTAGTAGATTCTTCCGGATTTTAGTGATTACACAATACACATCGGTTTGTTTTTGTTGGTAGGCATACTTTTTTAGATCAAAGATCGAAGATATAAGACCCAAGAAAAAAAAGTTAGGAGCCGAAACTCATCGCCAGTTTTGGGGAAAAAGAAGGAATAAGAAAGAACTTTTAAGATACAAGCGATCCATAGAAGATACTGATGAAATAAACACATGTCTAGGAGGTAGGAGCGCGGAAAGACGTTAAAAATAGCAACCCTTTATTTAAAAAGCCATTTGAATTATCATTTTGAAACTTGCAGATAATGAAGAAAAAACAAATACAAATGTCCAATTATTCAGATGCCCAGTTAAATATGAAAATGAAAAATATGAAAAAGTCTATTCCCTTACTTATAATTGATACGGATGGTAAGATTTTATTTGAATAAAGAGAATTTGTATCAATTTTTTTTGTATTAGTTACAATTAATAATTATTTTATTCAGTAAATTAATTGCCCTACATGTATATTCATTTATTCTCAACTCTCTATTAATTTTACACTCTTTAAGAAAATATTGAAAATTAATTTCTAATATGTTATTAATACATCATATATAATAATATGACCTGTAAAAAATCAAATATGGGATATGGGTTGTAGAAATTTAAATAAATATTTAAACATAATAAGAACAGCGGGGCAAGCCCGCTGGTTCTTAAGAGGGTGACGGAAGAAATACGTGGGACGGCAGAAAGAAAGCGCTATCGCGCCTTAAAAGATTCCTAGTAGAGTTATATTTAATATAAGAATTCATTCCCCATATTTCTGATAAAAAAAAATTCAATTCGCGCAGAACCGGTTTAATCCTTTGAACCGGTTCAATTTTCAAAATAAACCTCAAATTTGTGATCCCGAACATCGAAAACCCCTAAAAAAATTTTTTGCCCCTCGTGGGATTCGTACCCGCGACCTCCGCCCTGTACCCCACCCTCTTCCCAAATCGACCACAAAAGAAAAAGTGCCGAGGTACCAATTTTTGCCGGCTTCCACAGCCCTGGGTTTTGAGTTTAGACCCCACAATGTATATGTCATTTTGTAGCTAAGACTCTAACTTAGGTTCCTAGAATAACAATGGGTATAGAAAAAATCAAAAGGAAAAAAGTTTACCTATGCAAACTGTAAAAGTTCAATTTTTGAAACCGCTTTTTAGCTAATAATAACTCGAAACTGGGAGAGTTTTCGGGGAAAAACGGATTTTTTCCATATGCGCCACCGAAATACGAAACTTTTTAAAAAAAGATGTCGAAAATTGACCGTCTAGATTTTGCAAACTTGAAAAAATTAACGATAAATCAAGTTTTTTTAATATTATATAAAAATTTTTTAAATTAAGAGCATTCAATTCCAATGATACTTTTTATTTGCTAGCTTCAAGAGCTGTACTTTTTGTAATTCTTTACTCAGGCTCCGAGCTCCGACCCTCAAAATTTTTCGCTTCGGCAGCTCCAGAGCGGAGCCGGAACTGGGCATAACTCTGTTTGCTACCCTTCCTAAAATGATTAAATAACCACTTTTTTAATTTTGTTTTAGCAATTTTATTTGATTTTTCAAACAGTACTTGAATTAGAGAATTAGAATCTTTATCGTTGAATAGGAATAATTAATTTAATTGGGTTCACAAATGTGGCCTTAAATTCTCGAAATATAATAAATCAAATTATATATTTTTTAAATTTAAATAGAAGCTGGCGAGAAGATTGCATTTGATGCAATGGGAAAATATCAAATACGACCTTGTCTTTTGTTGATTACTTTGCCGGGACCGATTGAAAATCTAAAACAATTTATTGGAAAAATGAAATCAAGAGAAGATTATTTTCTCTTCAGAATACGCTCATGGATTAGTGATCGAAATATATTAAAACAAATTGAGAAGCTAAAGATTTGGAAAGAATTAAACGATTATGCAAAATTAGAAATACAGGTATTCGATAAATTTATTTATATTTTGCATTGAATAGTGTAAAAATGGAATTTTTAAAAGGAACATCTTAATATAATTTTTGGCTTTAAAAAAATTTTTTTTATTTGTTAATATTTTTTGATTTAAATGAAATACAAAATTTTTCGTAAATAATTTCCTAAAAATATGAGTATTTTTCTGGTTTGCTTTAAGCGAATAAACTATCAATTTGATGACTAGAAGCTCAGTGGAGTGGGATATGTAAAGCCATAATTGAAGGGAAAAAATTTTTATTTTATTAAATTTTTATTTTATAAAACTTTTTTAAAGTTAATAGTTAAAACTTTTAAAGTAAAACTTGTCAAATAAATTTAAAAAAAAAATTTAGAAGAAAACATATTAATGAGTAAATTTGTGAAATCGATTTCTATCCTATAAGTAGGGTTGGGCGGTACCGGTACTTTTGGCCCGAATCGGCACTCGGTACCCTCGGTACTGGCCTAGTCGGTAATCGGCACCGGTCGGTACCGGTACTAGTCGGTACTTCAGTACTGGAGAGAAAAATATCAATAAAAAAAATTTAAAAAAATTTTTTTTCTTTCAAAAATCAATATTTTTTTTCTTTCTAAAATCAATATTTTTTATAATTCAATTTCTTTAAGCTACCTAAAATGCCATTTTGAAAACATTTAAAAATTAAAAAATTGAAAAAACAAATGAAAATTTGGTCAAAAATGCCATTTTAGGGGGTTCTTGTCAGTACCGACTAGTACCGAGTTGAAAAATCGTTACTCGATAATACCGGTTCGATACCGGTACTAGCCAAATCGGTACTCGGTTTTACCAAATGCCGGTACTTCGGTGCGGTACTCCAGTATTGCCTAACCCTACAGTAGGTGAATACTGTTTTAAAACTTTTATATAGTATTATAAATTATACCAATTTTATGCAATTTTCTTTTTTAGAATTTAATCAAACATCAAAATCAAAGTGAAAAAATTGCGAAAATTATGGAAGCAACAAGTCCAAATAAAAATCATAAATATTTACTGAAGAAATTACTCTATAGAAATATCTATTATATAAATGAACCACGTATCGACTTTCGTTCCAAAAAATACAGATTGAGTTTTGTTCACCGCAATTGCATACATAAAAGCAACAATGAATATAGTTATACAGCAGCTTGGAAATATAATTTTTATTTCGACAAGGATGCATGATATTTTTTTTAATGGATATATTTACAATTCAATTTAGCTAATTAAAAATTTTTGTTAAAAAATACAATTTTAAATAAATTTTATTTCGACATAATTACTTTTTTATTTTTCTAATTTTAATTTTTTAAATTTCCAAATATTGTACAATATAAAAATGAAAGAAAAGGAAAATTTAATTTTAGTAAAACCAATGCTAACAGTTACCATCAATGATTTAAATTAGAATTAGACTTTACTAATAAGAGTATTCTTAAATTTTTATTTTTTTATAAAAAATATACATACTAGTAAATAGTAATTGCTCATTCTGTTATCTGCTATGACTTTATAATATTATGTTCACTTATAATTTTATTTTAAAGATAGTTTCAAAAATATAATTTTTAATAAATTATTCCCGATTGTGCTAAAATGGTTATTATCACTAATAAAATTGTTTAAGTTCATCCTTTTGGGATTTGGTATCTGTTCCTGATATGTGGTGTTATATAAATAAAATATCTAAATCATTGGCGACAGGCTAATAGAATGTGATTGACGGTCAATTCAATAGAATGAGGTTGGCGGTCAATGGAATGAGGGTGGCGGTCAATGGAATGAGGGGGCGGTCAATGGAATGAGGGTGGCGATCAATGGAATGAGGGTGGAGGTCAATGGAATGAGTGTGGAGGTCAATGGAATTAGGGTGGCGGTCAATGGAATTAGGGAGGCGGTCAATGTAATGAGGGTGGAGGTCAATGGAATGAGTGTGGAGGTCAATGGAATTAGGGTGGCGGTCAATGGAATTAGGGAGACGGTCAATGGAATGAGGGTGGCGGTCAATGGAATTAGGGTGTCGGTCAATGGAATTAGGGTGGCGGTCAAAGGAATGAGGGTGGCGGTCATTGTAATGAGGGTGGCGGTCAATGGAATTAGGGTGGCGGTCAATGGAATGAGGGTGGCGGTCAATGTAATGAGGGTGGAGGTCAATGGAATGAGTGTGGAGGTCAATGGAATTAGGGTGGCGGTCAATGGAATTAGGGAGGCGGTCAATGGAATGAGGGTGGAGGTCAATGGAATTAGGGTGGCGGTCAATGGAATTAGGGAGGCGGTCAATGGAATGAGGGTGGCGGTCAATGGAATTAGGGTGTCGGTAAATGGAATTAGGGTGGCGGTCAATGGAATGAGGGTGGCGGTCAATGTAATGAGGGTGGCGGTCAATGTAATGAGGGTGGCGGTCAATGTAATGAGGGTGGAGGTCAATGGAATGAGTGTGGAGGTCAATGGAATTAGGGTGGCGGTCAATGGAATTAGGGAGGCGGTCAATGGAATGAGGGTGGCGGTCAATGGAATGTGGGAGGCGGTCAATGGAATGAGGGTGGCGGTCAAAGGAATGAGGGTGGCGGTCATTGTAATGAGGGTGGCCGTCAATGGAATTAGGGTGGCGGTCAATGGAATTAGGGAGGCGGTCAATGGAATGAGGGTGGCGATCAATGGAATGAGGGTGGCGATCAATGTAATGAGGGTGGCGATCAATGGAATGAGGGTGGCGATCAATGGAATGAGGGTGGCGATCAATGTAATGAGGGTGGCGGTCAATGGAATTAGGGTGTCGGTAAATGGAATTAGGGTGGCGGTCAATGGAATGAGGGTGGCGGTCAATGTAATGAGGGTGGCGGTCAATGTAATGAGGGTGGCGGTCAATGTAATGAGGGTGGAGGTCAATGGAATGAGTGTGGAGGTCAATGGAATTAGGGTGGCGGTCAATGGAATGAGGGGGCGGTCAATGGAATGAGGGTGGCGATCAATGGAATGAGGGTGGAGGTCAATGGAATGAGTGTGGAGGTCAATGGAATTAGGGTGGCGGTCAAAGGAATGAGGGTGGCGGTCATTGTAATGAGGGTGGCGGTCAATGGAATTAGGGTGGCGGTCAATGGAATGAGGGTGGCGGTCAATGTAATGAGGGTGGAGGTCAATGGAATGAGTGTGGAGGTCAATGGAATTAGGGTGGCGGTCAATGGAATTAGGGAGGCGGTCAATGGAATGAGGGTGGAGGTCAATGGAATTAGGGTGGCGGTCAATGGAATTAGGGAGGCGGTCAATGGAATGAGGGTGGCGGTCAATGGAATTAGGGTGTCGGTAAATGGAATTAGGGTGGCGGTCAATGGAATGAGGGTGGCGGTCAATGTAATGAGGGTGGCGGTCAATGTAATGAGGGTGGCGGTCAATGTAATGAGGGTGGAGGTCAATGGAATGAGTGTGGAGGTCAATGGAATTAGGGTGGCGGTCAATGGAATTAGGGAGGCGGTCAATGGAATGAGGGTGGCGGTCAAAGGAATTAGGGTGTCGGTCAATGGAATTAGGGTGGCGGTCAAAGGAATGAGGGTGGCGGTCATTGTAATGAGGGTGGCGGTCAATGGAATTAGGGTGGCGGTCAATGGAATTAGGGAGGCGGTCAATGGAATGAGGGTGGCGATCAATGGAATGAGGGTGGCGATCAATGTAATGAGGGTGGCGATCAATGGAATGAGGGTGGCGATCAATGGAATGAGGGTGGCGATCAATGTAATGAGGGTGGCGGTCAATGGAATTAGGGTGGCGGTCAATGTAATGAGGGTGGCAGTCAATGGAATGAGGGTGGCGGTCAATGGAATGAGGGGGCGGTCAATGGAATGAGGGTGGCGATCAATGGAATGAGGGTGGAGGTCAATGGAATGAGTGTGGAGGTCAATGGAATTAGGGTGGCGGTCAATGGAATTAGGGAGGCGGTCAATGTAATGAGGGTGGAGGTCAATGGAATGAGTGTGGAGGTCAATGGAATTAGGGTGGCGGTCAATGGAATTAGGGAGACGGTCAATGGAATGAGGGTGGCGGTCAATGGAATTAGGGTGTCGGTCAATGGAATTAGGGTGGCGGTCAAAGGAATGAGGGTGGCGGTCATTGTAATGAGGGTGGCGGTCAATGGAATTAGGGTGGCGGTCAATGGAATGAGGGTGGCGGTCAATGTAATGAGGGTGGAGGTCAATGGAATGAGTGTGGAGGTCAATGGAATTAGGGTGGCGGTCAATGGAATTAGGGAGGCGGTCAATGGAATGAGGGTGGCGGTCAATGGAATTAGGGTGTCGGTAAATGGAATTAGGGTGGCGGTCAATGGAATGAGGGTGGCGGTCAATGTAATGAGGGTGGCGGTCAATGTAATGAGGGTGGCGGTCAATGTAATGAGGGTGGAGGTCAATGGAATGAGTGTGGAGGTCAATGGAATTAGGGTGGCGGTCAATGGAATTAGGGAGGCGGTCAATGGAATGAGGGTGGCGGTCAATGGAATTAGGGTGTCGGTCAATGGAATTAGGGTGGCGGTCAAAGGAATGAGGGTGGCGGTCATTGTAATGAGGGTGGCGGTCAATGGAATTAGGGTGGCGGTCAATGGAATTAGGGAGGCGGTCAATGGAATGAGGGTGGCGATCAATGGAATGAGGGTGGCGATCAATGGAATGAGGGTGGCGATCAATGGAATGAGGGTGGCGATCAATGGAATGAGGGTGGCGATCAATGTAATGAGGGTGGCGGTCAATGGAATTAGGGTGGCGGTCAATGTAATGAGGGTGGCAGTCAATGGAATGAGGGTGGCGGTCAATGGAATGAGGGGGCGGTCAATGGAATGAGGGTGGCGATCAATGGAATGAGGGTGGCGGTCAATGGAATGAGGGTGGCGATCAATGGAATGAGGGTGGCGATCAATGGAATGAGGGTGGCGGTCAATGGAATGTGGGAGGCGGTCAATGGAATGAGGGTGGCGGTCAATGGAATGTGGGAGGCGGTCAATGGAATGAGGGTGGCGGTCAATGGAATGAGGATGGAGGTCCAAAGTATTACCATATAATATTTCAACCTTAAATAACCGGACAATTTTATATGCCCCACAGGGTGTCTATAATACCATATTTATATGGCATTTGCCATGTTTTTGACCATCTCGCTATATTTTTTCCATATTTTTGACTTTTGCCATATTTTTGAGATTTTAGCAATTTTTGCATAAAATCTTTAAAATTTAATAATTTTTTAAATATTTTCTTATTCATGATTAAAAGACAAAAAATCTCAATTTTATCTCTAACTTAATAATTATATTTCCCTTTTTTTTTCTTCTAATTCCTAAAGAAAAGAGATGTTAACAGAGAATCCCGAGGATATTGATGCCCTTTTTCTCGAATTTGCCACCTTTAAATCCCAATTGGAGCGATTGAATAAAACAGCTTTTGCTAAGAGAAGTGTTGATGAGAAATGGACGGCTATTTTCAAAGATCCCAATTTTGTCCACCTAAAAATTCTCATTTCTAAATTATTATCTATTTTTTCATCTAACGCATTTTGCGAATCTGTATTTTCCGTGGTCAAAAATGTGAAAACCATTGAACGGAACCAACTGAAAAAGAAATTACTTAATCACTTGTCTCTATAAAATTCAATTCTGATTTTAATTGTCAACAATCCTATAATCTTTTTATTTCCAACCCGGAATTGCTTAAGAAAGTGAAGTTATCGGATAAATATAAAGAATAAATATTTTGAATGTATTTATTTTAAATTCTAAAGCTTTTAAAAATTGCCATATTTTTTGCCATATTTTTGTAAAATTTTGCCATATTTTTTCCATATTTTTCAAGGCCTTTGCCATATTTTTGTTCAGACCTTATAGACACCTGATGCCCCATATCTTTTTTCAAGCCTATAAAATGTTATTGATTTTATACTCATTTTATAGCCTAATTGGTTCTCTATAATGTCCAAAAATCGCGATACAAATATAACGCTCTATACAACAAACATGTAAATGATATATCAATTGACGCGTCTCATCGAGCAGAGTGTGAAATGCCAAAAAAATTTTTCCTAGAATCAGACAATTTGAAATAAAAAATGATTATTTGATATTATTGCCGACAATTTTACCTTTTCTAATATTTAAAATCTACCACAATTTATTTTATCGCATTGCAATAACATTGACAATATTAATAAACCAATAAATCATGAAGATAGAATTAATAATTTAAAAGTTAAATTAGATATTTTGAATAAATTTTTATGGAAATATAAACCAAATTATGTAAGAATATAACATTTATAAGGTGACTAATGGACGAAAAATTGAATGTTGGATTCACGGTAATGATTATGTAGGATCAATAATTATATTATTTGCAATTTTTAATTTAATAAATAGAATTTTTAAAAAGAAATTCATAAGTTTTTCAAGATATGCTGATTATTGAGAATAAAATTCAATGATTTTTTCATTGAGTATAATAGAGTTATTTTTTGATCATAAACAAAATTCAATTATAATCAATTTTTTATTCGACTATAAAATTTTTAATTATAAAAATTAAGAATTATAAAGGATACTAATTTTTTTACCCAAAAATAATATTATTTTACCCAAAAAAATAATTTTTTGCCCAAAATGATTTCGCATATTTTTTTTACCCAAAAATAATATTATTTTACCCAAAAAAATATTTTTTTTACCGAAAATAATGGTGGCGGTCAATGGAATTAGGGAGGCGGTCAATGGAATGAGGGTGGCGATCAATGGAATGAGGGTGGCGATCAATGTAATGAGGGTGGCGATCAATGGAATGAGGGTGGCGATCAATGGAATGAGGGTGGCGATCAATGGAATGAGGGTGGCGATCAATGTAATGAGGGTGGCGGTCAATGGAATTAGGGTGGCGGTCAATGTAATGAGGGTGGCAGTCAATGGAATGAGGGTGGCGGTCAATGGAATGAGGGGGCGGTCAATGGAATGAGGGTGGCGGTCAATGGAATGAGGGTGGCGATCAATGGAATGAGGGTGGCGGTCAATGGAATGTGGGAGGCGGTCAATGGAATGAGGGTGGCGGTCAATGGAATGTGGGAGGCGGTCAATGGAATGAGGGTGGCGGTCAATGGAATGAGGATGGAGGTCCAAAGTATTACCATATAATATTTCAACCTTAAATAACCGGACAATTTTATATGCCCCACAGGGTGTCTATAATACCATATTTATATGGCATTTGCCATGTTTTTGACCATCGCGCTAGATTTTTTCCATATTTTTGACTTTTGCCATATTTTGCCATATTTTTGAGATTTTAGCAATTTTTGCATAAAATCTTTAAAATTTAATAATTTTTTAAATATTTTCTTATTCATGATTAAAAGACAAAAAATCTCAATTTTATCTCTAACTTAATAATTATATTTCCCTTTTTTTTCTTCTAATTCCTAAAGAAAAGAGATGTTAACAGAGAATCCCGAGGATATTGATGCCCTTTTTCTCGAATTTGCCACCTTTAAATCCCAATTGGAGCGATTGAATAAAACGGCTTTTGCTAAGAGAAGTGTTGATGAGAAATGGACGGCTATTTTCAAAGATCCCAATTTTGTCCACCTAAAAATTCTCATTTCTAAATTATTATCTATTTTTTCATCTAACGCATTTTGCGAATCTGTATTTTCCGTGGTCAAAAATGTGAAAACCATTGAACGGAACCAACTGAAAAAGAAATTACTTAATTCACTTGTCTCTATAAAATTCAATTCTGATTTTAATTGTCAACAATCCTATAATCTTTTTATTTCCAACCCGGAATTGCTTAAGAAAGTGAAGTTATCGGATAAATATATCCCATGCCGCCCCTAACCATAACCCTATACCCCTAACTAAGCTTAATCCGGCTTAATCCCCACTATATCTACCTTAATCCCCTTATATCCGGCTTAATCGCGTGCATCCTCCGAGTCTTTATTACACTTTCCCGACTTTCACATGGCCTTCAGGGCCATTTCCCATCCATTTCGGGGCTTAATCCCCCTATATCCACCTTAATCCTCTATATCCGGATATATCCCGCGCATCTCTTTTTTGACTTCCGCGCACCCCTAGAATGTTATATAACCGTTTTATATCATTTACAACGTGAAAAATTAATTTTTATTAATTGTCGACAAAAAAATATTGTCTCAATTTTATATTTTAATTTATTTAGTGCAAAAAAGAAAAAAGACTAATTTCGTTTCGAAATTATTATTTTGGGTAAAAAAATATTTTTTTGGGTAAAATAATATTATTTTTGGGTAAAAAAATAATTACTCGAATTATAAATTTTTATTTCTGAATATTTTATACCAAATTTTAAACTGGAATAGTAAATTTAAATATCAAATAATCAAAATAATAGACTTGCAACAATTTTAATCGTAAATTTTTATTTTCCCTCAATTCTGACAATACATTTTCACGTTCTGTTCTTTTTGAAGTTGAATGTTTTGTACATTCTGCATTCAATTTTTGTTGGAAAAATGTAATATAATTTTCTTGTACACCATTTTGTCGAAAGATTTTAAATAAATTATTAAACATTTCCAGTTGAGCATGTCCTCTATGTACAATGTATTTTATAATTTTAATTTTATTAAACAATGAGTTGAAATTGCATAGCCTGAAAAGATTAATGATTCTATTGATTAATTTAAATTTTTTCTATTAATATTTGACAATTAATAAAATTCCGACATCTGGAAAATAATAATAATAACAATTAATTAAATTTACTGTATTCTAGAAATAGTAATTTTAATTTTAAATATATTTCAATAATTGTATTCTTATCAATTAAGCATTCAATATAAACTGATTTTATTTATTAATATACGAAATTCATCCATCTATGGACTTTATATTTCTAGACTGAAAATAAACACACTATTTAGCTAAAGAAGCAAAGCATAATACTATTCTTAATCCTAATGCGATACCTAAATTAATGCTTGCCATAATCAAAGAATACAGTTTTTTACATCTGTTTCTTTGGCAGCAACATCCATATCCATATTCGAGTTGCAGCCTCGGGGACGGGGATCCCCGAAATCCGGGAATCCCCGAGCATTTCCCCCAAAAAACAACCCACAACCCTAAAATTTTCCCCGAAAATTTCATCCCGGGAAAATCACCCCTGGATGTCCCCCGAAAATTTAATCCCCTTGACGGAGAATTCCCGTCCCCGCTTACATGCCCGGACTTCCATTCCCGAAAATTTGGTTAGGTAAAAGATATTCGTTTTTTGCTAGTTTTGCATTAAATATAGACAATTTAAATTTTTCATATCAAAAAATTTGTATTCCAACACAAAATATGATTTAAAATAGAGAAGATATAATAAAGATAAAATTAAATATTGAGTATAAAAAATCATTGATAAATGAATCATAAATAAAAGGGTATTTAATATTTGAATTAGAAATTTTATTATGCTTGTTATTCTAATTTTTTATTGATTTTTATTGGATCATAAATTTATTCGACTTTGAATTTTTATTAAAAATCAGAGAAATTCAAATTATTCAAAAAATTTTCTCCGAATATGTTTCTTTGTATCTTATTGTCAAAAATGTGCTGTTTTCAGCATCCAAATTAAATAAAATTTAAAAATTTTGTGGCACCTATCGGCACCACCGAATAATGGCATTTTATATATTAAAATATAAAGCAGCTAAAAATTTCTTGAAATGGTCGAAAAAATGCCGTTGATCAAATAGTATCTTTCCAAATTTTTCAAAGTTACATTAGCTTCCCATCTCTCTGTTTAAAAATTCTGATCTGTCTGATATTAAAGTGTATTTAAGGAAGAAAAATTACAAAGGGACTTATAATGAAGAATGATTATTAAGGGACCAAATTATCTGAACAATTAAAAAGCATGAAATTACCAAGAATTTTAAAATTTTAACCGCAAAATAAAAAATTTTAGTTATTTTTAAGCTTTTTTTAAATTTTATCTTAATCGCCGTTTTTATCCCCGGGGCCCCGGAGAATTCCGAAAAATTCCTCGTGGCAACCCCGAACCCGAAAGAGTTGTCCCCGGGGAACCACCGATATGTTCCCAGAAAATTTGAACTCCGTAAATTCTTCCCCGAACTCATCCCCGTCCCCGGGGCTGCAATTCTAATCCATATCTTATATGTTATATCAAATGCAAATCTTTGATGCCCTTAAATTTACCAAGTCTGTGGAAAGAAATGATAATCATCATAGGTATGTTGATCAATAGGAACAGATGGGTCAAAAGTTAGAGCTCGCTCATATAGGCGGTCAATTAAACAGTTGAAATTTCCTTTGCAATTGTAGCAAATAAATGGAGTATCATTATAACTGGATTTAAAAAATGTACCTTTTTTGATTTCTTTTTTTTTGTATTATTAAAAAGTTAATATTTGACGAAATTTCAAAAAGAATACGTCAGGCATTTATCCACATAAGAAGAAATCAGGCGTTCAATTGGATCCCTAATGAGAGTAAAAAAATAGTAATCCTCAAATTTATTCAATGTTTCATTATGAGACCAAACTTCCCAAATATTAGTTGTGTTACAAATGCTGCAAATTAAAAATAAATATAAGAAAAATTGTGAAATAGTATTAATAAAGAAAAATACAAAAACTTTAACTTACGGACTGTTATAAAGGGTTTCATTCAAAATGTTGATATTCTTTTTTTTATATTCTTCAGGATAGTTTAAAAAACACATGATTGAACGCATTACAAGTGACATGCTTTTTTCAATCACGCAATAATTTAATTTATATTTATGAGCAAGCTAAAATAGAATAATAAGGAAATCATTCAGTAAATATTAATCCTTTTTCATAAAATGATTTATAATTTAAAATTTAAATAATCTTACTCGATATCGTCCAATGAAATTATTAAATGGTGGTATGCATTTTCCATAAATATTTTCATTTTTTGTTGTTGTATTCCAATGGCAAATTTCTTGAAAAGTGTTTGAATTTTGTCCATTATTATTATTTTTCAAATTTGAATTCATGCGAAACCAGCAATTTCGAATTAAAATTCCAATAAATGTAGTAATACAAATAATTACTAAATTTTTATTTTGTTTATATTCAATTAAATAAATAAAAATTACCAAAAAGATGGAAAATATTAACAGCATTCTTTTTTTGAGTCATTGCAAATTAAAAATGTTTTTAATTGATACAAATAATTTTGTCAAATAATTCTTTTTTATGTTTTTAATTTTTATTCAAGATTTTATCTCATAACACAAATATTAATGCTGAATACAAGGAAAATTTCTCAATTATTCTTCCCTACTCTATCCAGTTATTCATTCAAAATTCATTCTGATATACGCGATAAAGCTGCCCCACATCTTATAGACTTTTGAGAGAATTGGATGAAATACATAAGAAATTTGGAAGAGGAATATAATGGAAATGGATATAGATTCAATAAATTTTAAAATAAAATTATTCGTGTAAAGCAATTGAGGATTAAAGCCAGTTGAGGTTTAAGTGTACTTTATGTTCCAATTTTTAATATTAATTTAATGTATAGCTTACGATTAGAATAAAGAATATAGTAAAATCTTGATTAAAATAAATAATAGTAAATTGCCTATATTATTTTTTTTATTCAATCTTTATTAATTTCTATTAAATTCATCTCAACAAATTATTACGTATGAATTTTTATTTTTAATTGTTAAATTCGTAACAGAGATTTTATCAATCTTTTCAATTTAAAAATATTTTTTTCATACTAATCTTATTATAATAACTTTTTAAAGTTAAGATATGCTATTGCGCTATATTAATTTAATTTATTATTTATTATTCTTTATTATAATTATATTCTGTTTTTTTAACATATTTATAATCAAGAGCACTGATTTAACAGTAAATAATAATAGTTCATATAATAAACAACAGGTAATATAACTAAAAAACTTTTAAAAATTTTATTTTCAATATCAATTTCGAAAAGATTAAATGTAGATTTATAATAAAATTTATTTTGATTTTTTTGCAATAAAAATAATTTGAACAAATTTCTATCATAATTAATCAATAGTAGTTTGTTATAATTGTGAAAATTTTAATTAATAAACAATAAGTGGATTTGTTTAAAAATTTAACAATTATAATTTTTAAGAAAAATTTTTTAAAAATAAAATCAAAAAAAATTTAATTTAAAATTTTTAATGCAGGAAGTTCTGTATAATAAATTATTGGTAAAGGATGACGAAATGTTTAAAAGAATGCAACCAGAATATGATAAATATATTTATACAATAATAATGGGTGGCGGCTTAGGCAATCAGGTTTTTGTATCATCTTATGCGAGTTGTAATTTTTGCTTTACAAAAAAATTATTTATATATAGCTAATTTATTTTGATTTTTGATTTCACTCTTTTGAGTTGGTTAACTAAAAATATTCTATCAAAAAATTTTTTAGGATAAATTTATTTTTTTCGCCGATAAATTTAAATAATTCAATCTTTCCTATGAAATTGTGAGATTTAAAATACAAAGATGTTCCGTTTTGCTTCTCTTTATGCAATTGGTTTGATGTTAAATAGAACGCCTGTATATTTAAATAATGAGGAAAAAATGCATGAAATTGAGAAAGAATTGGCAGCATCATTACCAAATTTTCATAAAAGGATTTATTATCTGGTATTTTTCTAATTATGTAGAGATAAAAAAAAAAGTAACAAAGAAAAATAATATTAGGGTATATTTGTTGATTGACAGAATCGAAAAAATTCATAAAATATGACATCGATATTTTATATTTTGTATTTTTAAATCAAAAAAATTAATATATAAGTTTATTCTTCATAAAGACACAGACTGGATTAAATTTTATAAAATAAATAAACATTTTTAATATCACAGCAGGATTTTTTTATCAGAATATAATTGAAGAATGAAAAGCTCCATTTATTTAAACTTTCTCCTTTAAGTTGCCTAATCATACAGAAACAATGGGTTATTTTCCATTGACTAGCAGCTGCTGTGAATATAATGATCCAATAAAGTAAGGTTATAATTAATAAAATAAATATTATTTACTATAAAATCATTTTTTATATTTTGTATAAAAATTGCAATTTTAATAACATGGTCGTCAAAAAATAGATTTAAGAGTTATTGGCATAAGAAATTTGCGTTCGAAATTATTTCTTTATTTTAGATATTTAAAACAAAATTGAATATTTTTAAATATTCTAAATTTTAAATTATTATCAAAATCAATTAACAACGGATAAGTATATTTCATATAATAAAGCCATTAATATGTATTAATTTAAAACTTTATTATAATAAAAATATTTATATTTTTCTAGACTCGTAGAATACAATCAACCAAGGATACTCATGCTTACGAAAAGAGGAAATTTCCAAAACTCCCAATTTTTTCACCATATCAGGACACGTATATTAGAGATATTTTCATTCAGCGAAGAAATTTTTTCAAATGTTAGCATTATTTACAATCAAAAATTTAGGTATACACTAAATTAATAGTAATTTTAAGATATAAAATTTATTTTTTCCTTTATAAATTTATGCGAAGCATTTTTTATGTCTAATTTTTTTTATTCAAAAGAAATAATTTATATTAATTAGATAGATTTTGACAATTTTCATAACCTGAAAAAATATAACAGCATTGTATGAAATTTAAATTAATCATTTTTATGGATGACAATTTATATAAATTCTGTGTCCATACTCGGCGTGGTGATTTCATTGGAATGGGTGAATCAAAGCAGGAAGAAGTTCAATCCGCAATTAATCGTGTCATTAAGCATATTCCGAGATTATCGCGAATCCAGCATGTTACGCTGCTCCTTTTTGGTGAAGATAAACAATTTTTGCAATCATTAAAAATTCAAAAGGAGGTAAATATTGATTTTAATGGGTCACATATAGTATAAAATTTTAAAAATATTTAATAATATTTTTTCAGATAACTGGTTCAATTCATTATATTATTGATTTGAAAATGAATCGTATAGAGGAATTGCATTTTGCGCAACGCACATGTGACCTTTTGTTAATTACTGCCTCACTATCCACATATGCTTTTTGGATGGGATATCTTATGCCAGAGGTTTTTATTTTTTTATAATTACTATATTAAAAAGGGAACTTTTTAAGGATCGTCCAATATTTTTTATAAGAAAACGAAATGATAACCCCGACTTTCGCTCAGATACATTAAATCAATTGCCACCTGATTGGTTTCCAATTGAAAAGGAATGGCTAAAATAATTAATTATTACTTTTTCTTTTTTTTATTTTTAAATATATTTTTGGCTATAAAGAAGCATTCACAAATTTAAATCAAACAATCTGATTGGCCGCAATTCTTTCCATTATTAATTCATTAACATGTTTTCCGCCATTCATTTCATTTAGAAATTTTATATAAATTCCGATAATTTTTCAGAAAAATTATGAAAATAAAAGGGATACAATATTGTCGGAATTCGTATATTTTTGAGTTTCTGTCTAATTTCATTTCATTAGTCACCTATTCTATTGACCGACCATCATTCATTCCATTAAGCACTTACTATTAACAGCCATATTCTTATATTAGTAACCTCAAATTATGAAATCTTTGTTTTCTTTTTTTCGCGATAACAAAAAAAATAATATATAAAAGAAGGATGCGCACCCGATCGTCTTTTGTTCTATCTAATTTCAAATTCCTTGATCTTCCGTTTACTTTTTTTTCATTTACATTTTTATTATTCTTTAGGGGGAGGGATTTGGGCTTCCATTATTTTTTGAATTAGTAATTAAATTTGAACTGAAGATATGTTTATAGCCTTAGTTTAAAAAAATAAACTTGGAAAATAATTGATTTTTTGCATTTTATTGGAAATTGACAGTGAACTTGAAAAATGATTAATAAAAATAAATTATAAAATGATGTGCTGTACGACAATTGGTAACGCGACATTTGGGGACGGAACGGTCTGACGTCAAAGGCCGTAAAGCTGAATGGCTAATTTATATGACATTTTATTTGGCATAAAATTAGCTAAAAAATGATATCAAAAGATTTGGCCAAAGTTGAATATTCACCGAATTATGGCCAAAAAACAGTCAGAAATGAAATTTTAATTAAATCAACGGTTTTTAGGCCATAATCTGTGAATTGAATATTCAATTTTAGTCAAATCTTTTGATATCATTTTGTAACTAATTTTATGTCTAATAAAATGTCATATAAATTGGCACTGCAGCTTTACAGCCTTTGACATAAGACCGTTCCGTCCCCAATTGTCGTAACACCGATTTTATTCAATGAAAATATGAATATTAATTCAGCCAATAAATGGCTATATTCATTTATTAATAAACTATTCCATTTTAACTGCACGAAAACACGACACAAACACAATTACAGTCAATTTTTGAGCAGAGCTAGGACAATTTTAATTTTAATTTGGATGTGTCCGGCTATTGCCTAAGGATCGAATATTGAATTGCTGAGCAAAGAAATGGTTGTCCGTGGGGAAAAATACAAATAGAGCCTAGGTGGAAATGAGGGTGGGGTAAATAAATGAAAATATCCACCAAAATAAGTTTATCCGAGCAAAGTCAATTTGTGCGCCAAGTGCACCTTCCCGAATCCCGAAGAAATCAAAAGGATTCCAGCAATTCTGATTGAAATAATAAAAGCTTTCTTATTGTCAGGCTAGAGAATTAATATAAAAACAAGACTAAACAAATTAGTTGGAAAGAAAAATATTAAATCAAAATTTATGATGAAAATGGTATGAGCAATTTTCTGAACTCTATTCTTGTTAATTTTCAATCCAATCAAAATTATTATTTTAAAAATTAAATTGGCTTATTGGCTGGTATTGTGTGCCGTCCAATTTTTTTTGCTTCTTCATTATTATATAATAAAATACAGAATTTGATTCATATTTTGTGAAATATTTTAAATAGTTCTATTTCATATTCAAAAAATTTATTTTGTTCGCATTCGAAAAATATGTGGCAGTTTTAAAATAAAAGAGTTTTTGATGGATTTGAAAAAAGTGGTGAATGAAGGATCGAGACGAGAGTGTACATTTCCTTAAGAGTTTCTCTTCAATATCAATTAAAAAATCTGCATCAAAATAAAGCGAAAATCGGAAATTCACCTTAATGCTTGCTATTGCATTGCAATGCAAATTTAGATAGAATATTTACCTTTAATATAGAGAAATTCAGATAACTCAATAAAATTTGCTGAATTTAAATGAGCAAAATAACCAATTTTAAAATCTTGGATATTTTTTACTTTCAATTTGGTAAAATTCTGGGCCCACTCATTAGAAATCTTACAAATTAAACTCTAATGCAGGGGCCACATTGGCCACAGAAATAAATGAATTAAGACTAGAACTGAATTATGTTCGGTGCTTTTAGCATGAAACCATTTGAATTTTGTCTGATTGATCAAAGAAATTTCCCACCTCTTCTTGATTCAAATTTGATACATGGGATAGGGAAAGAGCATTGAGACCAATAAGGTCATCGGCGATGGCGAAACTCAGATAACTCAACAACATTTGATGAATTGAAATTTGAAATGGCATTGATGCGCATTTCCCTCTCCATTTATTTTGCCCAAAACATTTGATTTCTAACAAATTTTTATTTCCGGGATCAACACAAAATCCAAATCTCAAGCAGTAAAATCCTAGCACACATAATCACAAATTCACAATCCCAAGATTCTAAAATTCGGTATCCTTCTTAATGCACCCAAAATCCCAATGCACTTTAAATCCAACACCCAATATTACTGATGAAAAATTGAAAATAATTTTTTTAAATATTTTATATACACCCGATTTTAATGGAAATTTGTATCAGACTAAAAAATGACGAAAAATTAAATCTATTAAATCGTTTTATATAATAAGTATTAATCTCAAGCTCTTTTTAGGGTCTGAGTCTACCCGAGATATGCTAACATAAGCTTTAAGCCATAAATTTTAGCTTTTCATGCCAGTTTAAAAAAATTTTAGAACTTTCTTTTTTTAGGTGAATTCGTATTTACTTACCATATATCCGCCTTCTTTTGAACCAAAATTTTCAATCGAGGCAAGCAAGTAATTCAACAACAATCAGCAGCCTTTCTTCGGCATTGGTGCACGGTTGCACTTTATCCCTTTTAATATCCCCTTCTTCTGCTAAATTCCTCTTTATATTATATATGTGATTATAAAAGCAATATAATTTAAATTATTTCCATAATTTCAGAAAGTGCACTGAAATCAAAACAATAATGGGCAAGGTTAAATGGACGCCCAAAATAGTAAATTATTAATTTTAATGCCTATCATTATTCAATTATTTCAGCCTAACAAAAAGGTACGAAATCATGCAGAGATGTTGCGAGAGGAGCTAGCCCGACTTGGGCAGGAACAAAACAATGTTATATTCGATTTAAAATTCCTTTACATTTTTTCCTTATTTTCAGAATAATGTGCAAAATGATGAAACAATGACAATGTTTGAAGAACAAATTCAGCATCTTCGAAATTTAATTCCGGTTAAATTTCTTAATTTTTAAGCGAATTTATATTTGATATTTTGAACTGAAAAATTGATAAATAAATAGATCAATAGTTTATTATTAACAAAGAAAAATGGAACAGGATCATTTTTATTAATTTCAATAAAAATCTTAAATTTAAGTCTAATTTTTTAATTGAAATTAATAGAACAAAGAATAACAAAAATTGAAACTTATAATTTTCTCAATATATGGGCTTAATTATTTCAAACAATCTAAAAAAAACTCATCAATGCCAAATTACTATTTATTAATTAAAGGAAAACTCGCAATCTGCAAATCAATTGATTTGCGGAATTGAACCGGAACCTTTGAAGAATAATGACCTCGTAAATGAAGTAATTTTATTTTACACTTATGATTAAAAATTGTCTGACCATTATCTCTGGAATTTGTCTCAAAGCCATTGAGAGCATTCTACTCTCCCTTCCTAAAATTTCTCGGAAAATTCCTTACTCACAGGCAATTTTATATTTAAACTAATTCTTTTACCACAGGGTTAATAACTGCACTTTTAGTCAAATAACTTCTGGCCCTGGCTAGTTTTTATGTTTGAATTTAGGAAATAGAAACATTTGTGTATGGGTTTATCAATCAATCTTAATTCACAAATCATTAATTAAAAAATTAATAATTCTTACAGACAAATTCCTTATCAACGAATCAATTGGCATGTGAAATTGATTCGGATTCTATGACGATTAGTGACCATCAAAATAATGAAGTAATTTTATTTTATTTTAAATAATTTTTATTTTTCATTTTTATATGCCGATAAATTGCTGAAATTTTCGAATAGATAAATAAATTGTTCAAAAAAAATTCAAAAAGCTCAATTAATTAAACTAGAATTTTAAATCCAATTCAATTGATATATCTCTTTGAGACATCTCTTTTAATTATAATTCAGCTGAAGTTTAATAATGGCAAATGTAGTTGATAAAAACAAAATTGGTTTAAACATTTTAATAACTTTGATTTTTGACCAAACCAAATAAAAATTTATAACTTTCAATGTCTCTTGAGGAGCATTATTGAACTATTGATTATGTATATAGATTACTAGGAAAATCACTGATCAATTTAATCTTTTTTGGGCATTTTCCGTATTCTATTGCATTTTTAGCAATTTATTCGGCTAATTTTTTAAAGAGTTTATTTGTTAGATATTATTTTTAATTCATTTTCTTTGCTAAAATTTGTAAATTTAATGCATTTTTTGATATCCAAGTTATAATATATTCCTATGATTTCGCCTAAATTAAATTCAAAAAATTTGATTTTTGAAATAATATAAATCAAAATTTCTGATGAAATATTTTATTTTTCAGTCATCTTCTAATATTGTTTTTGGGCCTCGATTTGACATCAATCTAAAGGGAATGGTTAGTTATTTTTAATTAAAAGTTAAATTTTGTTGTAAATATATTTTTTCATTTTAGCCTCTACAAGTATTTCTGCAACTCAAAAAGAAACAATGCGAAGAGCGTGAGAAGCTTGAAGCGCAACAAATGCAAATGGGAATGGAAATGGATCCACAAATAGATCAGCCTCAAGTGAATGAAATTCAAATGGGAATGGAACAAATTATTGAATCTGAAGGGCATCCACTTCAAATGGAAA
The DNA here is from genome assembly GCA_030063045.1 of Pratylenchus scribneri. Taxonomy (NCBI): domain Eukaryota; kingdom Metazoa; phylum Nematoda; class Chromadorea; order Rhabditida; family Pratylenchidae; genus Pratylenchus; species Pratylenchus scribneri. The sequence continues at coordinate 285,415 of JAQSEB010000159.1, forward strand.
TGGAACAAATTGATGAGCTTCAAGCAAATGAAATTCAAATGGAAAAGGATACACAAATTATTAAGGTTATTTAATTTTTTGTAATTCTATTTCTGGAAATTTAATTTTAAGATCACTGAAAATATGATAGCACCAGTTAGAGTTGAATTGCTCGATGAAATAAACAATATAAACAATAATAAACAAAATTGCTTGGAAAAGAATATCAAAAACGAACCAACAGATGATTTGGTCAGTTATTTAAAAAAAAAAAACAAATGTGAGAAATGTGAGCATTAAATATTAAAAATTTTTTGTCATTAATTGGTAAACAAATTCTAAAATTGAACTAACAAATAATTTCAGAAATCAATATCTTCAGAGAATGAAAAGTGCAAATATTGTGGAAAATATTATAAGAGAACGGGATTAAAAAAACACTTTGCTCATTGCAAAGAAAAGTAATTTTTTTAAAAAAAAATTATAAAAAATTAAAAAATAATAATTCAAAATTTAGAAAAGATCAAGGCGAATGTTCAAATGAAAAAATTGCTAATAAACAACAAAATGGATTTGAAGAAGACACTCAAATTAAAGTAAGTTAAAATTCTGAATTATTAAAAATAAAAAAAAATAAAATCCTAAAAATTATATTATTAGTGGTCGAATTTAAATCAAAAAAACATAAAAAAATTCCTAAAATATGCTCATAAAACAATTTTTAAAGTAATTTATAATTTTTGCCTTAGAATTTTTTTCTGCCTGAAATTAATAATAATTAATTAAATTCGTCTAACGAATTGGAAAGATTTAATAGTAAGTTAAAACTTCAGTAATAATGCTAAACAGCTGAATTTTACTAAATAAGATAAGATAGAATTGAAAAATAAATTTCCTGTTCAAGAAATTAAATTTTATTCAAATAAATTAGGAAATTAATTGCTAAAAATAATATAAGATTTTTATATTTTATAGACAAATTCCCAATCAAATGAATTGTTATGTGAAATGGAAAATAATGCTTTGGAGAGTGATGATGATGATGATGATGATGATGATGACATCATAATGGAGGTAATTAATAATTAAAAAATCCGTTGATAATTTTTAAAAATATTAGATTTGTCTCAATATAAAACTGATATCATATCAAAAGAGAGAGAATTGCTTCAAAATGGACATTGAAAATATGCAAACCATTAAATGGCTGAAGCAACAATTACCTTGGGCTGATGATCCAGCAGTAGCTTTGGTAATCAATAAATTTTTAAAAAATGATTTTATATTGTTTAAAAAATAAGGAAAATTATTAATAAGTCCATACTCAAAATCCGATTTTAAAAAATTCAATTCGCTCACATCTAAGTGATTTTGAATTAATTGACAAATTTAATTTAAATTCTAAAAATCTTCAATAATTACTCATTAAATAAACATTAAATAAGAATAATAATTTTAATTTAAAGTATTTCAATGGCACCCATTTGGTTGAAGAAGAATGGACATTGAAGAAATATGGAGTGAAAAACAACGCCACAATTTTATGCATTAAATCGGAAATGGAAACTTGCTAATGAGTGATTGGAGGAGAATAAATAAGGGAATTTGGATGGATGATAAAAAATAATATTCTGCTAATTATTAAAAATATTTTATAATTTGTTGATTAAATTTATAAAATTGGGATGGCCAAAAATCACAATCATAAATAAATTTAAAGAATTTTATTAATTTAAAGATTGATAGATAGTAAAAATTAATAGGTATAAATTTCTGTTAAATTTTTTATGCTCATGAAAATTGTTAACTGATGATATTGTATAATGAATGATTATGATAATTTACAAAATTGATGATTAAATTTCCAAAATATATTCTTGTTCGACAAAATTAATTTTTATTCAGAAAACGTATAAAATCCATCTCTTACTTGGAGACTAATGATGATGATGATAAAGATGATGACATCTAATGGAGGTAATTAATTATTAATATTTTTCATTAAAAAATTCATTAATAATTTTAAAATATTTAAGAGATCTGCCTCAATATCAAGCTACAGTTATTACCGTGGGCTAATTATCAAGTTGCTCTGGTAATCAATCAATTTATTAAAAAGGAAAGAAAATTTTATTCATAGTTCAAATCCAACACAAAAATAAATTCACATTTAATTATGAACTGATTGACAACATTTAGATATTTATTGAAAATTGAATTAAAACAAACGGCAAAGTTGAGGACATTTCTGTGAGAATTCCCTTTGGGGCTCACTTCGCCGTTCTTTATTAGGCATTTTACCTTTTTCAAATCATCAAAATAAAATTATAATATTAGACATTTTTTTCTTAAATACCTTTTAATTATTTTGGATGTTTCTAATAGATGGCCATGATGGGCAAGTTTGCCATTTATTTTTAAATATCTGATGAATTTTATTTAAGAAATATTTTGTAATTTAAGGAACAAAAAATAGAAAATACAATTTCAATAAAAATTTATTTCCTTTAAATTTAAAAATTTAATCACAGATGGACTGGTAGTTTTTTAAATATTTAAAATTAAAATTCTTAAATCTTTCTCAATGCAAAAACATAATTTTTGAAGACAGAGGGATCATAATATTTTTTATGAAATTCTTCCAATTCTAATTTAATTGGCATTTCATCCATATAAAAAGTGTTGACCAATTCGTAACCTAAATATTTGAAATTGTATTTAAAAATAATTTAATTAAAAATTTATTATTTCCAATATAAAATGTTAAAAAAATTTTACTAGAAATATTTAAATTAGTAGGGATATATTTGATCGATTTATTTATTTTATAGGCATAATTACTTTTTACATCAATTAAATCTTTTTTGAATTTTTCTAAAATAATTCAATATAATTTTGCTTTTAATAGTAGAATGATAAACTAATTTTATTTATCCCTGATTAATTTAACAATTATAATTTTTTTAAAACAAATAATTTCAATATACTATAAATAATAAGAGAAAAGGTTTTTATGCCGAGAGATTTGGATTCTTTTACCGAAATCGGATTCCTTTGCCGAGAGATCGTTTTTTTTTGATTATAACTTTTTGTGCTTGAATTTTGACCCGAAAATCTTATAACTATTTTATAGAGCTAAGCGAGACGCGTCGATTGATATATTATTTGACAGGATTTGGCCACAATTAAAGATATTAAACTCTCTAAACCATATTTCGATTTTGGTTTGTTTTGTACCAAACCCTGACAAAATAAGAAAATATAAATTAATCGACGCATCTCGATGAGCTCTGTAAAATGGGTATAAAGTTTGGAGGTCTAGGATCAATCACTCAAGCTATTAAACTTTCGGCAAAAGAAACCGATTTCTCAGCAAAAGAACCCAAATCTCTCGGTACAAAACCGCACCATAAATATAATAATATCATTAATAATAATTTGCCCTAGAACTTTTAATTCCTTAGCTTTAATAAAATTCAAATGACTCACCAGCAAACATCATTGGTAATCTTATCCGTCCATAAATTCTATGACAATTCCATCCAACATTATCCCAGCCAATGGGTAATCCAAGAAATAAAAATCCTCCCGGTTTCAATATGCATCTAATCTTTTGCATTTCCGTTATGTCGCCAAATGGATCAATGGGATCGCCATAACGACTGAGGCCACTGTGTTCTATGCTCGAAAAACTTACAATGAAATCAAATTTCTCATTAAAACTTTAAAAAATTAAAAAAATAATTTATAATAAATTTTTTAATTACGATTCCCAATTCTTGGCCAAATCTGTGGCCAACATGAAAGTGATGTCCGAATGTTCAATTTTAAGTTGTTGATAGTCAATTGTTGTAAGTGATTTGGCTCCATTTGCCAAACACAATATTTCCACCCACGGAGTTTGTGACCCAATAATGGCGCCATTCTTTCCAGAAATGCTGTGGAATTTGGTAGCATGATAAACAGCCACTAAATTTTGTTAAATAATTTTTCATTTTTTGTTGAAAAAATGTGTAATAATATATTTGTAACCTACCTTTTTTGAAAAAAAAATTTTAAATATATTTTTCGTTAATAACATGAACCCGAATATAACAATTTTTAATTAAATTGCCTGAACCATTAACGGTTTATAAACCGGTTTCGATTGAATTTTATTATTTTAGGTCACATTATACATCTTTCGACGCGTAAAAAAGTTTTGGCCATTTTATTCATGAAGGTCACTTAAGCACCCTAAATAATTTTAATGGCCATAATTTTTTGGATTTTTTTTATGCTGAATCGAGTATAGTTGCATTTTCTGCTCATCTAGGTGCGTCGAATGAACTATAATTTCTCTGTCAATTCGAAAATTTAATTTTTCTAAAATGATTTATGAATCTATACAATTTCAAGAAATTTATTTATTGAATAACTAATGCTAAATCCGGATTATCCGTCAATTGAAAATCCTTAAATACGCGTTTTTAGCTAAAAATAAAAATATTTTGAATAAAAATGTTTAACACACGACATTTATTACCAAAAATTATTTGTTTAGTTAATACTTTTTTTAATATGATTAATAATTATTTATAATTAATTTATAATAATATTAGGCAATTCTAATTCTATGATATTTTAATTTCTTACATGAATCTTCGTATGTATACTTGGAGAATTGCTTTGCCTTCGCTTTATTGACTTCGTCTTCAATATGTTGTTTGCTCCACAACTTTTCTTTACTAAGTTTTTCAACATGAGAAGGCTCATTGTTGAATTTTTCATCCATCAAGCAATCAGACATTGTTGTATAGCTATTTAGAGTATAATTTGCCCGCAACAAATTCTTCGGGTCACCATTTGCAGAAATATCAGCAACTTGTTGCCATTTTTGGAAAATCTAAATTATTTGATAATAGTGTAGTTTATCTCACCTTTTTCCAAAAAATTTTTTATGATTTTAATTTAGCTAAAAACATTTATCTATGGGTTTTAGATGCTGGGGAATCTTGATATGGCATTAATTTTTCATTAATAAATTGCTTGAATTGTATAGGTTCCCAAACCTGCTGGTTCGAAAAATCTGAACTTTCTAATTACCAGATTATAGTCATTCGGCGATAATCGACCTGCAGAAAATAAATTTACATTTGGTTAAAATTAAGGCCATTTAAAATATTATAAATCGCTTAGGTGACCTGAGTGGCTAAAATGGCCATAATTTTATTAGATTTAAATTTTATGAAAAATTGATGGCAGATTCATGCTTATGCTTAGCACATCCTATATGTATTAATTAAAAGACTGAAAATTTCGAAACCGCTTTATGAACTTATATATATACTGGTTCAAGCAATTTGTTTATTGAAAAAATAATACCATAATCAGATTTTTCATCATCGAAAACTCATAGACACGTGTTAAGAAAAATAAATCAAAATTTTTTTGTTAAGGTGTGAAACAAACTACACACTATTACGTATTACCGTTAGAAACATGTCCCGTATTAAAAACTACTTTCGAATATTATTTTATTTCAAATTTTCTTGATTAATCAATTCTACTCATTTGAAATTCAATTCCAATTTTGCGATAGGGAAAAGACTTTATTATTAAAAAAACAATACCTGGGCACAACTTAATGATTTTGTTTCTTTTAATTTTGGAAAAATTTCATCTCCAAATTGCTCAACCGCATACCCATGTGGATTGAATACATCTTTGGCCAATTTCTCTATAGTCACATTTCCTTTTGCAGTATAAAATGTGCTAAAAATAATTATAAATTTTGATAAAATAAATTGAAAATTTATGTCAAATGAATAAATTGTATTTTCATCACATTTATTATTTTGAAAATAAATATAATCTACCTTAATTGACTTGACGCTTTGAGATTGAAATATGTTGTTCCATTGAAATACATAAAATAAGCCATCATAAAAATAATTGAAAAATAAATTAAATAAAGTAATTCGACTCGTAAAGGAATTTTTCTCAAAATTTTCTTTCCATGATAAAATAACATTTTTCTGAAAATAAATTTTAAAATATTTTTAAATAAATTTTTATATAATTACGATTTTGAAACAGTAATTATTAGGGAAATATTTAAAATGGCGAAAAAAACATTAAAAATGGCGAAAAGTTTATAATGGTTTAATGGTTTGCCCAAAATTCACAAACTATATACCATTCGATAGAGCTCGTCTAGACGCGTCGAATGGTATATAATTTATCATGGTTTAATTGGTTTTGAACCAAATTCCATAAAACGGTTTAAGTGGTTTAATACCTTTAATTAGGATCAAACCATGAAAAAATATTGAACAATCAACGCGTCTTGACGATCTTTATCCTATGGTATATGGTTTGTGAATTTTGGACAAATAACTAAAACGTTATAAACTTTTGCAATATTCAATAATTTATTCGCAATTTTCAAAAATTTATTCGCAAAATTAAATGCCATCCATTATTATTATAGGCTGCATTATAATTTTAAATTTATTATATTTTATAAATTTCTATCACATCAAAAATCTGCCTATTGAAAAAAAATCAGGTCTAAATGAAAATCTCGGTCGGTGTGGAACATCGGTTTCAGTCGGTTTTCCCGCATTTTTCGGTTCAATTTTTGGTCATTCGCCTCAGTTCGGTTAACCGATCTTAAGCAATCCTATCTGATTTTAAAATTTTTTATTTTCTACTATTTTAATAAAAACAATTTACTTGGTTGAGATTTTTTTAATTTTAGTTTTGGGGACGATGTTGTGTCGTGGATAAGTGGAAAATAGAAATAAATAGAAAGAAGAAAGTCCGCGAAAAGAAGGGAAAAAAGTCCACGAAAAGAATTATCATAGTTCTCTTCATTTCCCCCACTTGTTTGTATTGTTTTCACTTTTCATTTTCTCCCCTCCTGAATTTCCATAAATTATCCCATATCCCAAAATTTTTATGATAAGCCAATTCAATTTTGTCCATTCTCATAAATATATCATTTCACTCATTTTTGTCATCCCCTTACATTTTTGGACCAAAAAGGTGTTGGCAGACTTAATTCTCCCATTTTATTCATATTTTGCCCAATTTTGTGCCCATAATTTTATTTATATATTAATTTTTGCGTCTTGGAAAACATTCGATGCTCTATTGTTTTTCAAAATCATATTAAATAAAATCAAATCTTTACGGGTCGCATTGATTTCGAGAGAGCAATTAATATTTATTAATATAATTATGATCCTTGTTTATTGTGTAGTTTGAGATTTGAGTCCACTTTTCCATCAAGAAGGAAAAAATAACGAAAAATTGAAGGCTCACCTCTTGAATGTTAGGGATGGATTTAGGGTTATGTGAGATGATTTTTATTTTTTATCCCATCATATCCACAACCCATTCCTGAATTTCCATAAATTAGTCCACATCCCAACATTTTTCTGACAAAACTAAACCATTCTGGTCCACTCACATAAATATATTATCATTTCCCTCATTTTTGTCCAACTTTTAAATTTTTTCTCTATTTTTATTTTTAAATAAATTATCCAGAATAATTTTCAGAGTTGATTTTTCAATTCTTTAAAAAATGCTCCGAAATATAATCAACTTCAAAATAATACTTGCAGCAATAAATATATTTCTATTATTAGTAATTTATTATGAAATTACATCAAAAGAAAGTGAGGATGTATTTATTAAATATAATTAATCAAATTTTATATATTTAGTAATTATACTTTCGAAGAATGCATTATTTGAAATTAGCCAAAAAAGAAGCTCATCAAATAATATAAAGTTTGATCAAAACTCATCAAAAGATATGAAATTGCTTGATCAAAAATATTTTTCTGAAAGATTAGCCAGAAAGCGAGCCTTGTCAAAGTCAGGTAATTGCGGCAATTTTCATATTAACATTTCTAATGGTTCTTTTACTATTTCCGCGTCCTATTAACAATTATGATTTCGATCAATAATTATGAGTCCAATGAAAAATTGTGGGCCCTATAGTGTTTTATGCGTCCAATACTTAAAAGTTATTATGCTACCAACAACCAGAAATATCCTAAACCCTAACCTATCCTACCCTATCCTAAACCTCATCCTGCTGCATTTAACCTACTTACCCAAGTCCCTAGTTTAGAGTACTAGAATTAAATTTAGGGTAGGCCACAGATGAGTTTAGAGTGGGAAGGTAAAAAATTAAATTTGCACTTTTCTAATGGGACTCATAAAAATATTATTGGACGCTTAAATTTTCATAGAACTCATAATTTTTGATTGGACTCATAATTGTTGCTAGGACGTGGGAACTTTAAAAAACCATATCTATTAATTTTGTAGATGTTAAAACTAATTTTTTGAACTGCATCACCGATGAATATGCAAATGAAACAAATCGTACAGTGGGGAATTTATTCCGAAAACAATTATACGCTTGTATTGATCTCCATGTCCCATTCGAAAAATATGAATTCGAGAGTTACAAAGCGATAAATGTTGAACATAAATATTTTCTTCCTATGGACAAGGATTACTACAATAATCCAAAAAATAATTGTTTTTGGTTGACTGCCGGCGTTGGGAGACATACATCGGTGGAAAAAGAATTTTTAAAACTTTATCCCAGATGCAAAGTTTTTGGTGTTGATTTAATTCCCGATAATCAGGGTGATTTTGCAACATTTGGTAAATTCATCGCTGCCGGAATATGTAGGTTATCTATTAGGAAAAATACATGTAAAATTATAAATTTAGCTTCTGATGGACAATCAAAAGTGATTAAAAGTTATACGGATTTTAGTGGATTTACAAGGAACAATCTCAAACTAAAACCGTTCGAACAGGTGATTTTCCAAAAATAATTTTATAATTGTTGATTTTAGATTTTAACCTCAGATGTTGGCACTAATTTGCTTCATTATCTAACTATAGATATTGATGGACCGGAATTCGAAATGTTGAAGGAATTCGAAGATTTCGGTCGTTTTCACTCCTATAATGGCATTGTTGCATGTCAAGTATATTTTTTAATAGAATATTTTTTATAATTTAACCAAAAAATTTTTATAATGGCGAAAAGATTTTTTAATTTGCCAAAAAATTTCGAAAATGCAATAAAGATTATAACGGTTTAGTGGCTTGTTCTTGATCCACTAACTATATCCAAATCGATATAACTCGTCAAAACGCATATCGATTAGTAAGACAATTAAACCGTTCAAACCGTTTTTCGTTTTCGATTCAAAACTAATAAAATTGATTTAAAACCAAAACATTATTGGACAATGTTTCTTTCAAGATCTATTAAAATGGTTTTTTTTCGGAAAATTTCTAAATTATTATTAAACTGGCATAAAAATAGCATTTTTCTGTAATTTCAATAATTTTTCAGCTTTTTTTTTAACTAATTTCTTTTTAATATTTTCAACCGAGAAGAATAAAAATTTATAGATCGACGTCGAATTGCATACCATAAAATCAACTTTGCCTAATTTTGAATATGCCCCATACATGCTTCATTTTTTTCACAAAGCTTCATCGTATTTGCCTGTATTTGCTTCACCATATAATCCGGGTCACCCATGGGCTGACAAGATGACATTGATAAACATAAAAGATACTGTCAAAATATTTCCAGAGATAAACGATAAATTATATTTTTATCATTGATTAAAAAATATGATAGGAAAATATTTATTTGCTTGTTTTTTTTTAATAAAATTAATTCATTTTTTTCGTACATTTTATTATTATTTAATAAAAAATAAATTGTTACCTTCAATATTTTTTTAATAAAGAAACATTTTGGTTGAGAAATAATTTTGGGTACTTTTCGGTTAAAGTCCCCTCAACAAAATTAAAATTATATCTCAGAGTATTTTGGTGTGCCATCCTTCTTCCTGAAATCATATTTCTAAAAATACTTATTATAAATATGGCCAGTAGAGAATAGCGCTGACATTAATTATTCTTACTTTAATTCTAAATAATAAAATAAAAGAGAAAACCTCTCAAACGTATTATTTCGATTTATGTTATTTATAAACAAAATCTCTTTTATAATTTTTGCCATTTATCAAATATGGGGAAAAAAAACTGGCCAAATTATTGGTAAATTTTGCATGAAAAATTACCCAAAAATTTAACAAATTTTTTTGGGGTTCACATCCAAACATTTCTGAACCCATCTAAATCCGGGGGCCAATACTTTGCCTTTTTTTAAAGCAAAAATATATTGAATGAATTTTAGACCTATTCCTGACAGACGCATGGGATTTGTATTTTGGATAGATAATTTTTTTTGATATCGAGAATAAATAGAAAGATTTCATATTTTGTATCCATGGATTTGGATAATTTTTCGTTTTCGGATGATCTTGATCACTCGCACATTTTATTTTAATAAAATCTTGTCCCATTTTTGTGCGTAGTATATATGCCCCATGGAATATCAGACAAAATTATCAGACCATTCTAAATTCTATCCATTTTACCAAATTTTCTATATTTTCTTCTTCTCTGAATATTCTGTATTCTCCGAACAAAATGGCTGCATTCCGAAATGCCTTTCCAATGTTGTTCGTCAGCTCATTCCTCTTGGTGACCATTTTGTTGATTCAACAGAATGCTGTGTTGGGGGACGGAAAACAACCATGTTTCAATTCTACTGGTATGTGGAATCGTCCTTGGTCAAGAACATGTCCAAAATAGTGCAAATATATTCATATCCACAATAGGGCAAATAAAAATTTAAATTAAAAAAATTAGAACAGAAAGGTCAGAATAAAAATCAGAACAGTCAGAATAAAAATCAGAATAGTAAGAATAAAAATCAGAAAGGTCAGAATAAAAATCAGAAAGGTCAGAATAAAAATCAGAAAGGTCAAAATAAAAATCAGAATAGTAAAAATAAAAATCAGAAAGGTCAGAATAAAAATCAGAAAGGTCAGAATAAAAATCAGAAAGGTCAGAATAAAAATCAGAAAGGTCAAAATAAAAATCAGAATAGTCAGAATAAAATCAGAATAGTCAGAATTAAAATCAGAATAGTTAGAGTAAAAATCAGAAAAGTTAGAATAAAAATCAGAATAGTAAGAATAAAAATCAGAAAGGTCAGAATAAAAATCAGAAAGGTCAGAATAAAATCAGAATAGTCAGAATAAAATCAGAATAGTCAGAATTAAAATCAGAATAGTTAGAGTAAAAATCAGAAAAGTTAGAATAAAAATCAGAATAGTAAGAATAAAAATCAGAAAGGTCAGAATAAAAATCAGAAAAGTTAGAATAAAAATCAGAATAGTAAGAATAAAAAATCAGAAAGGTCAGAATAAATATCAGAAAGGTCAGAATAAAAATCAGAATAGTCAGAATAAAAATCAGAATAGTCAGAATAAAAATCAGAATAGTCAGAATAAAAATCAGAATAGTCAGAATAAAAATCAGAATAGTCAGAATAAAAATCAGAATAGTCAGAATAAAAATCAGAATAGTAAGAATAAAAATCAGATAAGTTAGAATAAAAATCAGAACAGAACAATGGGAAATAAAATCAGAATAGTCAGAATAAGAATTAGAATAGGCAAAAATAATTTGGAAAGCTGAATTATATTAGAATAAGCTGAATTAAATCAGAACAGGCATAATAATATTATATTTCCAATATCTAAAATTAAAATAGAAATTAAAATTTGCACACTATATATTTACACTATTGTGGATATGGCCATATTTACACTGTTATTGACATGACCTAGCACTATGTGGAGTAAATGAATTATTTTTGATTTATGTTATGCCTTTCAGAATGTCCCGAACATCATTACTGCTATGATGGACATTGCGAGCCTCAACAACCATGTTCTATTTCTACTGGTATGTGAAGGAATATTTGACAAATATTCATTTTTGATTTATATCTTTCAGGATGTCCCGAATGGTATTATTGTGATGGGGCTGTTGGCCATTGCGTTAGCATTTGCTATATGAATGGCGCAAGTGAGTATATAATTTTAGGGCAGAGAGTTGTTATTTTCAAATTCCTAACATTCATTTATTTAGATTTTAATTGCAATTACATAATTTAATATTAAATAATTTAAGCGATTAAAAAATAGTGATTTTTGACAAATACACAAATATTTTTCCAAAAGGGGGATATTTTTCTTTTTCTCTTAATAGAAACTTTTAATGTTAGGCCTAAATAAAATTATTTCCAATTATATATATTTTTTTAGAATGTAGCACCAATGCCGATTGTCGCTTTATAGACAGTCTCCGTGCTGTCTGTCAAGAAGGTGTTTGTAAATGTGTTTGAATTTGAAAAAGAAATAAACTGCTGAAGATGAATGAATTTGAAAATAGATCACACAACAAAATTTCCAAATTCAACCAATATACAATACAAAACAAATTAATTTGTGATAGCATGATTTGATAAAATGTTAATTGAGCAAAATTTTTTATCTTAAATATATTTTAATATTGTGTTTTAATTAGGCAATTTAAATTTTAATTAAATTTTTTACAAATACATCGAGTAAATTTCAACTGTTTTGACCCAAATTTAATTTACAATTTAAAATGACTAAAGAAAATCTATTAAACGAATTATTTCGATTTTTACTATAAAACTGCACAAATTTCTTCAATAATTTTTTTTGTCATTTATCAATTATGGAATTTGTTCAGCCGGTAAATTCAAAAAAGTCATCCCTGCTCGAAATTTATAAGAAGAAAAAAAAGAAGCTGGTCAAATATTTGTGTGTTAAATGTGGCATGAAAAATGATCAAATTATTAAATAACTTTTGTTTGGGATAAATCCGAGAAAAGCCAACATTTTCTGAGCCCATTCATTCAAATACGTGTGCCTATTCGAATGAAGTTTGTGCCTATCGTCGGCAGATGCATGGGATTTGTATTTTGGATTGATAATTTTTTGGTATCGAAAGAAACAAACATTTCATATTTGGGCTCATGGTACCTATGGATTTGGATAAATTGTACGATTAATTTTGATCACTCGTTCATTTTAAATATAACTCATTTTTGGGTCTATATAAACCAAATGGAATATTAGATAAAAACTATCAATTCATCCAATCCATTTTATCAAATTTACCACATTTTTTTCTCCTCTGAAAATTCCTGAAAAGAAATGGCTCTCTTCCACCGTTCTTCGAACAAAAATATTTTTCCAATGTTGTTCGTCAGCAGCTCATTTCTCTTATTGGCAATTTTGTTGATTCAACAGAATGTTGTTCTGGTCGACGGTCAACAACGATGCTCTAATGCTAATGGTATGTGAAGAAATAAATGTTTGGCAAATTCATTTTTTTTTATTTTAAATGTCTTTCAGATTGTCCCAAATATCATTACTGCACTTATGGTCGTTGCACACCTTCTTGGTATTGGAATGGCCAAAGTATGTATAATTTTAATTAATAATTGTATTCCAAGTTTTTATTTTCAATTCAAAACATTAATTTATTTAGATTCTAATTGCAATCAAATAATTTAATATAAATAATTTAAGCGTATAATCAAAAAAAAATACAAAAAAATCACAAATTTATATTTTTCGAAAAGGAGCAGATTTTTTTAAATTTTCTCCTAAAATCTTTTTAAAATTTGGCCTAATAAAGAAATTATTTTCAATTTTATATGTTACTTTATAGATTGCACCGTCAATGCCGATTGTGAAGGCATTTATGTCTGTCAAGAAGGCGCATGTGGCTTCCACCTTGGACGATAAAAAATGCAAATGAGAAGAAATAAAATAAATTGATGCTGATTGAATTTGTGAAACAAAAAATTTGAATAGAACAAAATTACTAAAATTCAACAAATATTGCAATACAAAACAGATAATTTTTACTAACTTGATTTGATAAATTTTAATTGACAAAGATTGTTTTCCTTTATATTGTATTTTTAAGGAGTTTAATTTTAATTAAATTTTCTAAAAAATATCGAGAAAATTTCATCTCTTTTCACTTAAATTTAATTAATAATTAAAAATAACTATGCTTAATTGGAATTTTCATTGTTTTAGGCAAAAACCATCATTTCTGAGCCTATTTAAATAAAATATGATTAGATACCAAAATCTGCTCTTGAATTTGATACTAAAATCATTGGTCATTTTATACATCAATCTACATCACCTCAACGAGCAGAAGATGAATCTGACATCTTTTTGTATAAAACCAAAATTTAAAAGTTATGATCATTTTAGTCACGCGTGTCACTCATGCAACATAAGAAACTTTAAATGGCTTTAACTTTTTTAATTTTGGATTTTATGTGAAAAGAATGGCAGATTCAGGGAAGAAATGGAAAATCGACGATTCGCAATAAAAACTGTTTAAGGGAATTAACATAGTTCCCTTCTTTCCCCCTACTTGTTTGTATTGTTTTCACTTTTCACTCCTTCTGAATTTCCATAAATTAGCCTATATCCAGAAAAGTTTTCTGATAAACCATTCCAATTTGGCCCACTCTCATAAACATATCATTTCATTTTTCACTCCTTACATTTTTGGACGAAAAATATGTTGAAAGACTTAATTCTCCCATCTTATTCATATTTTTCCCATTTTTGTGCTCAGCATTTTATTTCAATTAATTTTAGCGCTGTTAAAGCAGTCGATGCTCTTCAGTTTTGAAAATCATATTAAAAATCAAATTTTTATGAGTCGCAATGATTTAGATAAAACTATTAATATTTGTTAATGTAATTATTTTTCTTGACAGAATAATTTTTTCTTTTATCAATGCTCAACAATTATAAAAATGAAATACTCTTTTATAAATTATTAATAGCAATTCTTGCGGCCATTACATTTATTCTTATTTTCAACGAACCGTCTCAATATCAGGTAAGTTTAACCTGCGGAATTATGGTCCAAAAATTATTTTTTTTAGTTTACTGAATTGTTTTGGAACAAATCAGATATCACTTCGTCTCAATATCAGGTAAGAAAATTGTAGAGTCGGAGTCAATAATTTTGAAAAGCACAGCATTGATTAGAAATTAAGAGCAATTTAATGCAAAAATCGAATTACGTTATCAAAAAAATAAAAAATCAAAGAACCGAAAACCGGATTTCAGTAAAGAGCCAGTTTAGGAATTAACTCATCCTACATTACCACAAACTAAACATGAAAAAGTTTACATTATTTTACCAGTATTTTAAATCTATGAGATGAAGCCAAAATTTTCGGGCCAAATATTTTTTTGCTTTTCAATGGCTTGGAGAAATTACCTATTTATAAATATACCATTAAAATTATAATATTATAAATGAAATGATTTTCCAGAAAAATAAATATGTTGAAATTCATAAAAGCAATGCTAATGAGCGCAAAACATTATTGCACAAATATGATATAAATAATTTGTTTTTTGCTCTACAAGTAGTCGAGGTAAAGTTTTGAAGATTTGTAAAAAATAAAACTAGGATTTAAAAATTTATTATTAATACATATTTTATCAATCAAATTTTATTTATATAAATTTTTTATTGCATAAAAATATTTAGGTAATTATTTTTTGGCACTAAAATTTTTTTGGCGCTAAAATGCTTTTTTGACACTAATATAATTTTTAAAAATTTGAAACTGGTTTTAGACTCTAATATGAATTTGTAGATCTCATCAAGACACATCAAATAGTATTGGTATATAATTGTCACCGTTTGGTTAAAAATAAAGAGTTTAAAACCAAAAACTATAAAAATGGTTTAAGCGGTTTAACTCTTTAATTCTGGGCCAAAACCTGACATTTTTTATAACAATCAACGTGTCTTGATGAGATCGACTAATTGGTATATGTCGGCGGCAAAACTGAAATTCAGGCAAAACTGAAATTGCCTAGGCAAAACTGAAATTTTTCAGTTTTGCCGGGAAGTCAGGCAAAACTGAAATTTCCTAGGCAAAACTGAATAAATTTCAATTTTACCTGAAAGTTAGGCAAAACTGAAATATCTACAACCAATTTCTACCAAATCACTACAATTTCAAAATAATTAGGGATTAAGATGGATATAGGGGGATTAAGGAGGATTAAGCACCGAAATAGATGGGAAATAGCCCGAAAGGTCAGTGGAATGTAGAAGAAGTTAGCCGAAGGTGTTGAGAATGCGGAGGATATAGCCGAATATAGGGGGATTAAGGCTGATATGGAAAGATTAAGCCGGATTAAGACCCCAAATTGATGGGAAATGGTCCGGCGGGTCAGTGGAAAGTCGTGGAAGTTGTCAAAAGGCCCTGAGACTGCGCGAGTTATAGCTGGATATAGGGGGATTAAGGTGGATATAGGAGGATTAAATAGGAATAAGACCCGAAAAAGATGGGCGTGAATCCTGGTTTAGGCTGTTATGTTTCCGGCTTCGCTAGAATCCTATGCTCCGAACCCATAATCCTAATCCCTAGCCCCTAATTAGACTTTTTCGGCTTAATCCCCCTATATCCGGCTATATCCTACGCATTCTCAGCATCTTCGGCTAATTTCTCCTACATTCCATTGGCCTTCTGGGCGATTTCCCAACTATTTCGGGGCTTAATCCCCCTATATCCACCTTAATCCCCTTATTATTTTTCACTTTTTTCTGCAAAAAATATTTTTCATTAATAATTAATAAGTATTTTCTTCGATTTCAAATTAAAAAATTAAATTAGTAACCATTTTCTTCGAATTTCCAATTAAAAATTTAATCTAGACCAAAATGTAGAGATTGGTTTAATTTGGGTGTAGATATTTTCAGTTTTGCCTAACTTTCAGGTAAAACTGAAATTTATTCAGTTTTGCCTAGGCAATTTCAGTTTTGCCTGACTTCCCGGCAAAACTGAAAAATTTCAGTTTTGCCTAGGCAATTTCAGTTTTGCCTGAATTTCAGTTTTGCCGCCGACATATATAAGGATTGTAAAATCCAAACCGATTTCGGATATATTAGAAATCAAAAACTCTTTTAGTGCCGAGAAAGTATATTTATTATCAAAAAAATTGCCAAGAAAATAGTATTTGTCATTATCAAATATTTATGGTTTATTCTTCAAAATTCTTGCAAAAATGATTTAATTTAAGTAATTTATAGATTTTTATATTTTAATTAAATATAAAATGACAATAATATTTTTTTTCTATTTCAGGCAAATTGTCCTTTTCGAGTCAGATTAGGTATTCTGACAGATGGTGGAAAATGGATTTGTAATCCAATGATTCTGAAAAATTCCAGAGAGTGCACTGTTTATTCTTTTGGACTGAACGGAGAGAGTAGCTTTGAATTTGCTTTAATGAATGTTACTGAATCTAGATGCAAAATTCGTGCAATTGACATGGTAAAATTTTTACAATTTACCGGCAATTTAAACAATTTGAGTAATTTGGCATTGCGCATATTGCCCGGTTAAAAAGTTAGGCAATTCATATAATCCTGTTTCCTAAGCAAATTAAGATTTAACTCAACATAGTCTTGACATTTGGACAATGATGATATTGACTAAAAAAGTTGAATTGATTAAACTTTAACCTGGATTTAACAATTTTGTTTAAAAAAGCTGTAATACAGGAACTACCGGTCCGAAATTGAAATTTCATAAACTTATCGATTAATCTATCTTATTACTTCTTTTGTATTAATTTCCCAGTCTCGATTTTGAGAACCCATAGTTCCTGGTAAGGTGAACTTAAAAATTGCATTTTCTTAGCCCTAAAATTCTGTAAAATCGGCAAAAAATGTCCATAAATTAAGGAGTTAGAACCAAATTTTCACAATTTTTGAGGGATTGAAAAATAATTCTCAAAAGAGTTTTACAAAGGTAGTACGATATGTCGAATAAGCCTTCCCTCTCCAAATTTAGAAGTTTGTTTTTAAGCTGAGATAAAGCTAAATTTCCAGCTCTTGATTCGGACAAAACAGTTAATACTAATTACCCAATTTTATAAATAATGTGCAAAATTAAAAAGCTAATAATAAATAAAAAGTTAAATGAAAAAATTATTACATTTAAAAAAATCTTTTTTTTATTTCAGAATAAGCCCCCAAATTTTGAATCTTTGAAGACAATTGCTGATGTATTTATCACAAAAGTGTCTGCAAAAACAAACACAACTACCAAAAGCACATCATTCACGGATATTATGCGTCATTTTGGTGACAATAGCAGTATAGAAATCTTGAAAATAGACATTGAAGGTAAATTTAGGCTTCGACTATTTAAAAATTTGAAATTTTTGCCTTAATAAATATTTGCTAAATAATGAATTAAATTTTTTTACAATTATAAATATTATATTTCTTAAAGATTAGAGCACGGATTTATATTGACGAATAATCATGAAATATTTAATGAAATAAAAATTGCAAAATATTGACGAAAATTAAAAAAATTTTCATTCTAACATGCAATTATAAAATTATTCAACTTTCGACTTTTTTTATTCAGAAAATTTTACCAAAATATATAAATTTAAAAAATGTCAACTTTAATTTCTTTAATTTTCAAAAATTTTACAAAAAATTCGAAAAATTTTCAAAAATTGTCAAATTTTTTCAAGAAAGAAAGTTTTAAAATTGTAAAAAAATTTTATTTCTAAAAATTATAAAATTTAGTAAAATTCTTCAAAATTCTTCAAAATATATAGACGAAAATTACTAAAAATTGCCAAAAAAAATATCATGAAAATCAACAAAAACATTGGTAAAAACATGTTTAAGTTAGTTTCAAGCTATTATAAGTTCGTAAACATAATATTGATATCAATAAAAATTAGTGCTCTATTAAAGATAATTAAATTTTTGTATTTTTAATTTAAATATTCAGGCGCTGAATTTGACGTAATTGACCAGATTCTTGTGGTACCTATATGTCAAATTTCAATGGAAATCCATAATGAAGATGTGTCAAAAATTGTTGCATTATTGGAAAAAATTTCCCATCATGGCTTTAATTTATTTTCTGTCGAACAAAATCCCTATGCTAGACATTTGATAGAATACTCTTTCATACATGATAGTTGCATGAATAAATACGGTGCCTTCATGCTCGCTAAATATCTTTCATAATTCTATTCCAATTTTTCCTAACTGTTCAATTTCTTCTTCTCTTAAAAATATTATTGTAATTGACCTTTGCTTCTTTTTAACTCTTATTTATAAATTAACAGTATAAAATTCTTAATTTTTTATTATTTATTGATAATTTACATTTATTGTTTAATGGAATTTCTAGATGTTCATTTATAAATAAAACATTCGATGTCTCGATGAGATCTCCGGTTTCTGATTCATTTATTAGAAGTCAAAAATTAATTTTGATGCAAAAAATAGCATGCAATTTTTTTTTGTTGACTTTGTGATAATAGAACCCATAGCAGAAAAGTTTCAGAAGGCAAAATAACAAGTATCCTCGGCTATAAGACATTTGCGGAGGCTAAATTGCAGATAGAAGAAATGCTCTGATGCTGATTATGATCATGCTACAGCTGCTGCTGTGGCATTGTTAATTTTCATAAAATTTAGCTACAAAATGATATCAAAATCATTGACCAATATCGATATTCATCGAGTTATATCCAAAAAAAAAACCAGAAACACAATTTTAATTAAATCAGCGGTTTTTTGTCCAAAACTCGGTGAATATTCAAAAATGGCAAATTCTTTTGATATAATTTTGTAGCTAATTTTATGGCAAAAATGCTATAAATAATGCCACATCAGCCTTACCATCATTAGCATCAGCACTAGATCGTTTCGTCCGCAATTGCCGCATCCGCAAATATTGTAATACGGCAACATCTTATTCATTTTTTACATCATTTCGTGGGAATGAAGATTTGCAGAATAAATTTGAGATAATCAAGTCAAATTTATAAATTAATTCCTTTCTTAATGGGTAATATTTAAAATTAAAATAAATTGTAATATCCAAATAATATATTGAAATAGAAAAAGTTGTTAAATGATTTGAATAATTTTAATAATAAAATGGGTTCATCTAATAAAGCGAAATAATACATTTATCGCAAAAATGATAATCCATTTAATTCAAAAAATCCATTTTTTCAGAATCAAAATTTCTATATTCTCTCTTTTATAAATTCAAATAAAAAATTTAGATTTTGTTATTAAGACAAAAATGAAAATTAATATTTTCCGTTCATCGTCATCTTCAAAAAATTCTATGCTTTGTAATATTCAATTCGATTTTAATTTTCGCAAAAAACAGTTCCGTTTAAAGAAATTATTTATTCCATTTACAATTTTTGTGATTTTTTTAATTTTTAAATTATTTTTTATCTCCTTCGTTTTTCAAATAATTAAAATTTCGAATGAAATGCAGGTAAAATTAAATAAATATATAAATAGAAATTGTATAATTCATAATGAAGATATGCCAGGATTATGAATATTTCAGCCAATGGTTGCATTATGATCCGAAAGTACGAATTAAACCGGAATTTGATCGATTCATATTCTCTCATATTATGAATAGTGGATTGGGAAATCAGGTTGGTTAATTTTGAGATATTTTTTAAAGGAATATATGTAATATATTGAAAATTTAACAAATAAAACTTAATTATAACTTTTAATTATGGCGAAAAAAATTTTTTTATCAAAAAAATCAAATTAATTTGTCAACAACGTAATAATTTATTATTGATTGATCCTAGATTTCTAAGCCTTATATCCAATTGATATAGCTCATCGAGACGCATCAATATATAGATTATTAGGGTTTGTTCAAACTTAAAGAATTTAACGAAAAACCAGAAAAGGTTAAAGGGTTTAATATCTTGAATTTTGACCAAACTCTAACAAACTATAAAACTAAAATCAACAGACACACCTCGATGAGCTCTATAAAATGGGTATAAGATTTTGGCGTCTAGGATCAAGCACAAAAAACTTATTTTTCGAAAAAAGAATGTAAATCTTTCGGCAAAAAAATGTTTTCTCGTTTAATTCCCTTTAAAACCAAAGATGTATCGTTTTGCGTCCCTTTATGCAATGGGCCAATTGGTTAATCGAACACCTATTTATTATGTAGATGATAAAATGATACACGAAATGGACGCGGAATTGGCCAAAGGATTTCCAAATTTTCATCGGAGAATTTATTTCCTTGTCAAATTTATTGATTAATTAATATTTTTTTATTAATTTTATAGAAGCCAAAACTAAATGAAAGTGAAATGGAAACAATTAATGGATTCGAAAAGTTTTGTTGCGATTTTGCGGATACCAGATTGTATTTGGAAAAAAATAATAAATATTTTTTCATAATTTTTAATTCAACAGACTTTTTGGACATGAAAGACGACTGTTGAAAATTAATGGAAGGGCCGCAAATTTTGAAAATAGCAAATATTTTCATAAAATTAGACCAAAAATTATTGAATTATTCGAATTTGGAGGAGAAATTGTGAAAAATGTGACGGAAATAATTCAACGGGAAATCAAATTGGACAATGCCTATAAAATTTGTGTGCACACCCGGAATGGTGATTTTGTGGGGTTGGGTGTATCCAAAGCCGAACAGGTTGGGCCGGCAATTGATCGAATTATCGGACATTTGCCAAGCATTACGGTTGAATTATTTTTATTTTAATAACATTTTTATTTATTTTTAAAGAATGGCCAAATTCGTAATTTATCATTGGTTCTCTTTGGCGAGGACCAAAAATTATTGCATTCATTGAAATTCAATAAAAATGTGTAAATTAATATAATAAATATTATTAAATTATTTTTAGGCCATCCAATCAACCTATTTTGTTGCCGAAATGAAGATTGGTCGAATTGGGGAATTGTATTTTGCCCAACAAATTTGTGATTTATTCCTTGACACCGCTTCCCTTTCCTCATTTGCATTTTGGATGGGCTATTTAATGCCGGAGGTCAAAATCATATTATGGAAATTATTATAAATACAATTTTTAGAATAAGCCAAAGTTTTTTATCCGCAAATATATTGCAAATCAGGCCACAAATACCTTTGATGTACTTCCACCTGAATGGTTTCCAATTGAGGAGGATTGGCTTAAAATAAATTGAAGAGGAATTAAAATAATTAAAATTGATCGATAAATATTAAAATATATTTTTAGTTAATTTATGAAATTAATTGATTTGATTAGAAATTACAAACAAGTTAAGTAAATACATTTATGATCTCATAATCAATTATTTTTAAAATGCAGTATATCAAAATTCTGGGAATTAGCTATTCCTGGGATTAGCTAGGAGGATTTTGGCTATCTAATTTTGGGAATCTCGGTTTCTAGGCATCGTACTGACTCGAGAGAAGGCTCATTCGACTCGTCATAGTCGATTTAGTCTATGAAATTTCAATTACAGACCGAATTAAGGGCTAGGTTTAGGGTTAGGGTTTTGGTTCAAGGTGGCATGGATTTTAGGGGGTTTTGGGCTAGGGTCTAGGAGCTAAGATTAGGGTTTAGGGGTCTGTAATTGAAATTTCATATATAAATTTAGCATGACGAATCGATTGAGCTTACTCTCGAGTCTGTACGATGTCTAGAAACCTAGATTCCCGAAATTAGATAATAAAAATATATTTACAAAAATGAACCTCCGGCATTAAATAGCCCATCCAAAATGCAAATGAGGAAAGGGAAGCGGTGTCAAGGAATAAATCACAAATTTGTTGGGCAAAATACAATTCCCCAATTCGACCAATCTTCATTTCGGCAACAAAATAGGTTGATTGGATGGCCTAAAAATAATTTAATAATATTTATTATATTAATTTACACATTTTTATTGAATTTCAATGAATGCAATAATTTTTGGTCCTCGCCAAAGAGAACCAATGATAAATTACGAATTTGGCCATTCTTTAACAATAAATAAAATGTTATTAAAATAAAAATAATTCAACCGTAATGCTTGGCAAATGTCCGATAATTCGATCAATTGCCTGCCCAACTTGTTCGGCTTTGGACACACCCAACCCCACAAAATCACCATTCCGGGTGTGCACACAAATTTTATAGGCATTGTCCGAATTGAATTCCCTTTGAATTATCTCCGTCACATTTTTCACAATTTCATCCCCAAATTCGAATAATTCAATAATTTTTGGTCTAATTTTATGAAAATATTTGCGATTTTCAAAAAATCCCGGTCCATTTAGCCACATAAAACGATGTGAATTGTGTTCAAAAATTCTTTTAAAAAATATTATTAATTATATTAAATTTTATACTTTTTTGTGTCCGCATAATCGCAACAATCTTTGTCAAATGGTTCAATTTTGACAATTTCACTAGAATTATGGCTAGCATTATTCTGAATTATTTGAAAGTAGAATTTTATTTTTAAATATGGGATATGAAAATAAGCATAAATTTTTTTGTCCTATGTCCTATATATGATGTCAAATATTCTATTGTAAATCACCAAATAGTGGCATTTTCAAATTTTTACTAACCCACACCCTACTTACCTTGGCCAAAAATATGGTAAACACTTTTATGCATTTTTATCTATTTTAGATTAAATTTCTTACACTTATTTATTATTATTAGGCATATTTTTGATTTTTCATATTTATTTTAAAATATTAAAAATTCTCGTCTCTTTTTAGTGCGTCTCTTCTGGATTTTTTATCTTTTGGTTTTGGATTGTGTATTTATAGGATATATATCTTTTGAGTATGTATCTTTAGGATCGAATCTTTTGGGCTGAATCCGATGCACTCATTAATTTAGTGCTTAACTGATAAAGCATAAAATTGAATCATACTAGGAAATAAATTCTTTTGTGCCAATTTGGAAATCCTCGCCCAATTTCTGAGTCAATTTCGTGTATTTTATTTTCGCCACCCAAAAAGACCGGTGTCCGATTCACCAATTGTCCCATGGCAAAAAGGGATGCAAATCGAAACATCTATAAAAGAATTAAAAAATTATAAATTCATTTCATTTAATGAAAAGTCAAAAAAACTTGATTTCCGAGGCCAGAATTCATTGGATTTGAGTAAATGAATCGATCAAATTCTGGTTTAATTCGCACTTTCGGTTCATAATTCAGCCATTGGCTGAAATATTCATATTCACTGTCTTCCTAAATAATATTTTTTATAAATATTCTTTAAAAATCGATTTTACCTGTTCAATAAAATCGCTGAATTTTTTTATTCGAACATTTTGATGATTTGATGAAATATTTAAAATTAAAAAATATATAAAAATGGTAATGAAAACGGTCAATTTCTTCAATTGGATTAATTTTTTTCTGACATTTTCATTGAATTTAAAATTGCGGAACATTGAAAATTTTAAAGTTAGTCTTGAAGATCTAAAAACTTTTTAATTCTTTAGAGATTAATCTGTTTTTTCCTATTTTTTTTGCATGTTGAGAAAAATTGATGTGTTTTTAAAGCTCATTTTATCGATCTAATTGAATAAAAATGATTAAAGATATATCTTTGTTTACTTATTGGAATTTCAAAATTAAAAAAAGGAATAATTTTACTTTTAAATTTATTTGAATAATTCATAATAAAATGCTACATTATTATTATTTTATATATATAATTTATTATATATATAAATAATAATTTCTATTTATCGTTTTTTTAAATCTGTTATAAATATACAGATTTATATTGATATCAAAATTTTTTGGCTTTTAATTTTTTTAAAACAATGAAAAATATGGTTTATCATTGTTTTTATTTATGGACTTATTTTAGTATTATGTAATTTTTCGTCATTTTCTTCAATATTTTGAAAATTTTTTTAAAGAATTTTATAAATTTGTAAAAAATATTAAAATTTTTTACCAATTTGAAATTTCTTTGAAATTTTGGAAAAATTTTTTTAAAATTTAATAAAAAAAAATTGATTTGTCAAGTTTTGAAGATTTTATTTTATCTCTATAAAAATTACAATTTGTAAATAAATTTCTAGATTTAAAATATCGAATGTGAATAATTTTTTATTGCATATATATCATAAAAAATTTTTTTCTGAAATTTTTGATAAAATAAAACTTTTGATCATTAATTTTTTAATCAATGTCGTTTATATTGCGATTTTTCATAAGTATTTTCAATAATGTATGATTTTTCGCCAATATAATATATTTAATTTATTATTAAGCCAAAAATGGCCGCTCAGAGAAAAAATTTTTGCTTATTATTTATTAGTAAAAATCTTGTAAAAATTGCATGGATAAAATTCTGGCAAAATTTAAAGAGAAAAACAGAGCGAATTCAATGATTTCGGGAATCCAATAATTCTCTTTTCATGACAAAATATAAATTTAAAAAAATCGAAATCAATGGTAGAGACAGAATGCGAACAATTTTGATTCTTTATTCTCTCATATAAATTGTACGGATGATTAAAATCATCCGAACATAAAAAATTATCCATCCAAATGCAAATCCTACATTTCTGCCGGGTATAGGGCCTAAACTTCATTTTATTGAATTCCCAATTTTCTGGTGTAAAAAAAGCAAAGCTATTCTCATTTCTGACCCAAGAATTTGGATGGGTTCAGAAAATGTTTGGCCTTTTTTGTGATTTATCAGTTTATTTTAGATTTTTAAAATTTTTGGCTTCATTAATTTCGCTTTTCAAAAAAAAAACAAAGAATACGATATTATATTAAGATAACTTTGGAAATTTGCTTGATTCCTTCCTCAACCTGATAAATTTTTAACAATAAATATTCCAAAGCAATTTTTATCAAAAATATTATTGAATAATTATTTAATTGGCCATTGGGTGCATTTTTTTGAGTTTTGGAATTTCTTCTTTTTCTTTAGGATACATTCCTCGAATTCAAAACAATCCACTGATCATTGTCAGCAAAAAATACGAAAATGTGCCAAATATGGCCATGATGAAGAAGCTGACAAAAGAATTGCCACCATTATTGGGAATATCACCTAAATTATTTAGGCAAATATAAAAATTTTTCTTATCATTTTTAATAATTAATAAAAATTTTAAGAACTTTTTTTCATATAACCAATTTGATTTAGACAATTAATTTTAGATTAAAAAATTTAGAATGAATTTTATTTTTACAATTTTTAGAAGAGAAAGCCACGATTAATTTGCACAAAAATTGATCAAAATATTCATATAAATTGTAGATAAATCTCTTAAAATTTTAGATCTTAAATAAAAACAAATAAATTTGCAATTTTACAAATTTTTTAATTTCATTTTTTTATTAGAATTCTATTTTAAAAAAATTAAAAAGACGTAAAACAAAGATTAAAATAATTTACATATTTTTAAAATAATTTTACAATTTAGAGCAGAAAAAATATGTACAAAAAATTTTTTCATGCTATTTATTTTAAGCTCATACTCATATAAATTTATTTCAAAACAACAAAACCTATTTTTTTTATTCATTTTTACTTCCGTAGCCCTGCTGCTGCTTTTGTTGTTGTCCCACAAATGGTTTCCAATCCACCGTATTGCAAAGTTCCGTAGGGCAAATGCCGCATTGTGTGCAATTTTGATAAAGCGCATCTTCGCACGGTTTATGTCGGCTATTATCATATGCACATGTATATAATTCTGAAAAAAAGGTAAATTTTTTTAATATGAGGAAATTATTTTTGGGTATTATAAAAATTAAAATAATTAAAAAAATACACAATTCTTAAGCTAGTTTCCTAGTAGATTTTATTAAAATAATTTTAAATAAAATTCCATTTTTGGATATAAAAATTTATTAAAAAAATAAAATCGAAAATAGGTTTAAATTTTTTGAAAAAATTTTTTTAGTCTTATAATTTTAAATTAAAAATAAAAATTTAATTTATAATTGCGATTTTTAATGAAAAATAATTAATCAATTTTTTGATTGGCCAACCCTAAGGTTTTATTTTAATTTTCGCAATCATTTTATCAATTTTTCCATTTTCTTTATATTTAATGATTTAATTTTGACTCAGAGAAAAATTCCGAACTCAAAATCTATTTATAATAAATACCGCGTTCTCCGCAAACATATTTCAGGCAATAAATTTGTTTCGCATCCCCGTCAACAGGGCAGTCCCATGGATACGTATAATCAACAAAATTCCAATCTTTATCACGGTTGGAATAACATTGGAATGCAGAAATCAGGCTGAAGTTGAAGCAAAGCAGAAAAATACCAAAAACTATTAATGAAGACAATAAATAGTTTTCCGTTTTCATTGTAAAAAAGCTTTTATTTCTAAAAATTTAAAGGAAATAAATTAATTTAAATATTAAATTGGAATAATATTTAATTAATAAATATAATTTTGAAAAAAGTAAAATTCATATATTATTAATAATATTTTTTAATAAATTATGGAAAAATAAAAATATAAAAAATATAAATTTGGGTAATGACGATGATGATGAATAAGCCTTTTACTATATTTTTTTTTATTTAAAATCACAATTGCAATAAATGATTCATTTTTCTTTCTGTCATTTTCAATAAAATTCACTGAGAGATAAAAAAATTGCAGTAAATTCATCAACCTTTTAGAAATTTGGAAATTAAAATGATCAAAGAAAGATTGAAGCATTATGTCCGAATTATACTATCTTATAAAAAATTCATCTTTGTAATTTTAAGTGGAGGATGTAAAAAAATAAATACCCAAAAATATTTGTTTTTTATTATTATTTAATTATTAATTTTCTTATCATAATAACAAAATAAAAATTTTAAAATTATATTTGCTTCATTTCAAATTTGTTTTCCCATTTTTTATAACAAAAATTTTTCATTTCAATTTCAATCAATATTGGAAATTAAAATCCAAGAAGAATTGAATCATTGTCGATTGATGTTTGGTTGGCATTTGATCCCTCTATTTCTGCTTTTTTGTTTAGGCCAAATGATTCATTAAATAAGCTTTTTTTTACTTCTATTGCGAAAAATTATCAATGTATTTCAAAAACTAAAACAATTCATTCAGGAATCAATACCAATTTATCTTGCATTTTTATTATCATTTAATGTCCATTTTATAAGAAACCATAATTAAATCCTAATTAATTTTTTAAATATTCTTTTATTCCATATTTTTTTCCTAGAATTATATGCAGAAAAATAAAATAAATTTAATAAATTAAAATATGTCAATTTTTATATATAATTTATAGATAAATTAAATTATTTTATGCTTTAACTTTCTTTTTATTATTTTTTATGTTAAAGATTTTTGACAATAATTATAAAAATTTAATTTTATAATATTTTTCACGTCCATAAGTTTTCGATTACAATTGTTTATCGATAATAAAATATATAATATACCCCCAATTATCCCTTAACATTTTTTGCCCCTGACTTTCACTTTTTGTCCATAAAATATTAAATAAATTAGCATAATATTTCCCATCTTTTCTTTTAGCATGTCTTCTGAAAAAATACGCAAAAATATTAAATTGTGCCTCAAAACAATCGGGGGAATTTTATGCTTAATTTTATCCATTTTCATCATGTATTTGCCAGCCTATTTCATTTGCGGCAAAGACAACATATTCTGCCAAGTTTCGGTCATTTTAATCATTGTCTTCTGCTGTTTCAATGTACTTTTATATGTTCTCGTCATCCTTTGCTGCATTGTAGTGGGAGGTAAAAATATAATTTACGGGCTAGGGATTACCTTTATACAAAAAAAAGATTAGGAAAATCAGTGATAATCCCGATTCCCATTAATTT
Organism: Pratylenchus scribneri; assembly: GCA_030063045.1. Classification (NCBI taxonomy): domain Eukaryota; kingdom Metazoa; phylum Nematoda; class Chromadorea; order Rhabditida; family Pratylenchidae; genus Pratylenchus; species Pratylenchus scribneri. The sequence continues at coordinate 314,086 of JAQSEB010000159.1, forward strand.
TCCCATCTTTTTGGTTCAGAGATTGGATTTCTGCAATTTTACAATAAAATTTCAATAATAATTTTTTGGCAATCCATTTAGGGTTGTTCATAGTTGGTTTCGGTTCGGTTCAAGAAAATCGATGCAATTTAAAACCAAAATTGGGAATTTTTTCTCAAAAAAAATGAAAAATAGAAGAAATCATAAAAGAAAATCGACAATTTTTCAAAACCAAAAACCAGGTTTTAAAACTGACACTTTGTAAAACCGACATTTAATAATCCTAATCCCATTAATGCCAAGATATCAACAATAACTATGGTAGTGTTTGGAAATTTGAGGAAAAGGCAATGTCCGAGGACAATGTCATCAATTCGCCTTCATTAAACAACCTCATGATAAATGGAGAAAAAGCAACAACAATGATCGATGCGGAGAGTGGCCCAAAATCAGAAAGAGGTATTTTTATTCCAATCAATTTGGTAGTAAGCAATTTTTATTTCTGTTTAAAATCAGATTATTTTTGAGGCCGGTTTAAATTAAGAATCAATTAAACAAAATATTACATTAGTTTTGGTCTACTAAATTATATAATAAAATCCTAACACCCATTAATACCTAATAAGGTGTCAGCAAGGCCAAGAGTGTTGGGAAAAATGAGGATATGATAATGCCCGAGATCAATGTAATCAATTTGCCTTCATCAAACAACACCAAAAATAATGAGCAGAAAACAACAACGATGGACAAAGAAAAGAGCGGCTCATCCACTAATGCAATAGGTTTTTTAAAATTAGAAATTAAACCAATTTTATTGCTGTTCTGATCATTTTAAATATAAAAAATTGGGCAAATTTTAAGTCAAAATTAATTTATATTTAAATTAAAAACAAAAAATGCCTAGGTTTTCGTCTAATAAACTAGATAAAATTCAAATAATTCGCATTATTAAGAAAAAAAATGCGTAAAATTCTACTAATAATAAATCAGTCACAAAACAGGTCTCTTTATAAAAATTTTCTCCATAGAAAAAATTTGCATAACTGAATTTTGATAATAAATCTATTTTTCACATAAATATTACCTTTAATAACATATTTGGCATCATTATTTAGCAATGATTAGATGAATTATTTTGAGAAAGTATTAATGGGAATTTAATGGAAAATGCAAAAAGTTGTGACCATAAATTAAAAAAATAAGTCAAAATCAGAGATTTTTCAATTTTTTTGTCATAAATTTTTGGCAAAATATTTTTATTCAATAATTGGACTTAATGGCACTGTTGTAGAGTAAAATATGCAGCAACTAATCAATAGATTAATGAGGATGATTTATTTTAAGATTTACTCCAAATTTATAAATACATTATTAATCATTATTTTTTTTGTTATTAATTACTTAAATTTCCCTTTCAGTTCGATCTTCACAAGAAAAAGATTCCATTAAGGCCAACAAAGTCAATGACAAATTGCTCGAGAAAAATGAGGAAATTATAATGCCCGAGGCCATTGTAATCAATTCATCCTCATCGGCAGGCATCAAAAACAATGGGCCGAAAACAAAAACAGTGGTCAATGAGAGTGGCCTACTGAAAAATTCAACCGGTTTTTTTACTCTTAATAATTTAAAATATTAAAAAAAATTAAATACAATTTAAAATGCTTTCATTTTGAGGCCATATAAATAAATTAGCCGTATTTTAATTTATGAGAAACAATTTATTAATAGAGTAAATCCAAACTTGTTTTCCGTCTAAACTAAATATTTAAAAAAATTAATCAAATAATTAAAGCATAAAAATATGAATTAACCATATCATAATTTTGATCCACATAAAATCCAACAGGACACTTTCTAGGGCCTAAAAATGTATTAATTTGTTTTATAAGCACATTTTAGCTATTTCATTATATTTTCGAATTCAAATGACATCACATTTTTATAATTTTTCAGCTATGACTATCAATTCGTCAGAGATGGAAAACAATGGCAATGGTTGCAAAGATGAGGAAAAAACATAATTAAAAAAAAAACAACATTGCGGCAATTATAAAGAAAAATTAATCCATGGCACATTTAAATAAATTGGAAAACGATCAAAAATTTCACACACATACAAATTTTTACTTTCATTAATATTCAATTTCTAATGCAATCTTCCCATCTTTTTTCCATTATTTAAATTAAATCCAATTTATGGCTTTAATAAATATGATTCCATTTTCAATCCAAAAAAATTCATTTTTATTCCATTTTAAAAACCATTTTTATTGCTTTATAAAGCTTTTAAAATTTCAATCTATTTTATTTTATATGATAAAATTAACAAAAATGTACTCATTTTTCTTCAAATTAATCATTCTTTTGGCATCATTTTCACCGTTGATTGTGATGGTAATTTAAAAAAAAAAGACTTTTATAAATTAGATTTATTCACAAGGCCAACCAAGATTGTTCAATTGATTCCGAATGCCTGAATAATTGTTGCTACAAAGGAATGTGTATGGATGAGCCGCAATGCCCGAATATTCGGCAGCAAAAATTTTGCCGCATTCCTGAACAATGTCCAAAAAATTGGTGCTGTAATGGAAAAGGGTTCAGAATAGGAGTTTGTGGGCAATGTTGAGAGATTAATGAATTTTTTAAATGAAATTTTAATATAATTATGATAAATTCATTAACATTTGTTGTCCGAAGCATAAATCGATAAAGCTGGAGTCATTAAAATAATTTATTCAAATTAAATAATTTATAATATTAAAATAAATGTTTAATATCAAAAAATGTTTATTTTATAAATTATTTTTGGGCATAGAGGGATTTATTTTTTAATAATTTATTATTTTTATATACAATTATTTTTAAATTTAGATCAAAAATATAAATTACGACCTTTTTGTGGCTGGCGGGCGTTTTGTGGCGAATATTTTTTTGTTTCATAATTCATCGCAATCTGAACCTACTGATGCCTAGATAAAATAGATGAAATATATTCAAATTACCCAATAAATAAATGATGAAAAGAATTGTTTATTTTCCACAAAATAAATGACATGGTATCGATTCCATTTCGTTTAAAATGCCAAGCCAAAATAAGTAATTTAAAGTAAATACTACAATTATAGATGCCGTCCAGCAGTAGAATTCCTTCTTGTACTATTTTTCGGTTCTCTAAGTACCGGGGAAGGCAAAATAATAAATTTTCGGGTGCCCCCCCCCCCCCCCCCTCTTAAAATTTTGCCCTCCCCCCCCCTGTTAAAAGTTTGCCCCCCCCCCCCCCCCGTTAACAGAAGAGTACCCATTTGAATTAATTGGCTTAATATTATAAAATTTAAAAAAAACTCAAAAATAATTGAATTTTATCCTTACTTTTTCGTAGCATCACTCAGCCAAAAATTCCGAAAATTATGTTTCATTTCCCATCATTTTCCCTTTTAAAAAATTCATTTCAAATTAATCCATGTAAGAATGGAAATAAAAAACATAAATAAAACTGAATCATCACCGGTTCTTGTGTGCTGTCATTTGTCATTTCATTCATTTATGCTTTTCCCTATTTCCCCATATTTATGTAGGCTAAATGATTCATTAAATAAGCATTTTTATACCAATTAGAAAAAATCGAAATATTTCAAAAATTAATTCATTTAAAGAATCTAAAACCGTTTTATTACTTAATTTTTTTTAATAATTTATTTAAGAAAATTACTTTTAATCTTGATTATTTTTTAGGATAATTTATGAAATTTTTCTCATAATTCAATAAATTAATTTAAAATTAAAATACCATTCATTTTTCTAGCAACGCTTTCAGCAGGGAATTCACGAGAATAAGTAGACAAAGACGAATGGAAGTACAAATTAATAGGAAGTATTTGCAGTCTAATTTTATGCAGTCTCTTCATTTATTTGCCTGCTTATAATTTGCGGCAAAGAAAATGTAATTTGCCAAATTTGGGTCTCCTTGCTCATTTTCTTCTACTGGACTGGATTTTTCCATAGACTCTTCTTAATTTTCTACTGTTTATTTGAATGTTGCTTTGCTGATAATGACAAAAATGAATGCGATGATGTTGAAAAATGCCACACAAACGAGAAAATAGATCTTTTTAAGAGAGAATAAAAATTTTCTCCATAGAAAAAAATTTGCATAACAGAATTTTGATAATAAATCTATTTTTCACTTGAATATTACCTTTAAAAACATATTTATATCATTATTTAGCAGTGATTAGATGAATTATTTTGAGAAAGAATTAATGGGAATTTAATGGATGAAAAAGTTGTGACCAAAAATATAGCAAAATGAATCAAGATCGGGTATTTTATTTGCTTTAAACTCTCTAATTTTAGGCCAAACCATGACAATTTATATACCATTCGATGCGTTTCGATGAGATCTACAAAATGGTAAACCGTTGAAGCATGTTTTCGGTTTTTGGTTTAAAATCTCAAAATTGTGACAAAAATTCAAAAAAATGATAAAAATTTTGTCAAAAAAAATTTTTAAAGAAAAAACACTTAAATTTTGACCAAAATGAATTAACAGGGAAAATTTTTGACAAATAAATTATAAAAAATTAGACTAAATTAGTTTAATGAAAAAATTGTGACGAAAAAGTTTTTAAGAAAAAAATTTGATTTTTTGATAGAATTATCAGAAAGTAGGCTGAAATAGTTATAAAAAATAGTGACATAAATGGCAAAATAATGATAAAAAGGAAAAAAGTGAAAAAAAAGATCAATATTTTGTGTTCAAGTAATTACATTTTTTTTTTAACTATTTTAAGCAAAATTAATGCTCCACATAAAATAATGAAATCACTATTTTTCGAGCAATAATAATAATAATAATCATTATAAAATCTAAAAATTTGAGAATAAGGATTACTCCAATTTCAATCAAATCAAATTCCCAATCCCAGACAAAAAAAAAATGACGAAGAGCATGAGCGATGAAGATCAGCAGCAGCAGCCACCTATTCCTAACCTTCACAAATTTCTTTCTTCTATCCTCATCCCCATTCCCATCCTCATCTACCTCAACTCGCTTTCCTCATTCAACAAATTTTCATTCCCATATATTGATTTTTTATTAATAAGTTTCCAATTTCTTAAAATTTATTTAATTCAATTAATTTTTCTCCAACAAATATGGCAATTTTCGTACCAATCAATTAAAAATCCTTAACAAATTCATCCAAAGGCTTAAATTTTTATAAATTATTTTACGAATAGAAAAAATATTATTTATTTAGTGAATAATAATGATAAGATAAATATAGTACTTCTTTATCATTTCTTATATATATTTTATTTATGAATTCGTTCTAAGAACTTTATTTGAAAATGAAGACCACAATCCCAAATCATGTTCAATAATTTTAATGACCAAAATTAATAATTTTCATTTTTTACAGAGTGTAAAATAAAAATATTCAATCATTTAAAAACAACAAAAATGGCTAAAATTATTAAAATTCAGTACATTGATAATGACACAAGCGAAACGATAGAGATTTCGCCCAATGAAATTTTTCCAAAATTGCACCAATTGGGGATCAAACCTCCAAATCCCAAGCCCGAGGTCATTGATTTCTCATCCAGTGCGGGTTCAACAGAAAGTGCTAAAAGAACGAAAACAATTGCCAAATTGGGTCAAGTGGAAAAAATTGAACGGGTTTTATCTCATTAATTGCTTTGCTCCAAATTGAGTAATATGTTTATTGTTCATAAAATTGTCCATACTACTAAATACACAGAAAAGATTGGGAATGTCAAGACGACTTAAAAAGGAAAAATATTGGTTTTAATTTTAAAAGGACTTGTTCCTAACCTTAAGATCGATAAATCCAATGAACATGCCAACTTGGCGCCGAGTCGACGTGGTGCACCCTACTAGGAATGGGTTAAAATAAAATGCGTACACAATCATTTTTCGATTAATTTTTTAAAGAATATAGAAATTAATGCTTTGCTTAAACGTGCGGTTTATTCGTCTCCCAAAATCGGTTGAAATTTGCACCAAATTTTCTTACCCTCACAATTTCTCCTATGTATCTAACAATTTAGTGCAAAAATCAACCGATTTTAGGAGACAAAATAAACTTTTCTCTTTGCTGCTTAATGACTAATGAAAATTTATAATTATTTTCCCCTTGATTGTTTAAGATCGTTTCAGCTAGCGATTTTTCTTATGCTCGGCGATTGCCGAATGAATTGTTGTGGGAAATTGTGAAGAATATTCCATTAAAAATAATGGAGAAATTCTATGTTCAAAGAATTTCTAAAGTTTTATGTCGTTTTGCAATTAAAAAGGTTAGCTTTTTTTTATATAAAAAATGATTAATATAAATAAAGGCTATCTTCTTGATAATTAAGTATAAACAAAATTAGGTCAAAATTTCCGGTTTATCCACAACTCAGTCCACCGTTGGCAATTAAGACAGAAATTAAATTCTTGATAATGTTCATAGAAAAATAAATATCCATCTGAAAAGAAAACTTCCAATAGTAAAGAATGGTTTTTTCTATCTCGAAAAAATAACCCCTTCGTCATCCAACTTTCTGCAATCTGAGAATTTCTACTGGGCGTTTAAGTAACTTTTTCCTTCTAATCCAATCCTAGTCGAGCGATTGAACTGTGAGTCGATTTAGACAATCGTGAAATTCAATGTTCCAAAACTTCTTTTCTTTCGTCCTTGTACACTTCCGAAGAAAGACGATTACGAAATATGAGGGTAAAATGGCAAAGACGAGAGATGAGAAGAAAAAAGCAATGGCGAAAAGTCGTGAGATGAATTTCTTCGTTTTTACCTAATAAGACGACGACGAAAGATGAGATATTTAATTGTTATATCTTTTCTTTGAGAAGTAAAGACGAAGACGAGCGGCGAGACGTTTTTGGAACATTGGTGAAGTTGCACGGCAACTTATAAAGTTACAAATGTTACTGCGCAACTTAGTCTTATTTTCTTAAATTTTCCTTTTATGACCAAGCTTTTCAATAAATTTTATTAATTGGAAAAATGATTAATAATTTTTCTCTAATTAAAATATTAAATTTTTTATATTTAAAGGTTCACCAAAGTTATGGCGCACAAATTTCACATTATGCTCAAATGGTGAAGAAAGAAAGAAAGGAAAAACTGGAAATGAAATATTGTTCTTCGCAAAATATTCGGACCAAAAAAAGGAGGCTGATCGTCTTAAGCAATTCAAAATCATCACAATTGACGAGAAATGGGAATTTGTCGTTTGGAAGGATATCAATTCGATCGACGGGACCTATATTGTGAAAAAAATAAATGTTTATTTTTTTTAAAAAATATTTTTTAATTCAGCATTTTTTCCACGACATTTCTGACACTGGCGAAAATCTCGTTTGGAATTTTCCTTCTGCATTGGAAGAAAACGAATTGGCCATTTTTCTTTGGGAGCAAATTCCACGCAATGGTATGTGTTAATTTAAATAAATCTAAAGAAATTAAATAATAAAAAGTCAAATTATAAATGTTGAAAATTGGAGCGACATAAAATTAAAATTAGATCAAAAACATTGGCTCCATTATTGTATTATTTTAGATATTAATCGATTTATGGTTATAACTAAAAAGCCAAATTGGTTTAACTAAAGATCTTTTTTTTATATTTTTAGTATTTTTGGGCTATACCTCATCAGTAAATATTAAATTGATCAATTATTTTGTTATCATTTTGTAGGCTATTTTTGCATAAATAAAATATAAATAATCAAACGGCTTAGCCAATATCGGTTCTTAATTGTTCAGCCGAATTTTAGCCAAATTTATTTATATAAGCGATGAAAAAATATGCAATCTAATTTTTTTAATTTACAGCACTTTACTCTGAACCCCTTCGGCATTTCTTTCTTGCTTATCATTCAACAACTTTTTGCAAGTCTTTTATGCAAGAATTGATCCAACTGGAACAAAGGTTGATAAGCCAATATGATTCAATGCACGGGCAATGCCCATATTTCTATTGTTATCTCCTAATCGATCCGTCAAATCTCAAAATTCCAGGTAAAAATTCAAAATTTGGATAATTTCAATTACATTATTCCCGAAAAATAAATAGACATTTTTGGAGCTAGTCTGCATTTATTTTTTAAGTTCAATGATGTAATATTCAAAAAAATAGTTGCATTTTTTATGATCAAAAGTTTTCAACAAATATTCCCAAACATTTTGTGTTTTTTGTTCATCCAAACATTTTATGTTTTTGTTCATCCAAACATTTTGTGTTTTTGTTCATCCAAACATTTTGTGTTTTTGTTCATCCAAACATTTTGTGTTTTTGTTCTTCCAAGCATTTTGTGTTTTTGTTATTCCAAACATTTTGTGTTTTTGTTCATCCAAACATTTTGTGTTTTTGTTCTTCCAAGCATTTTGTGTTTTTGTTATTCCAAACATTTTGTGTTTTTGTTCTTCCAAGCATTTTGTGTTTTTGTTATTCCAAACATTTTGTGTTTTTGTTCTTCCAAGCATTTTGTGTTTTTGTTCATCCAAACATTTTGTGTTTTTGTTCTTCCAAGCATTTTGTGTTTTTGTTCATCCAAACATTTTGTGTTTTTGTTCTTCCAAGCATTTTGTGTTTTTGTTCATCCAAACATTTTGTGTTTTTGTTCTTCCAAGCATTTTGTGTTTTTGTTCATCCAAACATTTTGTGTTTTTGTTATTCCAAACATTTTGTGTTTTTGTTATTCCAAACATTTTGTGTTTTTGTTCTTCCAAGCATTTTGTGTTTTTGTTATTCCAAACATTTTGTTTTTTGTTCATCCAAACATTTTGTGTTTTTGTTCTTCCAAACATTTTGTGTTTTTGTTCATCCAAACATTTTGTGTTTTTGTTCTTCCAAGCATTTTGTGTTTTTGTTCATCCAAACATTTTGTGTTTTTGTTCTTCCAAGCATTTTGTGTTTTTGTTCATCCAAACATTTTGTGTTTTTGTTCTTCCAAGCATTTTGTGTTTTTGTTCATCCAAACATTTTGTGTTTTTGTTATTCCAAACATTTTTGTTTTTGTTCTTCCAAGCATTTTGTGTTTTTGTTATTCCAAACATTTTGTGTTTTTGTTCTTCCAAGCATTTTGTGTTTTTGTTATTCCAAACATTTTGTTTTTTGTTCATCCAAACATTTTGTGTTTTTGTTCTTCCAAGCATTTGTGTTTTTGTTATTCCAAACATTTTGTGTTTTTGTTATTCCAAACATTTTGTGTTTTTTGTTCATCCAAACATTTTGTGTTTTTGTTCATCCAAGCATTTTGTGTTTTTGTTATTCCAAACATTTTGTGTTTTTGTTATTCTTCCTAATGTTTTCCAAATGTTTATATTTTCTTTTTGCTTAAATAATTTATCAAAAATATTTCAAATTTAAATGATTTTTTTATTTGTACCATTGTTGAGAAGGAGATAACCTAAAAGTACCCAGAATTTTTTAATATCCATTATTTTAAAGATCTGAATTCCGCGGATCCAATATCGGCAATGTGCCAACAATCCTTTGACATCCACAAATTTGCAAATTTTATAAATTCCATTTTTTACATCGGAAAAGGCAAATTACTGCGTGTATTTGACCATTTGACGGATCTAATTATGGCCCTTGGGAAGGTAAATTTTTTTTAAAAATAGTAAATTTTGCTTATACATTAACATAATGTTCATTCTAATTTCTAAGTATAAATTCACTGCCAAATGATGGCCAAAATTACAAAATATTAGAGAATTTATTTTATAATTTCAATTTTACGGTCACAACTTATTAACACTAACATACAAGTTTTGATTCAAAACTCAATGGATAGTCAAGACTGAGCTAAAAAGCAATAGATCATTTTAATTAATTTATTAGCTAATGTATTGTAGCTTAACATAAATAACTTAGAAGGGCCAATTTCCCCCGCAAAAATATTTTATTTTTGATTCAGAGCGAAAAATTAATTTCTAGTGCTAAAATATTATAGGAAAACAGCATCTTAATATAAAAAATAAATTAACTCTATATTTTTAGATTAATAAATAAAAATATCGCACTAATCCAAAAATACATATTTTAGGATCCAAATCAAATTTCTAAAAAATTCCGAAAAATAAACGAAATTTGGCGCTCAAACAATGGTGTAATCGTATTACAACCGTTTTTGAACATTCCCGAACAGGAGGCTTTCATTCGTGAAGCGGCAATGATTCAAGCAATCGGTTTAGAAAATTAGAAAATCCATCATTGAATTTTTTTACCAGGGCTCGATAATTTGTCAAATGTTGCCGATGGGCACAAAGGAGAAGAAAAAATTGGAAAGAAAGAAGAAAATGTTTGGGATGTGCTTTGGCGAGAGGAGGAAAATATGACAAAATTGGGTGTAAAATTATTATTGAACGCATTTTATCAATTGGGATTAAGTCGAATTCGCCCAATCACGCGGAAGGATGCAAAGAAAATGAAAATTGTTGTGTCTGATGAGGTAAGGAAAAATGTTTTATAAGAGAGAAACATCTAAATCCCCCTTTATCCGGCTTAATTCCGTGCATCACTGGGCCTTCGGCCCGCTTCCCTGACCTTCAACTGGCCTTTCGGGTCATTTCCCATTAATTTCGGGGCTTAATCCCCCTATATCCACCTTAATCCCCCTATATCCGGATATATCCCGCGCACTCACAGACAATTCTCCGACCTTCCACTGGCCCTCCGGGCCATTTCCAATCTATTTCGGGGCTTAATCCCTCTTAATCCCCCTTAAAACTTCTTAATCCCCCTTAAAACTTCTTAATCCCCCTTAATCCGGCTTAATCCCTCTTAATCCCCCTTAAAACTTCTTAATCCCCCTTAATCCGGCTTAATCCCTCTTAATCCCCCTTAAAACTTCTTAATCCCCCTTAATCCGGCTTAATCCCTCTTAATCCGGCTTAATCCCTCTTAATCCCCCTTAATCCGGCTTAATCCCGTGCATCCCTGGGCCTTCGTCCCACTTCCCCGACCTTCAACTGGCCTTTCGGGTCATTTCCCATCAATTTCGGGGCTTAATCTCCCTATATCCACCTTAATCCCCTTATATCCGGCTATATCCAGCGCACCTTTCTCCCAATCGCCACAAAAAACCTTTTCCCCACTTTTGTTGATTTAAAAAAATTATTGGCCTTTGATGGGATTCGAACCCGCGATCTCTGTTCCCATCCCCTCATCTTCGCCAATCGGCTATGAAGGAAAAAATGCCGAGGTACCAATTTTTGCCGGACTCCACAGCCCTGGGTTTTGAAGATAGACCCCACAAACCATATATCATTTTGTAGCTAAGACTCCAACTTAGTTTCCTAGAATAACAATGGGTATCATAAATCAAAAGGAAAAAAGTTTTACCTAAGCAAACCGAAAAAGTTCAATTTTTTAAACCGGTTTTTGGCTAATATCTCGAAACCGGTTGAGTTTTTGGGGAAAAATGGATTTTTTCCATATGTGCTACCGAAATACGAAACTTTTAAAAAAAAGATCCCGGAAAACGGCCGGCTAGAAGTTGAGATGTTTGAAAAAATAACGATAAACAGAAAATATTATAAATATATATAAAATATTAATTACATTTAAAAAATGTAAAAGCATTACTACTAAGTTGTGAAAAATTTATTATTAAAAGCAATTTAGTCTCATTTATTAAAATTTTTGACGAGAAAAATTTATTGGCTTATTCATTTGAGTGATTATTTAAGAATTTATGAAATAATGGTTTAACATATTGGGCAAAATTAAGTATAAAATATTAATTATCTCAAAATTATTGGATGGAATTTTCCAGAATTTAATGGCAACTAAAACAATTGGATACATAATTTTTAGCAATAATTTGGATAATATTAAAATATTTAGCTAATTTTTGCTTAATAAAAGGGAAAACTTTTTCCTGCATCTTATTTAACTCGTTTTTGCATCTAATTTTGTAAAAAAAGTTTTCATTGGAATTAGGGGCTTTGTCATAATGTTGTTGATTTATGGCCATTTTTCTGGCCATGTGTTTTTTGGCCATAATTCTCTGGCCAATCTAATAGATTTAAAATTCATATTGTATCCTTTTTCAAGAGCTGTCGAATTGTATATATGTTGCGGCCGATTTGGGGAATTGGCCATTCCCGGGGAACGCCCAATTCCCCAAATCGGCTGCAACATATAGAACAACCCTAACATCAAAAAAAAGTTTTCAAAAATTCTTTTTTTTTTTTGGCAAAATTAGATGCAAAAACGAGTTAAATTAGATGCAAGAATAAGGTATTGTTAAATAAAATGTCTTAAACCATTTCGCTCACATTTCCAATTGTTTTATCAGTCAATTTAAAATGTTTATATTTTTATTTTATTTTTAATTCGATTCAGTATCAACAATATCCTGATGATTTGCGCGGTGATGAGCTGGCCCCAAGTCCGATCAATGAAGAAGGGGAACAACAGCAGCAGACTTCAACTTCCACAACCTTTTCCGCCAATGCTGATGCTGATTTGGACTGCTCATCTAATGCTCCTTCCAAAATGGTGCAACAGAAGAGTGTTGAGAGGCCAAAATATGCCAGGAGAAGCAAACGAAATATGAAATAAACGAAATTTATCACGCATATATTTTCGATATACACACATTTTTGTTTATTTTTTACTATTTTTGACACATGGCAATTAAATTAAATAATGTATATCAGCATAAATGAATGGACTGGAAAAAAAGCTTTTTGAATTTATTATCATATTACTTATACATCATATTCACTTAAAAAATTGTTTGGATGCGTTATATCCAAAGAAAATTTATAAACAATAACAAAACCGACCATTTATTTAATTATGATTAGGACATAAATCGGGTACTTGGTTAAATTTGATTCCTTTTTTTCGAAGTGAGGTAAAAGTTAGGGGTTTCTCTTTTAGCAGGTGTTAAATATAGGGTTAGGGACAATTGAGATGATTTTTACCCCATCATATCTGATCCTTCCGCAAATGATCCTAACACTAATCCCTATGACCCATAGGGGTACCATTAACTTTCCAAAAAATGGCCCAAACTTAACAAGTACCATGAATGGTTGGGTTATATACGTTAATTTGGGCATGTCAAAATCAATATCGCCATAACATATTATTTTATAAGCTAATGATCAAAAATTCTTGCTCTATTAATTCCAAATATTTCATAAATTTTTTTTAATTGTCCAGGAGAAAATATAGCAAAGAAATTTGGCTATGCCAGTGTCAGGAACGCGACGGCTAACTATTGAAGAAGTATATTCAATTATCGATGAAATATTTACTTTACTAATTGAATAAAATTTTGATAAATTCAAATTATTGGAATTCGGATATCTTGGTTTCTTCGCCTTGCTTTCGGTATCCCCTTTCAATGTTTTACATTGTTACCTATCGGTAAATGCCACAAATTAAAAAAGCAATAAACTAAAAATTGCGAAAATAAATTTTACGCGATATCTAATTCCTTATAATTTTTGTTTTACCTTCCTTATAACTTTTGACCATTTTAATTGAATTCTAAATTTTCTAGTTGGCCCTAACCAATAAATGGCAGAATAAAGAGAAATTTATTTAATTAATTATTAATTTAAAATTAGTTCGAAATATGATAAATAAGAAAATTAGAAAAAACATATTGTGATGCATTAAATTTTTTCAAATTTGAAAATATGTCAATAAAGGAAATTATAAATTTAACATTTTTTTGCCAGCATTAATCATAATTCTTTTCCAATCAATTCATTCAGAAAACTCATCCATCCACAGTTAACATTTCTCTTAATTTCTCATTTTTGCCAATTTCAATCAAATGAAGTGAAAAACTTATTTGTCTCCCAATATCGATTTATTTTTGCACCAATTTTTCCCTCCCCCAAAATCGACTGGTTTTTGCACCAAATTTTGGAGAATTTAAATTTGGCAATATAAAAAGGATTTTCAATATTCCAAAGTTGCGCAAAAGTCTAGAAAGAAATGCGCGGACCGGTTAGGTCAAACCGATTTAAACAGTATAAGGCTTGGAATTGATAAATCAAGAGTTTTTCGATGATGGGTACATGAATTTTGGGTTTATTTCACGTTTTGGGGCGTTTCGATGTTTTAAACCGGATGTGCGCGAATGCGGTTTAAATGGTTTCGGTTTAAAATTGGCAGGGTTCAACGCATTAGGTTACTTAAATATGGGCTAGGGTTTAGGTTTAGGGGTTCAGACATTGGATTCTCGCGAAGTCAGAAGTAAAACAGCCAGAACCCCCACTCGTGCACAACCGGTTTAAACATCGAAACCGGTCAAATCGAATTTGGTGTAAAAATAAATCGATTTTGGGAGACAAATAATGGCTCGTCAAATGAAATAACGACCTTTCTTAATTCCAATCAATTGATAGGAAAAAATGGTGCTGTGGCATTTCCCCAAAAGTGCCAAATTGTTGCATTTCCCTAAAAAAGTGCCAAATTGTTGCATTTCCCTAAAAAAGTGCCAAATTGTTGCATTTCCCTAAAAAAGTGCCAAATTGTTGCATTTCCCTAAAAAAGTGCCAAAATAATAAACGTGAAATAGGCTAGAAAATTTAGAAAATGCTATTTAAAATCAGAACAAGTAGAAATAAAATCAGAACAGGTGAAAATAAAATTAGAAAAAGGAGAAATAAAATCAGAACAATTGAAAATAAAATCAGAACAAGGAGAAATCAAATCAGAACAGAGGGAAATCAAATCAGAATGGGTCGAAATCGAATCAGAACAGTGAGAAATCAAATCAGAACAGGGAGAAATAAAATCAGAACAGGTAAAAATAAAATTAGAAAAAGGAGAAATAAAATCAGAACAATTGAAAATAAAATCAGAACAAGGAGAAATCAAATCAGAACAGAGGGAAATCAAATCAGAATGGGTCGAAATCGAATCAGAACAGTGAGAAATCAAATCAGAACAGGGAGAAATAAAATCAGAACAGGTGAAAATAAAATCAGAATAGGAATAAAATCAGAATGGGTCAGAATAAAATCAGAATGGGTCAGAATAAAATCAGAATATAATTAGAACTACAAGAAATAATTGTTTTAATCAATATAAAACGAGCGTTGAGATGCCGCTTCGCGGCATCTCAACGCTCGCCATAACTTTTTAAAATGAAAATGATTGAAAGCTTGAGAATCTCATTTTTAATTCTCATTCTCTTTAAATGGAACAAATGTGCAAATTCCTCACCTTTATTAATTCTTAATCATGATCATGAATTAGGTAACTTATGCGCTAATTCATCATTTTTATTTCTATTTCATTCTTCAATTTTCCTTTCATTCATCTTCAACATTATCGACCATTCCCGGCTTTTTACCCTTCATTCTCGACCATTCCCGGCTTTTTAGCCTTCATTCTCGACCATTCCCGGCTTTTTAGCCTTCATTCTTGACAATTCCCGGCTTTTTAGCCTTCATTCTCGACCATTCTCTGGACCATTTTCGGCTTTTACAATTCATTCTCGGCTTTTCTTTCATTCTCTACAAATCCCTGCTTTTATCTTTCATTTTGCCGATTCCCAGCTTTATGATAGCTTATTTCCTAATATTCCTAATATTTTACTCTTTAATCTCGTTAATTCTCAGAAATGTCACTTTTATTCTCGATAACTACTTTTAATTTTATTATATTTCTAAGATTTTCACATTTCACATCATTCTCGATAATTTTTCGGACAATTCTCGTCATTTTCCTCTTTATTTTTTTGAAAAATTCCGGCATTTTGCTCCCATATCCATGCTTTACATCTCTTTTACTACTTTTGTTTCAATTTCATTATACCCAGCTATCCAATGTTTTAATTGCTTAAAGGAGCGCCCGGTCGCCGCTGCGCGGCTCCCGGCCGCTCCTATTGTCAATTTTCAATATTTCTCACATTCTTTTTTTTTATAATTTTATATTCCCAGCCAAATAATTTACTTAAATTTTAATAAAAAAATTATACTCTTACTTAAAATAATTAATTAAATGGGAATATATTATTTTTATAATTAATTATAGTCCACAGCAAAAATATTTATTTTAATTTCCGGTACTTATGGAGATTGGCCCCTACAAGAGAAAGGACTGATGGAAGGGAGGGAATTGATGGAAGGGAACTGGGATAGGCGACTGCCTGACACATGCCAATCAAATTCTAAATTAAAAGGAGACGGAATCGCCTCAGATTCTTTGCCAAATAATAAATGAAATAAAATTTATTCGCAAGGATAAATTTCACAAACATGCGACCAAAAATTATAAAAAACAAGATCAGGGGAATCAAATTGCTTGCGCCAAATATATTCGGGGAAATAAGACAATCGAATTCCAACTGGCATTTCTGCCAATCGTGATCCTGGCAATCCCAATCCGCTCTATACCCATCAACCTATTAATCATTCCCTGAATTTTGTATCACCCGATGATGCCTCTATCTAGGGTTGGAGAGAGTCGGTCAACCGAACCGAAACCGAACCGAACCGAGGCGATTTTTGGCAAAAAAACCGAACCGAAAACCGAGGTCCGAAAACCGGGAAAACCGAAAACCGAGGGTCCAAACCGACCGGTTTTTCAGTTTTTATTTTTCACCTTGAGGGACAATTTTTGGTTAAAATTTTACCTTATTCGACCATTTTTAATTAAAAATTTTCCCTAACGGGCCATTTTTAGGCTTAAAATGTTATCTTTTGGATCATTTTTGCCTAATATTTTTCCTTTCGGGTCTATTTTTGTCTGATTTTTTACTCTATGGCCATCTTTGACTTTAATTTTACCCTCCAAGAAATTTTTGGTCTATTTTTTTAAAACCATTTTCAACTGAAATTTTTTGCTTAAACGGGCATTTTTAATATAAATTATTTCATTTATGGCCTTTCTTTTCTAATTTTTCTCCCTGCGGGGCCATTTTTATACGAAATTCTTCTTTTTGTGAATTATTTAGGCTAAAATTTTTCTCTGTTGAGCTTTTTTGAAATATTTTCTCTTTTGGGTCTTTTTTGTTGAAGCAAACCTAGAAGAATAACTAAAAATTGAAGTAAAATATTGGATATGTGATATTTGAATAAATTTTCTTTGATTTTTTGCGAAATTTTATGAAAAAATAAATTTTTAAAAATTTTATGATCATTTTTCAAAAAAAAAACGAAAAACCGGAAAACCGAACCGAAAACCGAGGATTTTTTCCAAACCGAACCGAAAACCGAGGTCGGCAAACCGGGCCAACCGAAAACCGAAGATGCCGGTTTAAAACCGACTCTCTCCAACCCTAGGCACACCCAATCTGTTGAATCCCAATGGCAAAAAGTGAAAATGACTCAAAAGAAAATGTATGGCACCTCCTCAACTCTATATAAATCTTATTTCCCCGAATATATTTGGCGCAAGCAATTTGATTCCCCTGATCTTGTTTTTTATAATTTTTGGTCGCATGTTTGTGAAATTTATCCTTGCGAATAAATTTTATTTCATTTATTATTTGGCAAAGAATCTGAGGCGATTCCGTCTCCTTTTAATTTAGAATTTGATTGGCATGTGTCAGGCAGTCGCCTATCCCAGTTCCCTTCCATCAATTCCCTCCCTTCCATCAGTCCTTTCTCTTGTAGGGGCCAATCTCCATAAGTACCTAATTTCCTTTCTCTTTTTCTTTATTTCTTCACATATCATTTAATTTTTGGATAAAAAGTCTTAAAAATTTAAAAAATACAAAACGCCAAAAAATGCGATAATTTAAACGGCGTTACGTACTAACGAACACGACTCACTTAATATATGATTAGAACCGTATTTAATGATATTTGTTTTCCCACTGTTCTGATTTGATTTCGACCCGTTCTGACCTGATTTCGACTAGTTCTGATCTGATTTCGATCCGTTCTGATTTTATTTCGACCCGTTCTGATTTGTTTTCCCACTGTTCTGATCTGATTTCGACTAGTTCTGATCTGATTTCGACTTGTTCTGATTTTATTTCTCACTGTTCTGATTTTATTTCTCACTGTTCTGTTTTTATTTCTCCTTGTTCTGATTGTATTTTCACCTATTCTGATTTTATTTCTCACTGTTCTGATTTTATTTCTCCTTGTTCTGATTTTATTTCTCCTTGTTCTGATTTTATTTCTCCTTGTTCTGATTTTATTTCTCACTGTTCTGATTTTATTTCTCACTGTTCTGATTTTATTTCTCACTGTTCTGTTTTTATTTCTCCTTGTTCTGATTGTATTTTCACCCATTCTGATTTGATTTCCCTCTGTTCTGATTTGATTTCTCCTTGTTCTGATTTTATTTTCAATTGTTCTGATTTTATTTCTCCTTTTTCTAATTTTATTTTTACCTGTTCTGATTTTATTTCTCCCTGTTCTGATTTGATTTCTCACTGTTCTGATTCGATTTCGACCCATTCTGATTTGATTTCCCTCTGTTCTGATTTGATTTCTCCTTGTTCTGATTTTATTTTCAATTGTTCTGATTTTATTTCTCCTTTTTCTAATTTTATTTTTACCTGTTCTGATTTTATTTCTACTTGTTCTGATTTTAAATAGCATTTTCTAAATTTTCTAGCCAATTTCACGTTTATTATTTTGGCACTTTTTTAGGGAAATGCAACAATTTGGCACTTTTTTAGGGAAATGCAACAATTTGGCACTTTTTTAGGGAAATTCAACAATTTGGCACTTTTTTAGGGAACGCAACAATTTGGCACTTTTTAGGGAAACGCAACAATTTGGCACTTTTGGGGAAACGCACAACCGCGGAAAAAATAATTAATAGAGATAAATGCGCTCGCGTGCGCAAGTCCCCAAAAGCAAATGAAGGTTGTAAGGGGAATGGGGAGGATTGCGTCAATTGATTGGAAAAAACTGTGTGCTGCGACTTTTCATTTTTGATGCTGGCAATGGCCAATTTCCATCCCAAAAATGGGGAGAAATAAAATGGGGTCGCCTGAATCGAATCAAAGCCTCTAATCAAATAATTGCAAAAGCATCCACCAACCCATTTTCTCTCCTCTCAAAATGTCCAATGAGATAATAATAACTTGGCAAAAAAACGCTGATTCTGGCAAAAACTTATTCGTGTCGAAAAATATTTTATTTTTAAGGCCATAAGTATATCTTCGTCCATAAGTCAAACTTAGGTAGGGTTACGGTTAGGTAGGTTAGAACCCCATTGAGTGATGGGAATCTTGCGAAGCCAGAAGCAAAACAGCCTAACGGGCCAATATATATGGCCTTAAAAATAAATTATATTTTTCGACAAAAAGAATTTTTGCCCTTTTTTCCAAATTAAATGATTTCCAATGAATGCCCAATAGAGTTGCAGCCCCGTCCCCGGGGCTGCAACCCTAATGCCCAATAGCCGAAATTTGCTTTTGCTTGGGGATCTTTCATTTTCCTTCATACCTCATTTTAGGATTGGAAATTCCAATAATTTTGTATTTTAGTTTAAAACCTCTTTATTTTTGAATGAACCATGGAAAGAATTATATAAATCGAAGCAGTTTGATGTTTTATTAAAAAATTTTCATCATTTGCATTTTTTTTTTATCAATATTCAGAAAAATTCAATTTTAAATCAGATCAAATAAGAAACATTTTGGAATGTGTATATAAAAATTATACTGAATATATCAATATTTCAAAAAATAATTGAATGCACTGAGAATGGCAAATTCGATTAAAATATTTGTTTCATATTATTAAGGCACCTCGAAATAATGAATTCCTTTTTCAGCCGGAATTGTATGTGGACGAGGAGGAACTGAAAATGGAAAAAAAAATGATAAAATTTATGCTTTCGAATAGTTTATAAAGAGGGTGTAGGAAAGCCCACACGCATTTTGCGCACTCGATTTTGCCTACTCTCATCCATATTTTAAAAGCTATCATTTTTCTTTTATCTTATAAATGTTCCATAATATTAAATTAATCTTCCTCTGACTGGGGAACATATTCTGATTTTAATATTTGATAAAATTAAATTGGCCAAAAAATTATGACAAAAATTAAAAAATTCGCCATATTCTGTATCCAATTTGCCTCTTTTTTTTTGGCTTTTTGAATATTCAATCAAATTCACGAATCTAGTATCTAAATAGTATATAATCATGCATAAAATTGCTTAAAAATATTTCCTAAAAGTCAATAATTAATTTTCTAAAGAAAATTCGAATGCGCAAATTTCGCTCACAGCAAAGCTAGAAACACACAAACCTTTTTTATGGGATTCGTTCTTCTTCATTTTATCCGGAGTAATGAATAATACGGACTGAACTAAGCCATCCTCAATCCGATAGCACATCGTTAAGCCTTTTGTTCGAAAACTAATTAAAAAATGATATTTATTATTAATTATTTTTATTTAAACTAATAATATGAATAAATATTGGATTGCCATTTTTTTTGTCTCCTATAGCCATAGCCACACCCGTTATATTTTTGGGTAAAATTGGTTCATAACGCCCAGAGCCGAAATCATATAAATGATATACCGTTCGACTCGTCTTGATGAGCTGAGATAAGCAAAATTTTTTACCCGGCAACCACTTTTGGCCAAGTTATGGCCATTAAAAAGTCACTTTCCCATAAAAGTGAAGGGTCCCCCCTATGGGTCAAAAATTTTGAAAATTTCTTTTCAGTCAAATTATACCTCAATCGACGCGTCTCGATGAGCAGAGCACGAATCTGTGATTGTTTTCGCCTAAAACCCAAAAATAAAAAAGTTATGGCCATTTTTGTCTCGCTGGAATGTGTTGGAACTGCGGAGGTAATGTAAGAAGGGAATCCGGAGTGGCGTAGCCGTAGCGACGACCCGGACCGCGGAGCGGTTCGGCGGCGAGCGCTAGCGAGCTAAGTGAGCCGTGAGGAGCGAAGGCGGAGCACACGTAGGAGTCCCTTCTGAAATGCCCACCGGAGCAGTTCCAATCCGTATTTCCTTTGCGCGACTGTAACTTTTTTATTTTCGTGTTTTATGCAAAACCGATATCAGATTCGTGCTCTGCTCATCTAGACGCGTCGATTGATGTATAATATGTCCAAATAAAAATTTTGAACTTTTTCGACCCAAAGGGGGGACCCTTCACTTTTCAGATTTTCGAGTGGCCATAACTCGGCCAAAATTAGTTGCCGGGTAAAAATTTTTGCTTATTCGAACTCAGCTCATCAAGAGGCGTCGAACGGTGTATCATTTATATGTTTTCGGCTCTGGGCGCTATGAACCAATTTTTCCTATTTTTGTTTGATAACAAATTATTTCCACCAATAGTGGTTTTTTAAATATTTAACAATTAATAAATCGGTTCTAGACCATAAAAATTCTATTTTGCCGGAATGGCAATACTCAACGGAATGTAAAATGTTTTTTTAACGTATTCGATACCGGAACATTTTTCCTAATTTAAACCGCCGGAATACAAAAAAAGACGGAACTTTCGATTGGAATAAGAACCAACACACTAATAAAAACTTAAAGAATTATTAAACCCATAGTGGTTGTTTATGGTAGTGTTGCCCCGGAAGTTCCCCGGTTCCGGTGGCCGCTGAAGTTTCGGGCCTATTTTGAGGTTCCGGTTCCGTGTTTGGTTCCGGTCTTCCAGTTCCGGGGCAACCGAAAAATTTTCACCCTTTAAAAATGAAATGAAAAAGTGGAGGTATTGTAATTTTTTTAACAAAATTTTGCTCTGCGTGGCCATTTTTGGTTAATATTTTGGCCATTTTTTAACCAAATTTTGCGCTGCGTGGCCATTTTTAAATCAGATTTCGCTGCAGCGGCAAAATTTTTAGGGGGGTGGGAGGGGCGCAAAATGGTGCTTGTCCTATCCCTCTTGCCGATGTATGTTCACGGTTGGAGTGGTGAATATGCAAAAGATCAATTATTTCTTCACCATCATTTGTAAATTTTAAATGGACATTCATTTCACATTTATTTAATATTCAATTCATTTTATTTTTATAAAATTTAAATTATTTTACGTTTAAAAATAATTTTTTCTGAAAAATTCACCCCTAAATGATGGATTTCAAAAGTTCCGGCTTTTGAGTTCCAGTTTCTGAAACTCAGTTTGAGTTCCCGTTCCGGTTCGATAATGAGTTCCAGTTCCGGAAAAAATCATGGTTCCGGGGCAACCCTAGTTTATGGTTGACTTTGATTTTTTTTAAATTAAAAATTGAATACATTTTTTAAAAGTTATATCTCGCTTCAATAATATCAAAACTATATATAACAGTAAAACAATTAATTATAAAATCTAAATCATTTTCAAACGAGCTAGAAATTATTAAAATTCTGTATTAACTATTAAGGAACTAAATTAGACTTTTATGTAATAATAATTAAGAAAAAACAAGAAAATTTTTTATAAATAAAATAATAATTAATTTACCTCTTCGGATTCGGAACATTTATGCCGATGTAAATGAATCGGTCAAATGTTGTTTGGTGTTTTTGGGCGATATCATCAAAAACCTTGCGATAGTAAATTGCCTCTTTCACTGCAATGTCCGCATTTCTATTGTGTTTCATTTCGACAATAACTGTTGTTAACATTTTATTGTTGTTTGGATGTGCCAATGTAAAGGACAAGTCAATTCTTAATATCTCCTCATCCTGGCATTTGTATTGCTCATCAGGAATGAAATAGAGTTTATCCTTAATTTTTGCCGCCAAAGAAGCAAACATTGCATGGGAAAATAATTCAGCTTCTGGCTTGAAATTGGTCGCCTTGAGAAATGTTGTGAATGTTTGCCTGAAATTTTTAGTCGTTCATCGTTCTAATAAATTACGATATAGTATTAAATTTTGCGAATTAGATTCGTTTTTTTTTTGAATATGAATGGTAATTATAGTGTTTATATAATTCAAAATTTTTTTTATCTAATATTAATTTTTACTTACAAAGTAGTTTTTGACTTCTAATTAATCAGAAAACGGTATTAGAGCCTACAAATCTTATATCCATTTGTACATAGATCTCATCAATTGGCATCGAATGGTGAAAAAATGTTAGATTTGTGATCAAAATTAAATTGTTTAAACCGGTAAATAAAAATTTGGTTTAAACGGTTTAACTCGTTCAATTTTGTTTTAAACTTAAAAAATATGCCAAAAGACGCGTCTCGTTGCGATCTACAAAATGGTATAAAATTAATTGGTCCTAAGACTGTTTTCTGATTTATTAGAAATCAAAAAAATTAATTTGTAAGTAAAAAATTAAAATTGTAGGTAAATTGCTTTCTATATTTATATTAATACAAATTTAAACCTCACTTAAGTCTTTTCATTGGATTCCGAAACACGCTTTCATCAAGTCCATCAGTAAATGCAATCTCTTGTAAAGCATTTGTCACATTATTTGCATCTTCATCAGAAAATTGGAATTTTTGAATATAATATGGATAAAGCAATCCATGTAGCCGATTCCTGTAATTGTTTTATTTAAAATGTGAAAAACCGCAAAAACACAAATAAATTTTAATTTTTTCAAGTTCATTATATACCAATCTCGACGCAAAGTAGGAAGCTTTTTATTAATTTCCCATAAAAAATATGTAAAAAAAGTTATACTATAATGAAACTAAAATTTAAACCCAATTCTAGTTCTATACTTATGAAATTAAAACTATTCATATTTTTTTTTATTTTTGAGTTTTTTACGAAAACGATGGCAATTTATTTGATTAACAAATCTGGACGTTCCGATTGGTGTATATGTTACGGTTAATATTGGAAATTGGGCATTTCCAGAAATGCCCAAGATTTTTGGCCGGGCAATTTTGGAAATCTCAGCTTCTAGGCACCTTACAGACCCGAGAGTAGGCTCATTCGACTCGGCATGGTCGATTTACTATATGAAATTTCAATTACAGATCAATTTAGGGGCTAGGGTTAGAGTAGGACTGGCATGGGTTTTAGGGGTTAAAGGCTAGAGGTCTAAAGGAAAAGCTCATACCAGCCTGAAATTGAAAATTCATATAGTAAATCGACTATGCCCAAGTCGAATGGCCCTAATCTCGAGTCTGAACGATGCCTAGAAGTCGTGATTTCCAAAATTGGCCGGCCAAAAAGCTTGGGCATTTCTGGATATGCCAAATTTCCAGGATTGCCGGCAACATATAAATTTCCATGAAATGATTTTTTTGCCCAAACAGTTTACTTTTGCAAATTGCGGATGTAAATTGCATATAGATTGGGTGTGAAAAGATAAATTTTTTTAGAAATAAATTTATTCATGAGAGACCGCATTTACCGTATTTGTTGATTCGGAACTGCCAGAAAGTCGCCTCTTTTGGTTAGAATTCCAACTTGGAAAAGATAGGTCAGAAATATGCGAATCAATTTTTCTTCCAAATTGGATGGCCAACTTTTCATTGCCTTGTTAAATTTCTTGTAGTCATTCAAAAAAAATTCCTCCTTCAAAATGCTGGCGCGCCGATATTTGCTTTCCGTTTTATCGTCAACAAGTTTCAAAATACGCATACTTTTTTTAATTATTCCAACTTCCTTATCCTCTTCACTGTAATTCAATACAATGCTCATCAACTGTGGGAAAAATTGATGAAATCAATTAATTATATTTAAAATGATTTGGCAAATGTGCAGAAAAATATTTTCCGTGAGATAATAAAATTTTGCGAACATTTTTGGGAAAGAAAAACATATTTTGGCAAACATTGTTCGGGAGAGAATAAAACTAGACAATTATTAATTTGGTAATTTTATTTTATTAATTATCAGATTTTTGCATTTTATTTAAGAAACGCCATAGCACCTATTTTAGGTTGCCATCTTGCTCTAAGATAAAAGAAATAAATTTATCAAAGTGTGGAGAAAAAGAAAAATCTAGCCAAGATAACAAAGATTTAGAATTGGAATATCCTTTTTCACAGATTAATATTCGCGCATTCAATTTTAATAACCCTTCCCTTTCTTTATTTTTTAAAATCATTTATGGTGTTAAATTGTTTAACTTTTACGAATATTTTCCTTCAAATCTAATCAGTTCGAATTAAAAATTTAATTTATTAGTAATAATTTCTTACCATATCTGCAATTTGTTTTTTCTGGAAAAGATGCTCTAAACGGGCAACAAGCGAATCAATATTCAAATGCACTCTCAATAAATCCGGTAAATAAATATTGTCACGATATTTAATATAATGGTTTAAATATTTGCAACATGCATACGGATTGCAAAAATTGTACGGAACACCATTCACTGTATAGGAATAGCCTGAAAAATTATTGAAATTTAGGCAATTCATACTAATTTAATATGATTTTTGAACAAATTTAAAATATGCTACTGATTTTTTTTGGTTCTATGATGTTAGTTATAAAAAAATGCAAAAAAGGGCATTTGTCATAAAAAGCAAAAACGGGCGGCGTTTGTCAAAAAATACAAAAATAAAAATTTTTAATAATCGAATTTTTATTACTTTTAAACTTTATATTCATTAAATAATGTAAGAAATAAATCCAATATATAATTTTAGATTAAATTGTTTGTTCTCAACTAACTAAATTAAATTAAAGAATGTTATAAATACAAAGTTATTTTAAAAAAATTAATTACCATTGCACCATGACCACATAATTTGTTGAATATTTTCGGGAATTTCAAATCCACATTTTTTGCGAATTTCCTGCGCCATTTCCTGGATATCATTTCGACTAAAGCCAACAAATTCATTCAAATCTGTGCCCAACAGCAAATTGCATTCCTCAAAACGCAAACCGGACTGAAAAATTTAGAATTTAATTATTACATATACTTTATTTGAGGATGTCTAATTTTTTCCCCAAGATTTTTTCTCCAGGAATTTGTTATGAAATAAATCAATTTGGAACCAATAAAATTAAATCGTTTAAACGATTTTCGATTTTTACTATTGCTATAGGAAATGACATTGTTTTATGTTATCCATCCTATCTTTTTGTCGAAATATATCCGAAACGAATTGCTAGGCTAAAACAAAAACCAAACTGATTTTAAAATTAAATAGAATACTTAGTAAAAATAATAATGTGTGAAAAAATTTACTCATAGCTCCCAAACTTAAAATCAGGTAAATGATATACCATTCGATAGAGCTCGATGAGCTGAGTGGGAAAATGTAAGTAATTTTAGCGCGCTTGAGTTTTGGGCCAAGTTATGGCCAATTGAAAATCGCAAAAGTGCTTGGTCCCCCCTATTGGTCGGAAAAGTTCAAAATTTTTATTTGGACATATTATACATCAATCGACGCGTCTAGATGAGCAGAGCACGAATCTGATATCGGTTTTGCATAAAACACAAAAATATAAAAGTTACAGTCGCGCAAAGGAAATACGGATTGGAACTGCTCCGGTGGGTATTTCAGAAGGGACTCCTACGTGTGCTCCGCCTTCGCTCCTCACGGCTCACTTAGCTCGCTAGCGCTCGCCGCCGAACCGCTCCGCGGTCCGGGTCGTCGCTACGGCTACGCCACTCCGGATTCCCTTCTTACATTACCTCCGCAGTTCCAACACATTCCAGCGAGACTAAAATGGCCATAACTTTTTTAGTTTTGAGTTTTAAGCGAAACTGATGGCAGATTCGAGCTTCTCTCATCTAGACGCGTCGATGGAGCTATAACTTAGCTATGAGAAAAATTTTGAAATTTTTCGACCAAAGGGGGGAACCCTTCACTTTTATGGGTAAACTAAATTTATTGGCCATAACTTGGCCTAAAACGCAAACGCGCACAAAATTTTTACATTTTCACACTCAGCTCGATGAGACGAACCGAATGGTATATCATTTACCTGATTTTAAGTTTGGGAGCTATGACGCACTTTTACCTAATGTGTCTAGCGGCTTAATTTTTTTTTCTTTCATTATTATTTAAAAATGTATTTTGCCTGCTGCTCAGTTGAACCAGTCATGAGAATGCCGGCCACAATTGCATGATTGACAAAGGGATTGCTTTTGAATGTTGAGACCATAAGAGCGCTATGAAAGCTGGTAATTAATTTGATTTCATTTTTATCCATATTTGTCGTAAACAATGAAGAAATTGGCTTATCATATTCGTCCATAAGCAGCACAATTTTCGAATCACCTGTGAATGAAATTTATTTTGTATTATTATGCCAATCCAATGGAGGCAAATTTAATAAATCATCATAATGATAATGTTCAAAAATTGAATAATTATGGTTAAGACTTATGAGATTGCCTCTATTTTTGAAAATACTTAACTTATAAAATTCTGTGTCTATTTTCTTTTCATGGGGGATATTTTTATTTTTTATATTCTAATTACCCAATTATTAATGTTTCGAATAATGGTGTGTAAATATTATTCACGAAAAGATTTAACTTAATTTTTAAAATATTATGAATTTATTAATAATAGAAAAAATTTAAAAAATATTATTTGAAGACCAACCGTGAAACTTTTTGACAATTTCAGCCAATGTTTGAAGGGAATCACTCAAATCATCCTTGTCCAAAATTTTATCAGCATTTAAAGCTTTCTCGAGAAAATCCAAATGAAATTTTCGTGCCTGTTTATTATTTTTCATGTGGTCTTAAAATATTGGAAAATTCATTTTTTAAATAAATTAACTCATACCATAAATGTAACTGAACTTTTCACAAGTTAAACAAAGTTGCCTTCGAAATTTGTTCAAAACTGAATCCAATGTTTCGCCAAAAACATTTTTTAATGTTATAAAGATGGTCGGATGCTTCCCAAAATGATCATCAACTAAAAAGGATAATATGTATGTTATGGGCATTTGGAATTATGTAATTGCCAGAGCCCTGTGCTATATTTAATTTTGAAAATCTTTTTTTATCTGACTTGACTACAACTCGAGATCAATCGACTCGTCATGGCCTAGTTTGTTGATTTTTAAAATATGAGCTGAAAATTGACTTAATCAACTATGTTGAATCGAATGATCCACTCACTTTCCTAGCCAAAATTTCCAATCTTATTCAAAATTGTCTGGCTTAAAGCCATTGAAATTTAGGAATCTTCGAAAATATTCGTAATATTTAAATTATATAAACAGAATAAGGATTTTGATAAAAGATCAAAAATTAGTCCTTAATAAACAATTTAATGCTGTATAAATCAAAATTCGTAAAAGGCTGATTAATTGGTAAAATTCAACAGTATTAAACCTTAAAAGTTAAAACCCTAGTAAAAAATAGCTAATAAATTCAGAGAAAATAAATTAGTTTGGGCGATTGGTTGTCCATTCCCCTAAATCTTTATAATGTACTATTTTCGTTAGACTCCTATGCTCCGGAGCCCCTAAGCCCATAATCACTTGCCCCTATTCTGATTTAAAGTAATGGACCAGGGCTCTCAGTAGATGGATTTTCGGTTTGGGGGGCATTTTCGGTAAAAAGGGGGCATTTTGGGGGGCATTTTTAAAGTGTTAAAAACGAAAATTTTAGTTAAAAAAGGCCGCGCAGAGAAATATTGGACAAACGGTAAAATTGTAGTTTACGGTAATAGCACAGATTTGGACGAGCGATAGCTCATTCGAAAGAGCTCGTCGAGTTGAGTGCGAATATGTTAAAATTTTCTGGGGGTAACCACTTTTGGCCAAGTTATGGCCATTAAAAAGTCACTTTCCCATAAAAGTGAAGGGTCCCCCCTATGGGTCAAAAATTTTGAAAATTTCTTTTCAGTCAAATTATACCTCAATCGACGCGTCTCGATGAGCAGAGCACGAATCTGTGATTGTTTTCGCCTAAAACCCAAAAATAAAAAAGTTATGGCCATTTTTGTCTCGCTGGAATGTGTTGGAACTGCGGAGGTAATGTAAGAAGGTAATCCGGAGTGGCGTAGCCGTAGCGACGACCCGACCGCGAAGCGGTTCGGCGGCGAGCTTAGCGCGCGCTAGCGAGCTAAGTGAGCCGTGAGGAGCGAAGGCGGAGCACACGTAGGAGTCCCTTCTGAAATACCCACCGGAGCAGTTCCAATCCGTATTTCCTTTGCGCGACTGTAACTTTTTTATTTTCGTGTTTTATGCAAAACCGATATCAGATTCGTGCTCTGCTCATCAGACGCGTCGATTGATGTATAATATGTCCAAATAAAAATTATGAACTTTTTCGACCCAAAGGGGGGACCCTTCACTTTTCAGATTTTCGAGTGGCCATAACTTGGCCAAAAGTGGTTGCCCCCGGGAAATTCTAACATATTCGCACTCAGCTCGACGAGCTCTATCGAATGAGCTACCGTTCGTCCAAATCTGTGCTATTACCGTAAAGTAAAATTTTTCCTAGACAAACAAATGGCCAGCGAAAAATTGTACCAAAAAATGGCCAGCGAAAAATTGGACCAAAAAATGACCTTTTAGGTGTAAATTTTAATAAATGATCGAAAGGGTGAATTTGGGGGATAACTCGGCTAGGGGGGGGGGGGGGGGGCGCCAAAAAGGGGGCAAATGCCTCCCGTGGGGGGGGGGGGGGGGTTGTATTCTGAGAGTCCTGAATGGACCCATTTAGAAGAATGAACCGTCCACCGTTTGGGCCTAAAATAATTATTGGTAAAAATGTGCATAACTATTATTTAAAATTATTTAAAAACTTACAGAACTCTGCTTCTCGTTTTTTTATCTCTGTCCCTTCCCATATTTCCATTCTTTTACTATCAGTTGGCTGAGTTGGAATGCCGACTTTGGGTTCAACATCACAAAATGACTCGACCATTTTTAGCAACAATGTTTTGCCCATGGCTCGAGGCAAAGTAAATCGATAAACTTTTTCCCTTTGGAGAAATTTTTTCAAAAACATGGTTTTGTCGGCAAAAGCGCATTCGTGCAATTGTTCGAATGTTGGATCGAGTGGGTTATCCAGAAAATATTCATCTTCTTGTTTTGGCTTCGACAAGAGTTTTCCTTTTGACCGTCGCTCGGCTGCATTTCTTTGGAGTGGCTGCACCTTAAATATTGAAATTACAAATTCGTATTTAGATCATATAGTTTTATAGTTTTTTTTTGTATTTTGAACTTGAAGAGCTTATTTAAAGTTAAAATTATTAAATATGCATAAAGTGATCAAAAATTAAAGGGTTTAAACCACCTAAACCGTTTTATGGGTTTTGGTTCAAAACCAATTAAACCATGACAAATTATATATCATTCGATGCGTCTTGACGAGCTCCATGGTATAGAGTATAACATTTTATGGTTGTCATTTAATTTGTAGAAAAAAACATTGAAAATGTAGAAGAGTATTGAAAATGTAGAAAAAAAACATTGAAAATGTAGGAAAAAACATTGAAAATGTAGGAAAAAAACATTGAAAATGTAGAAAAGAGTATTGAATATGTCGACAAGTTTATAACGGTTTGTCCTAGACTCCCAAACCTTGTACCCAATCGATAGAGGTCGTCATGACGCGTCCATTGGTATATATTTTGTCATGGTTTGATAAAAATTTAAAGGGTTTAAACCACTTAAACCGTTTTATGGGTTTTGGTTCAAAACCAATTAAACCATGACAAATTATATATCATTCGATGCGTCTTGACGAGCTCTATTCAATGGTATATGGTTTGTGAATTTTGGACAACCCACTAAACCGTTATAAACTTTTCGACATTTTCAATACTCTTTTCGACTTTTTCAATGTTTTTTTCCACAATTTAAATCCACTTTTTATGCTTGATGCTAGACCCTTCGAACCTTATACCCTTTTAATAGATCTCATCTAGACGCATCGAATGGTATTTAAAACTCTCATTTTTTTTTATCAAAAATTAAGGATTTCAAACCTAGTGAACCGTTTTTCATTTTTGGTTCAAGACTACCTTAATCATTAACTTAACACAAACGAAATCATTATCAAACGATGCTTCTCGATGAGATCTATCAAATGGGTATAAGCTTTGGGTGTCTATGATCATGCACTAAAAAGCTATACTCAAAAAATTGATCTTTCGGCAAAAGAAACCGATCTTATGGAAAAAAGAACTTTTTTTTCAATAAAAAACTTTTTCTCAATATTTTTTAAGGAAATATTTCTCATTTATCGTAACTTTTCATTATAAATAATAAACCTTATTATTATCTGGACTCGAATCAAGATCAGAACGAATTTCATTATCCTGCTGTTGGAGGGGCATTGCAGAAGTGGAAGTTGCCATTTGAAAAATTGTTTTTATTTATTTTAAAACTCTGTTAATTATTAATAAATAAAAGGACAAAATATTAATGAAGAAAATTATAGGATAAATAATTGGGTAATATCTAATATGGCAATCATTTTCTGATCAAGGGAATGTGAAGGAGTTAAGAAACTTCAAAAGGCTTTTTTTAAATAATTATTGGTTATGGCTATTTCATGTTTCATGTGAATAGAATTTTATTAATATTGTTTCAATGATGGGGAAGGGGGAGTAAATTTTTTAGGTTAAGCACTCATGAAACTTTTGTTTCAGATTTATAATTTGAATTTATACTACCTATTTTAGTGTATCACACACTCTTATAAAGTATTTGTGTTTTTCTTTTAATTCCTATAAAATACTACAATAGTTTTTACTTGTGTTTCACACTCAAAAATGAATTTGAGTTTTTTTATATTTCACTTTTCACACCTATAAAATAAAAATGCGCTTTTTCTGCTTTCACACTCAATTAAGTTTATTATTATTATTACTAGATAAATTCTATGTTAAAAGATTGGTATGAATTATGAAATTCAATGACAAAAATAAAAGTTGGAAAGAAAAATTCTCATTACTCCCTACTCCGTATTAAGCGTAGAGTACTTTTTGTTTGAAAAAAAGACAAGGAAAGTTTATTCTTTATTCTAAAGTTGTTTATTATCTCCGAGCTCCGACAATTAAATCTTAAGGAGATTTTTTACAATAATAAAAAAAGGTTATTTTTATTTTTGAAGCAAAATATTTAGTGATATAGCGGAACAGCGAAAATAAAATCGATATATTTCGCTCAAGGAGGGAAGTAGTTAGCCAAAATGTCAGGAATTAGGGGTGCATTTTCTTGTTTTTTCCCCGGGGATGGGCCACGGGGTCGGGGACGAGGATTTTGGGTCGCCACGGGGTAGGACGGGGATGATTCTCTCTGCGGGGACGGGGAACAAAAATCCGCGGGGACACCGGGGAATTCCCCGGGGGCGGGGACGGGTTTCAAACCCTAGAGGGAAGTCTAATCCTCAGCAGAGGCAAGAAAAAATGAAGAGAACAGAGCAGGGAAAAAAGACTTCACTCTTCAGTCTTCACTAGTCATGGGAGAGGGAGGTAAGGGTAGCATTTGAAAATGGACGCTACACCCCGAAACAATCCAAAAGACGAAACATCCAAAAGGGGAAAATGGGACGAAACATCCAAAAGTGGAAAATGGGACGAAACATCCAAAAGGGGAAAATGGGACGAAACATCCAAAAGTGGAAAATTGGGCGAAATATCCAAAGGAGAAAAAATTCCGAAACATCCAATGGATGAAACATCCAATCGCCCAAAATGTCTCGAAACATCCAAAATTTTATTTAACAATAAAAATCGATTTGAACATATTCAAATGAGAGGTCAATCGATTCGCCTCGATGAGCTACATCCGAATTTGGCCAAATCAAGCTTCTAAAGATTTATTTAAAAAAATTTATTGGCAAAAATAATAAATATGGTATTCTCAATTTTTTAATTTTTCAAAACTCATAACTTTTTTATTACTTGATCAATTCATGAAATTAAAATATTTTCGTAAATGATGTCAACTCTCATTCATCTTTTATGCGCGAAATATCCCCACAGCAAATCGATCCAAATCCCCGAGGTTTGGCTTCATTCCTTTTTTCATGCATATTATTTCTGCCCTCTATCCTGCCCATCCCATCCCATCCCCAAGGCAAATCGATCCAATCCAAATTGTCTCAATATTATGGTCATAGCCTATTTGGTAGCCTGACTCAACTATAATTCCCAATTTTGCCCTTTACTCAAAAATATAATCCCAATTTTGCCTTCATTTCATTCTTTCCTTTCCCATTGGGCATTTTGAAAATAAAATGTGGTTTCCAAGCTTTAAAAAATTTTTTTATCTCGGGAGCCTTTTTTGTAAAAAAAGACAGAAGAAACGAATGTAATGTTTTTCAGTAATTGGGTCTCGGTCTAGTCCCAGTTATTCCAAAAAAACACAATCGAAATCTCGGTCGAGATCGAGAGTTTCGGTTTGAGTCTCGGCCGAGATTTCGGAAAGTCTCGGCGAGTTCGATCTCTAACTTCCAATGCCCAATAGCTAAAATTTATTTTGGCTTGGGGAAAATTTGGACCAATACTTCTTTCATTTTCCTTCACCCACCCCTCTTTTCAGGATTGGAAATGCCAACCACAAAAAGAATGCAAATTCCTGGCATATACCATATTACATATATTCCATAGCTCCTACTTTCATTCCATTCATCTCTTTCATTTTATAAAATGTCAACCTCAAAAAAGAAAAAAATTATGCCACAATTTTTATTATTTTTTTTTTAATTTTTATTAATTAATTAATTTTAGTCTGAGGCAATTTTTTGACATGGCTAATGTTTCACTTCAATTATGCATTTTATTCCTTTGGTTCATCATTGGATGCACACAATGCAAAGCCGCTTCCTCAAGTTCGTCTGGCACCAATGTAGGCATAATAAAAATATTCAAATTTTAGTTTAATTTCAATAATTATATTTAATTAATTTTTTTAATCAATTTTCATAAATTATTTAAGAACACGGATGATACGGAAATTTTGCCCTCCTCAAGTTCGGCTGGCACTGGCACCCATGTTGGCATAATAAAATCAATTCAAATTTAATTTCATTAAAATAATTATATATTTAATTAATTTTTAAAATAAAATTTATTATTTATAAAATATTTATGGCAAACACCGGGGATAATTCAGAAATAATTCAAAGGCTCCTGCATTTGGGCCAAAAAATGGACGAAATGAAGAAGGAATTGAAAGAAGAAATGAAAAAAATGAAGGAAGAATTTAAAGAAGGAATGGAAAAAATTAGGGAAGAATTAAAAGAAGGAATGGAAAAAATTAAAGAAGAATTTAAAGCAGAAATAAATGCATTGAAAAAAGGAAAAGCAATCGCAATGGAGAGACAAAATATAGGGGTAATAATGATTGAGGACTAAAAGGAGGAAATGCTAATTTAATTCGAATATTATTTACTTTTTGAAAAAATTTTATACAAGCAAAAGCTTTCAATGTAATTTGGATATTGGATTTCGTAATTTTCTAAAAAAAATTAAAATTTGAATTTTTTAAATAAGAAATTCCCTGTTAAAATTAAATTTCAGCACCCAATGACTGAACAAATTGATGGAATTGAATGGATAAAATACGAACGAAATGACTACAAATTGAACGCTGCGGATTGTGCACCCGATTTGGCAATTTCAGAGGATGGACTTGTCAACAAGATTTCCTATTCATCAAAAAGTTAATAAAAAAAAAGTTTATATATTTTAATTAAATTATTTTTAGACTGTAGCGTTCGAGCTGTTTTACCGATACCATTATTGGAGCGAGTCGAAAAACCAACAATTGCCTTCTATTATGAAGTGGAAATTCTTGAAAAAACTAGGTAAAATAATATCATTTTTTATTAGACGGAATATATAATTGTTTCGCCAGGACAATTTCATAGTAGTAATAATAAATTGATTTTCCCTATTTCCTGCTGATGTGTGGCCGAGCGGAAAAAGCTAATTTTAAAAAAATATTAATGAATGAGATATAAAAATACACAATTAGATAGAATAACACAATTGGGGAGAAAATTAGACCAACAAAAAGTGGACTCAAATACATAAGTACCGAAAAGGTAAAGCCATAAATTAATTGAAAGTAGGAAAATTTAGCCAAAATTTTTCTGATATGAAAAATTTTTCCCAAAAATATTTCCTACTGATGAAATTTGAAGCCAAAAATGCCACGCTATGGAAAAATTTTAATAAAAATGATTCCTCGTGGCAAAATTTTTACCAAAAATTGTCCTTACGGGCAAAATCCAAACCGAAGAACCGATCGGTTTGGACCTCGGTTTTCGAACCACGGTTTTCGGTTTCGGTTCGGTTAACCGACCCTGTCCAACCCTAAAACTAACGTCAATTATTAAAATTTTTATAAAATAATTAGTACAAATTCTAATTAAGTATTTTACCGAATAATTTTATGCATTATTCCAGCGGCGGTGGCATTTCTATTGGATTTTGTGACAAACATTTTAAATTGCAAGGCGAAGCTCTTGGAAAAGTAAAAAATTCAATTGGATTTTGGCATACAGACCGAATTTGGCATAATGGATTCGTAACCGAATTCAAAAGCGGTGTCAGTAAAAATTTCAATATTGGACATTATTATGGCATTGGCATAATCCAATTGCCAAATTCCAAAATTGAATGTTTTGTCACTCGTGATCATAAATTGCTGGGTAAAATTATGAAATAATAAATATTTGCATAATTTAAAAATAAATAAAGCTTAAATAATAAATCGGTAAAAAATTGGTAATATGTTCATTAATCCTTCCCCTATATTACTGGTTCAAGCATCAATCTTTATATGTGTAGATCATGCAGAATTTTTATTGAGAAAGGATTTTCTTGCCGAGAGATTTGGGTTCTTTTGCCGGGAGATCGGTTTTTTGATTATAATTTGTTAATGCTTGATCCTAGTACCTAAACCTTATACTTATTTTATAGAGCTCATCAAGACGCGTCAATTGATATATAGTTTGTTGAAGTTTGGTTCAAAACTTAAAGAGTTATAAACCAAAAACTAAAATATAGTTTAAACGGTTTAACAGTTTAAATTTTGGCCAAATCGGGACAAAATATATACTATTCGATGCGCCTTGACGAGATCTATAAAATGGGTAAAAGGTTTGGGGGTCTAGAATAAAGCATTAAAAAGTTATACTCAAAAAACCGATATTTCGGCAAAAGAACCCAATCTCTCGGCAAAAGAACCCAAATCTCTCGGCAATAAACCCCACCCAATAATAAAACTGTAAAAAATTAGTAATATGTTCATTATTCCTCCCCTATATTATGGGATCAATCTTCAATCCTTATATGTGTAGATCATGACGAATTTTTATTTTGACTATATTATTATTTTGTACTCATATAAAGTGTCCCGATTAGCTGATGAGTGAGAATAGATTAATAAATCTTTTATGTATATTATTATAAAATCAAAATTTAAAAAATTATGCCGTTTTCAATAAATCGAAAATAAAAAAGTAATGTATTAATGTGTTTATTTAACTTCATTATGGGGTAATAGTTGACTTTAGTCCCCACCTTTTTCCAAAAAATTTTTTTATTTTATTTTTAGCTAAAAACGTGTTTTTAGGGGTTTTCGATGATGGAGAATCAGAATTTTGCATTAATTTTTCATTATCTTTATTGGCTGAACCGGTATAGGTTTGCAAACCAGTTTCGAAAAAATTGAACTTCGGTATTTTGGGACATATTATACATGAATCGACGCGTATTGATGCGCTGATCATGAATCTGTAATCGTTTTCGCATAAAACTCAAAATTAAACAAGTTATGGCCATTTAAATTTCATAAGATTTATTGGGGCCCTGGTGAGAAAAATGGCTATAACTTTTTTGGTTTTGGATTTTATGCGAAATCGAGCACAGATTCGTAATCAGCTCATCGAGGCGCATCGAATGAGCTATAATTTGACTAGGTAAAAATTTTCATCAAAAATACCCTTGGTCCCCCCTTTGCACTATCTTGGTAAAAGTCGGCATTTCTTACCACGATGGTAAGATATGATAAAATGGATGTCAGATTCAGATTTCCCATCATCGAAAACCCCTAAAAACATGTTTTTAGCTAAAAAATAAAATAAAAAATTTTTTGGAAAAAAGGTGGGGACTTTTGGGTACCATCGACATTCCTGGAAATGGAAGTTTTTCAGAAGAATGATCCAAATTATCATTTTAGCTTACTAAATAGCTTGTCGGCACAAAACCCTCGGTAGCCGTCATCTGGTTCCGCACTCTTGTCCATCCATCTTCCATATCCCGTTCCAATAATATCACTTCTTCGCCCTCCCTCAACGAAATTGTTGTGCCTCCAGCATCATCTTGGGCCGCATCATATGGATAACTAATTTATTTTTATATTCATTTTTTAATTTTTTAAGAATTACATTGCAATTGCGGTGCCCAAAATAAGAACAGATTTTCGGGAATTGTCCATTTTACCAGTTGAGAAGTTTGCATCAATGTGTTGAATTTGTTGCTGTTGAATTTGGGGCGTCATTGAAACATTTAATGATCTTGTAGTAACTAAAATATTTTATTTATTTAGGTATAAGCTGTGTAGGGTTAATAAAGAATATTTTACTAAAAATTTTTTTACATTTTTGTCTCAAATGGGACCACTTTAATTTTGTAAATTTAAGTCATAAACATCGAAAATTCAATTCGATAAATTGCGAATTATTTTTAGTTATTATGGACATCTTT
Source organism: Pratylenchus scribneri (assembly GCA_030063045.1). Lineage (NCBI taxonomy): Eukaryota > Metazoa > Nematoda > Chromadorea > Rhabditida > Pratylenchidae > Pratylenchus > Pratylenchus scribneri. The sequence goes on from JAQSEB010000159.1 coordinate 351,582, forward strand.
GTTTTTTAATGAGAGTTCTTTTAGAAGAAAATAGGAGCAATTAAACAATTAAAAATTGAACCGAAGCAATGCAATTTTGTCAAAAATAAAAAAAATTTAAAAAAATGAATATTTTCATTTTTAATAAAATTACAATTTTTCTTGAATCCGAGACCCGCAAACTGTATAAATAAACCTGTAGGAGTTTTGGCTTCCTTTTCAAACCATGCAGCAATATAAGCAATCTTATCTTCACAGCAAGGAGAGCATTCCATTATCATTCCAATGCAGAAAAATGTGATACCGAGTAAAATAAATCCGAATATTGGTAATAAAATTTCGGCCAAGAGCTCGACCCACCATGGGTTTTGATTTTGATCAGGTTGGGGAAAATTTGGACAGTTTTGGCCTTCTTTGCCACAAATTAATATGACAGGCAAAAATATGAAAACGAATAAAAAAATTATGCCGCAACAAAATGCCGCCAAACATTTTAGGATTGTTATGAGCCAAATACATTTGGCCATTCTGTGGAATTGAATGATATGCTCAGGCAATAAATGCTGAATAGGGGGGCATACATTTTAATTAATTCAAAATATGATGAAAAGAAAAATGATAAACTGATTATATTATTAAATTGAATCAATATTCTTTGTATCAATAAAAATCTCCTCTTATTAGGGCAATCATTTTAGATGGTATCAAAAACAAAATAAAAATAAATGAGAAAATTTATAAATTAGCAAAAATATTTTTATCAAAATTCTTAAAATTAAATCAACGTAATAAAATAATGATAATATGAAAACTAGGGTTGCGCCCCCGTCCCCGCGGGGGTCACTCCCGACGGGGGCCCCCGCGGGGGTTTGAGTCTCACCCCCGTCCCACTCCCGAAGGTCCACCCCCGATCACTCCCGCCCCCCGAACCTCCACCCCCGCGGGGGTACGGGGGTGAACATACACCCCATATTATTGGATTTTTCAAGGAAAATGCAATATGAAAGGAAATTTTTAGCAGATTTTTGTAGGATTTTTAAATTTTCATTAAGAATTTTTCGCTGCGCGGCCATTTTTGGTTAATTTTTTCGCTGCGCGGCTCTTGATAATCTTCTGTTATGGATAATAGACCCCACAAAATCACTTTCTATGGTTAATTTAGGGTGCTAATCAAGAATCTGACATCCTTATAATCATATCATGCCATATTGAAGATTTATATAAGACTTTCCGGCAAAAAATGTCCGTCAAATTTTATTTGTTAAAGCAAATTTGGATGATGTGTAAGGTGAAAAAACAAAAACCAGCGAGGGACATTAGCATCTCGCCACCAATCTCATCGATTTTGACGAGCCTTATTAGCTCATCAGCCAATTAACCAATTTAAATGACCTAAAATATATTTAATAGTCCCAAATCTTGGCTATCCAATGGTATAATGATCATTCAAAACTTCAAAGCTTTGGCAAAGTTGAGGCCAAAAATTTTGAAAAATTGTTTTTGTATCTAGGCATCTAGGGCCATATTTTGTCCAAACCATTACAGTTTTGTATGTTCAATATATCATTGGATAGCCGATACTTATTAGGGCTATTAAATGCACTATATCATTTAATTTAAATTAGTAAATTGGCTGATGACTGATGAGCTAAGGCTCTTCAAATTCAAAATCATTGAGACGCTTCTGATCTAGACGCTAATGATAATGATCCCAACCGTTTGTAACTGGCACCAACAAATTCAAATGATCCAGAACAAGAAGAAATTGAAGAGGAGATTGAATGAATTATGAATTAAAATTTATTTGCGCTTATAATTTATTAAAATATTACTAAATTATTCTTCAGAAATTTTTTTTTGAAAAATAAGACTATAAAAAATTTTTGTCAACCCCGTACTCCCGCGGGGATCCCCGCGGGGGTCCCCGTCAAGGTCACCCCCGTCCCCGCCCCCGAAGGTGCCACCCCCGATCACCCCCGCCCCCGTCCAACTCGCCCCCGACCCTCGGGAGCGCAACCCTAACCCAAACATTGATTGAGGTTCTCTGTGAAATTCTGCTGCTGATTCATCAAAAGGAAATAAATGTTCGATTGTCAATAAGAGAGAATAAATTCCTCAGAACTTTCCCTATTTTCAACTATTATATTTTATTATACTATTTAAAATAAAATATAAAACTTTTGTAAAATTTCTTCAACTTTAATATGCCTTTCCGTTACTTTTAAATTTTTTGGCAACTTTGTTCAAAAGACGCAAAGATATTCCTGGATTATTCTCAGATTTCGTCATTAAAAACCATCACCCAACATTTGTAAGCAATTTTAAAAAATTTGCTTCCTCTCCGGTTTTTTGTTTCAATTAAATATTAAATTTTCCGTAGCGAATTTTATTTATTATAATAAAATGCTTTATACAATGCCACAGCAGCTTTACAACCATCGGCATGAGAACGTTTCGTCCGTATCGTAATACGGTAAAAAATTATAAATTATCTTATTCATTCACATTTTTAATTGATTTTTAAATAACGGATTTTATTTATTAATGAAAATTTTTATAATTTAATAAATAATCATCAATCACTGAATATTGTGTGGATTATTGTGGCACATGTAATTATTATTATTGGTTTCCGGCCTCCTAGTTTGAGTGCACATTTTTGAATGAACAATGAAAATTTAATGATCATTAAACAAATCCAAATTTTCAAATTTTCATTTTTCAATCCATTCTAATCCCATCAAAATCCAATTATGAAAATTTAATATTTCAAATTCATTGTCAAAATGTGCACACAAACAAAAAGATTATACCCTTTGGTAATTTCAAAAATTTATTTTAATGAGATTAAATAAAATTTGTTGAACAAATTAGGGGATTTACATTTCCTCATAATTAATAATTTCGACCTATATTTAAATGTAAGGCTATTGTTGATTATAAATTATTCTCCTGCCGCCATTTTCAAATGCACTTTTTTCCTGTTTTCAAATTTGTGAACATATTTTATTCCGTAAAATCTCATTAGTAAAAATTTCTCCATATGGAAATGGATCAAAAAATTATTTATTTATTCAATTTATAAATTGCCCAATCAACGCGTAGGAAAATATGTAAAAAAGTTCGAATTTGCCAATTTTTTTATTTAAAGTCAAAAATAAAAAAAATTGACCAATTTTTATTTTCACCACTAATTAAGGCCAGTATTAAAGCTTATTAGTATTAAGCCTATGAAAGTTAAATAAGGCTAATAATTTTATATGCTCGATAGGGTTTATACAAACTATCAATTGAATGCAATTTTTTAAAAAAAAAATCGAAAATATTTAAATTTTCGGAGAATAAAATTCCTATTTTCACCCACATTTTATTTTTTCAAAATAATTTACGGCGTCAATTCATTACTGGAGAATATGTTGTTCGCCTCAACCCTTTTTTGTTTCTTTGCCCCACTTCTGTTGTTGCCGCTGGTCAATGCTCGGCCACAACAATCATCATCGTCGTCGGGTGACGAAGGGCCAAATGGGAATGGGCCAACAATAAGCGAAAGAGAAATTGCCGAAATTAGCAAATCCGTTGCAAGAATGCCAATGGACGAATTGAAAGCAATCACTAAAATGTTAGGTTTCATGCATAAAACCAAGGACGAATTGAACGCAGATGCCGCCGAAAATAATAAAAATTTTCAATTACAAGTATATTTCCTAAAATTAAAACAAAAAATTGATTCGAATCTAAAATTTAAAAAAATTTTAAATTTATAATCATAAAAATGATATACAAAATAAATCGATTAGGTTTAGTCAACTGTGATTAATATCATATTGATATAAATAAAAGAAATTTACCATGTTTTATTGCCAAATTTAAATTTATCAACCAATTATGAATTCGCAGTTGGAAAATTTTTCAAAATTTTATTAAGCTTAAAATAATTTTACTCTATTTTTTTTGACAATCCAATGGTTACTAATTTTCATAGACATAGACCATCTAGAAGGGGTTATTCTAGAGAGGATTATTCATTGAGAGGGATTTTCTATTAGAGAGTGGGTTAGTAATAAGAAAAATACGGTAAAAATATTAACCCGCGATTTTTTATTATTTAGTATTAAAGAAATATTTTTGTAATAAACAATTTTATGATTTTTAGATGATGGTCAATGGTTATGCCGAAAAATTGGCTTTACTTCAAAAATTCATTGACCAAATGCCGGATGGGACAACAAAAGACAAGGCAAAAGCATTGCTGGTAATTATAATTCATTTTTAGTTTAATGAATTTATCACGCCCCCATTTTTAGGCGGAAATGCAAAAGAATGATATTCCAATGCTGAATTTGTGCCAACAATTTCGTTCATTCATGCTGGGGCTGAATGATGCTGAACTCCAGGATTTCGTCAAAACAATGCGTTCTCCGAAAGTTAAAAAAAACATTTTTAATATATTTTTTGGTTGTATTTCGAAACTTTATGGGCGAATATTATTAAAATTATTTATTTATTTATTGGTTATCTTATTTGAGTATAGATTTGGAAAAAAAATTTTTCGTTAATTAATTGGAAAAAAACTCAAAATATTTTTGTCAATTTTTCAAATGGAATTAATCGCCCCGTCAAAACGAAATTTTTGGGCGAAAAATTTATTTGTGCTCAATATATTATAGCTTAACCGATGATGCAGCTTACCGAGCTGAATCTTTTGGTGTCATTTTTATCTAAATTTGTCAATCAAAAATATGTTTTAAAATTGAAAAATCTTACCATGATGAAAAAAAGTTTTTTGAGTCATAATTTTGAAATTTCGATTTTTTTCAACAAAAAATGATGTCAAAAGATGCAACTTACCAAACTGTGTTGGTTAAGCTTTATATTGGGCATAAAATATTTTTTCCTATTATGCCCTTGGTTCTCCTTTGCTTTTCCATGGTAAAAGTTGGCATTATCTTACAAAGTTAATGTGATATCAAAAATCTTAAGTAAGGTCAGATTCGCGTTCAGCACATCGAATTATTTCTAATAAAGTAGTTTCCATATTTTTTTAACAATTCTAAAACGTTTGCCCAAAAAGGAAAAATTGGTTTTTTAAATTTAAAAAATTTTAAAAATAATATGATTATTTTTCTTTTTTTTTTCGGCGATTCTGGGCCAATGGGGGCCATTTTTAGTGTCCCGCCTGTTGGTCCTGGATTCCAACCGAATGGAGCAAGAGTCAATGCTACTAATATTGGTGCATTCATTGCCTCCTATGATCATTGCCAAATTATGGATGATTTTTTGACAAAATTAACTGCAATTGTGAATCCAATGGTGGCTTCCCGCATGGCAGCAGCAGAAAATGCTCCTCCAGCACAACCACAAGCGGCATAAACAAAAAGAGGATGAGAGAGGTAGAGAAGTATTTAGAAAATGAAAAAATTAGTCAAGGAAAAAATGTGGATTAATAATAATTGCTGTAATTTGATTTTGGATAAATGGGAATAAAATTTCAGTCACTTTTTTTTTCAAATTAATAATATAATTATTTTAAAAAATAATTATTAAAAATCAATTATTTTTGTTCCTTTATTTCTTGTAATTATTATATAACTATTTTTATGGCCAGAATTCCAAATAATAAAATAAAAAATAATTAATTTTTATTTGACGAATCAATAGTTAAATTAAATAATATTAAAAATACTTTTCAAGATATTTCATGTTTTTGGACAAATTAAATATTTATCCTTTGCAAATGAAAAAGGGTAAATCTACAAAATCCCTATTTACAAAATCCCTATCCTATAAAATGTTTATATGTTTGTTTTCTTGTTTCCTTTGGTTAGCATAGCCAATTAAGTGCCAATTTTAATTACTCCAATGTTTACGACCATCTTGAAACTGATCTTAGCATTAGTTAAAAGGAATTTTTATAAACAGAGTAGGCTATTGGCAAACGATATGAAGAACGGAAATAATGCCCCCCTATACGGGGAGCGGAATCAATTTAGGAAAACATAGCCATGCCATCGTCGAAAACAGCTGTACCATCGACATAAATACCAATTCTCTGGACGATTTTTTGGACAAAAGTTGTGCAAATAAATATATTTATTATTAGTTATTACCATAGGAATAGTACAAAAAATTTTTTCACTAAAGGAGAAATTTCTTTATAAAATTTCTTATGTATTGAAAGAATAAAAAAAGGCAGGTAATATGAATTCATATAACATTTATTTCATTTTATCAGTGATTGTGATTGATGAAATCATTTTCTTATACATTTAGAAAAGATATTTCTCTTCTTCCTATGAGTATATTCTTTAATTTTCCTTTCCCACCCTAATTTAAATATTGTTACATTGCGTATATTCGAATGGTCGTACAATTTCTTTCCCTCTTCCTTCCATTCCTTTTCCGTTCCATTTGGGCATCGTAATAGATAAAAGCCAATCACATTATCAGAATCATCACTCTCTTCTTCAATCATCAATAGCACCTCTCCAGTCCGACCATTTTCCATGTCGAATGGCATCAAATCAACATCGCGATCAAAATGGATTAAAAAAGTAATCGGGTGGGTTGAGTTGCAAAATTCCTATAAAATAAAAATATGAATCACATTTTTATTCTCTTTATTTTCGAAGTAAAAATTTTTTTAAAAAAAAGGTAAAAAATTAAATTCGATCATATTTTCTGAAATTTATACTAATATATTTTTGCCATCCATTTCATTGCCAATATATTCTCAAAATTTTTTAAAATAGCCAGATTAACAGATGGTCCATAAGAATCTGGAAAATAAAAATTTTCATACCTTTTTGATACGCTTAATCAAAGCCATCTTCCATTCGTGCCCACGACCTTTGAAATATAAAATTTTTGGTTTTCCATCAGTTCGTGGTTTTATCAACCAATTCAAAATGATATCAATATAATGGCGATTCCATGGGAGCCAATTATCGATAGACAAAATTTGAATATTGTCGAGAAGGCCGGGGAAATGAAGCTGGAAATCTTGTAGTGAAATGTACAAAAAGTTCCATCGTTGCCAGACAATTTCGCCAATGCTGGTCAACATTGCCAAAAATTGGCGAATATCATCCGTTACAATTCGTACTTCTCTTGTACAGCTGATATTTGGTGGCAATGTTGCTATTTTAAGTTGTGGGAATATAAATGTACTGAATTTACTATTTTTTTTTCGGCGAAGGAAATTTCGTTTCGCCACTTTATCTAATATCTAATAAGTAAATTTGCTGAGTGAGCTGTAGCCCGTTGGTTAATTAACCAATTTAAAGGATCTCGGACGGATGCATTTTATAGCAGAAAATTATTGGCCATCCAATAGTATATTGATTAACTAAAAGTGTAAATTAAGAAATTCATGAAAACCATATTTGTTTTTGTTTTTATAGCCATATCGTGTATAAAATAAAAATTTTATGATTTACATATATATCAAATATCATTAGATAGCCAATATTTAATCCTTTTAAATACACTTTAGAGATCATTTTTAAATTGATTAATTGGGGGATGGGGGTGGCGAGGAGAGTAATGGCCGTTAAGAAAATGACCCCAACGGTTAGGTCAATTCCACAACGATGCATATGTGGATGATTCCACAAATTATGCAAATGCTAATTTTAATTTTTGTGGAAATTATATTTTCGAATTTGGACGTGAAAATTTGGATATGTAGCTTTCCGGATATTGAGAATTCAAAAATGATATTAGTTTTGTGATCCGCGCAAGTACAATTTGTAAGCCGTTTTAAAATTTGTCTAAAAAGAGAATTTTTTTAAAAAATTTATTAATCGGTTGTTTGGAAAACAAAAAAAAATTTTTTTTTGAATTTCTCATACTTAAAAACGCACAAATTCACATTTTTCAAATAATAATCATTTCAATCCTGCAATATCCCTTCTTTTAGAAATATTTTAAACAATTTACAAATTGGTCTTGCGCGGATCACAAATTAATATCATTTTTGAATTACCTATATCTTGAAATCCCCTGTTCAAATTTTTAAATATGCGCCAATCCACGATGGTATGGTCGTTAATTTTTAATTCATGTTTGATGTCCTCCTGCCTTCCATATTGATGAGCCCAATAATACGTTAGGGCAAAAATTTGTTGTGTTGTTAGATGAGAGCCAGCGAAAAAAGTCCCTTGGAGGAAACCAATTTCTAGTGTTTTGCCTTCCGGATGCTGCGCTTTATTTTGACAACGCCAAGTTCCATATCGCTTTTCATCTTTTGGTTGTCGAAGAGTCATTGTGGCCCCACAGAATTGGCAAATTCGTCGTCGATGAAGAAGGCCAAGATCTTTAAGCCAATTATCAAATTCGACGGGAGGTAAGGACAATTTTGCCGAAAGTTTTTGCATTGTGAAATCAATTGATCCATTTTAATGTTTATTTTTTGCGAAATGATGATGTTGATAAAAAATTTTTACGTTTTAAAGACCCAGGGATATTCAATGCCACCAAATCAAATCTTTCTTCCCATCTTAATTAAATATAATTTTTGGTCGCATGTTTGTGAAATTTATCCTTGCGAATAAATTTTATTTCATTTATTATTGGCAAAGAATCTGAGGCGATTCCGTCTCCTTTTAATTTAGAATTTGATTGGCATGTGTCAGGCAGTCGCCTATCCCAATTCCCTTCCATCAATTCCCTCCCTTCCATCAGTCCTTTCTCTTGTAGGGGCCAATCTACATAAGTACCCCAAACTCAAACATATAATTTACATAAAAATTAAAATAGCATTTGCATGATTGTGGAATGGCCTATATTTGCATAACCCTTTGTCTATAGTGGAATCGAACCCGGACGGACCTTGTTTTTTATGAATTTTTTTTCTTAAATTTATTTTAATTTTGAAAACGAAGCTTTTACATTCGGCAAATCGCAGTATGCGGGAAGAAATCAGAGGAAGAATATTCTTGAGGAATTCCAAAACTTCAGCATCAATGAACCTAATAAATAAAAGATCAAATATTCAGTTAAAAAATTTAGAAATGCTAAAATAAATTATAGGCAATGCCAAATAATTGATGGCAATATTCGATAGATTTAAATTAGTTTATCAAGGATGTCGAAAAAATATAAATAATTGTCTATCTATTAGTGAAAGTGAAATCGATTTTACGACCAAATATATTGTGATGAATGATTTATGGTTTATTTTATCAACATCTTATAGGAGTTAAAAATTGTAATATTTAAATAATTAAAGCTTTTCCAAATTCCAATAAAATATAGTCCAATAATTTCTAACCTAAAACCGAAAATTTTACGCAGGGAATTTTATTATATTCTTTAATGAGCATTCATTCTCTTTTCTAGATCAAGTCATTTAAAATTTAGTAAAAAAAATTCACCCAAAGTAAACTGACTCAAAGCCGAGTATATAATGAGGCGGTGGCGTCGTAGCAATTGGAATATCCTCCAAATCGCGAAATGGAATATTCGGCTTTTCCAATTTCAATGTTTTTGTTGCATGAAAAAAAACTAATCCGGACACAATATGAGGCTTAACATTCCCATGCAATTTTGAATAGCACAATTTATAGAATAATCGACATGAAATAGAAATGGAAGATTTGGCCATCTCGATGCGATTGATCCAGGCAAGAACTTCAATCAACCAATTTGGCACACTAAAAATTATAAGAAAATAATGGGAAAATGTTGATGGAAATTTTTTATAAACTGACAATATTGAAATGAAAATAATTTTCGGAAAAATTGGTTTTGCTCAGACTCTAAATCATGAAAAAAAAATATAAATTAACCGAAAGAGCTCGCACGACGAGTTGATGAGTATGCAAAAAGTGAAAATTTTCATTCTTTAATCCTTAAAATTGAAATTCCCCTCTATTGAAATAATTTGAAATTTTTTGCCGCAGTTCCAATTTTAATTCATTACAATGATATAACCCTTTAATGATAATAGTCTTCATTTTTTTATTTTGTAGTTTTTTATAAACCATTCATCGAATGAGACATTTATTTGATTGAAAACAAAATTTTCACTTTTTGATCAAGGAGATTCTGCGCACTCTAAATGCCCATAATTTGGTCAAAAGAGCTCAATTCATATTTTCTTAATCCGCTAGTTCAACTCTGTTGGCAATTGGCATAGCATTTGCATGATTTCTGAGTATATATAATACCTAAATTTGTCTCATATATTTATACCTATATATTATTTATCATGTGTAATTTTAGTTAATTTTTAGCAATTTATATTGATATCATCATAATTGCCTCTGTTTAATAAAAATTTATAATGGAATTACAAAAACTTTGAACCAGGCGGATTTTGATTTTATCTGAAATTTTTTGTTTAGCTAAAAGAAAATTTAATATATTAATTAATGAGACAATTATTGAATTGAGATTTTATCTTAATAATAGAATACCATTGTGGTGGTGATTCTTCATCCTCGCTTTTGTCCATTTCCTGCTTTTGTCAGTTATCTATGAACACAAATTAGCCCATGCTCATCAAATTTTAATTGTTTTTTTGTCGTTTTATACCCTTAAATTATACAAATTATATAGTGATATGATATGACATGGGGATTATAAGGATACCGTAATATATATAAAATAAAGAGTAGACAAAAAATTTAATTAATGTATTCTTAATTCTTTCAAACTTAATTAAAAATAAATTGTTGAGTTTCATTCATTAGAATGAGGATGTATTGATTTTTTCATTATGTATTTGTATGTTTGCTGGGGATGCGGATTAGTGAATGGAGGCGGAGGCCAGCAGAAGAAGACAACAATTGACATTCACCATAAAGCCATAAGCTCCATTGCTCTTTTTTAAAAGAGAAAAGAGAGATGAGGTAGGATGCGATCTCGCCCAAATCAACAATACCGACGGCCAAATTGCCTACTATAAAAATTGTTATCGATGTTCCCAAAAATGTTTTATGAATTAAAATTCAAATATTTTTAAGCATTTATTTAAACCGTATTAAATCAGTGGAATGTCAAAAATTGCGGTTTTAAATCAATGGAATGCAAATATAATTGCATAAATCATTATCATCAATATTGATCGATATCATTCCTCATTCTTCATCCCATCATCTAAATTTCAGAAACCACTGGTCCGCGAAAATCATATTGGCCAAAGTTTGTCTCAAATCCTTGATTGTTGTGACGGATTGTGGCGGTTGGCCTAACTTTCAAAGTTGGATGTTGAAAATTGTCTGGCAATTTGGTTGGACGAACTGAAAAAAAAAATGATCAATGCTGGGAAAATAAAAATCATATTTAGAATTTAAATTTTTATTATTTATTTAGATCGAAAATGCTTGAAATATTTCAAATTTTATTTCACAGAATATTCAATAATTTTATTTCGATTTTTCACATTTTAATTTATTTATTCAAATCTAATACCCAATTCCTTGCCATTCATATTGGCATAAATGATCCGCTTCTTTTCGCCATTGAACAGTCCGATTCCGATCCCGATTCCAATGATATCAAATTCCTTGAATTTACTAGTATCATGCGTGACGGGGATTGTGGAGTTAGGGTCATTATTGACGAAAATGCCAGCATGGCCATCGGCAATTCCAACTGAGCCAACTTGTTCACCGACTGGTTCATCAGACATCAAGAATCGAGACCCAGCAATTGAATATCCGAAATGTATTTTACTAAAAATTATAATAAATTACAAATTGTGAATTTTAATCTTACCGAGTATTTTCGGGCTTCGCAGTCAATTGCACTTCGTAGTAGCAAATGGAATCCCAATCCAATGTAATGCGTTTTATGGTCTGAATCGAACGTATGTCTGAAAAAGATTTTTAATCGAATGAAAATTTTGACAAAAGCATTGATTGGGAATTATGGAATTGATAAGCAGTAAAATCTTAGTTTTTTAATTTGTTTAATTTGCTTAAAAACATTAAAATTTTGTAATTATTTTTGACTCAAAAAGCTTTAATTTAATAACCTCAATCTAGAAAAATTATCAAAAAAAGTCAGGATAAAATATTTAAATTTAAAATCGAAAGTATAGTTACATTTTTTAGTAGGAACGCTTACTATCAAATTCTTCAGATGAGTTTACACGCATTCCATCGAAAGAGACCTTCAGCTTCGTATAATCCCAATCCCAAATGCTGCCAACCACTTTGTTTTCCATTTTCACTCCGATTTCCATTTCCATTTCCATTTCAAATGATTTTAGAAAGAATTATTCCAAAATTAATCAAAGTGCGAAAATTTGCTTAAAAATTATTAATTTTAAAGCAAAAAATGAGGAATTTGAATGTAATATTTAATAAGTTATTTTCGCTTTTATGCATATTTTAATAAATGAAATGGAAACTTTTTAAGAGAGGCGGGACGCATCAAAATATTTAAAAAGTTGAGAAAAATGAAAATAGTCGAAAATTAAGTAAAATTCATAATGCTGCTTACTGCCAGTTTCTTATTTATAAGCAAATCATAGGTTGTCTATTTTATGTCCAGTTAAGTGCAGGTGTTCATTGTTCAGCATTTTAAAAAAGTATATAAGAAGTTTGCATAAAGGGGCTATATGAATTTGTATTGAAATCCAAAAGGGAACAAAAGACATTGTTCGTTAAAAAAAAATTTGGATTTAAATGTCAAAAATGGGGAAAAGATGATATGTTTTTTATTTATTGTTGTTAATTTTATTATGTTTTGATAGCAATCTCAGTCAAAATATTATGTAAAAAGGGTAATGTTTGAATAAATAAGAAAAATGAACTTTAACAAACTGCACAATAAAATTTGTTTTCCATTCAATTAGAAAATATGTAAATAACTTCATGATTCATCGAAAAAAATTTCACAATTTCATAGTCAAATTTTGTGGCATTAAAAATGAAATGGAATTGAAAAAAATGTAAGTGTTTTGATGTTATTTGCTTTTTTGCCTTTGGCACTCTAAAAGTATTGGTGGATTTCAATTTGGGGAAAAAATGCAAAAGAAAAATTAGTGAAAATCAAAGATGAAATTGAAAAAAAAGAATTTTTATTAAAATTATTTTAATAAATTAAAGTATTAAAATTAAAAAAATATTACTATTTTTGGCACAAACTAAATTATATTTTACCACTAACTTTGGTAAATATGTCGAATATGTGTACCAAAAATTTTTGTGTTAGATATGTTTCAAAATGATTGTTAGTATTTTATATCATGGTTGAACTATTTTAGGGCGCGGAAAAATATCTTAATATGGAATTGTTTAGCCGGCATTAAGAACTTGATTAGACAATTCTTTTTTATCACCATTTTCAATTATTCCATTCTTTATGTCAACATTCATCCTTTATATCAATTGTTAATGAATGAATATGACATTTTACTAATTGAAAATTTAAAAAATTAATTATAATTTAAATTGTATACTTGTTTTAATATTTTTTTCCCCTTGATAACAAAAGAAGAAAGCAGAATATGGTGTAATAATTTTAAAAATTTAGTATCATCATTGGAATGTTTTTATTTTCATTTATTTTTATTTTTTAATGATCTAAATTTAATTCGTTTTTAAATTTAATTTTCTCAAAAAAGAACAAATGGGATTTTTAATCTTAATTTAATGGAAAAGAAATTCCTGGCAAACACTTGTCTATTTTTCTTATTTGTCATTTCCCTCGTCTTTTATTATAAATATTTTTCAAATAAATCCATTTTGGTTTTTGGAGCATAGAAAAATTGAATCACCGCCAGTTCTGATGAGGAATTTAGCCTTCCATTTTATGCTGCTTTTCCTCCATGTTTTTTTTTTGTTTTTGGCTTAAAATCGATTACATAAATAAAATTTTTTTCTTCAGAAAAATACAATTTTAGGCCCTTATTTTTTTTATATAAATATTTATTTAATTCATTGTGGCGAATTTTATAAATTATATTATTATAAAATTAATATTGCCATAGTAACTTATTTGTTATTCATAAAGTAACATTTTTGTCTAAAATTCGGTTGAATAAAGTATTTAAAATCAAAATACGAAAAATTGTAAAATAAAGCATAAATTTATTCAATAAAATTATTTATTTTTACTCATTAAAACAAAAAAATTAAACGGTGGGATTCTATTTATAATGCCCCATTTTATTCTTTTCTCTTAAATAAAAAATAATTCTTAATAATTTGTTTTCGCATTTTAAGTGAAATTTTTAATTAAAAATTATGTTAAATTGTAAAATAATATTTCTTTAATATTATTTTTTAAAATTGAAATATTTTTAGATATTTATTTAAATCTTTTTAACATTGAAATATCGAAAAAAATATACCATTAAGGAAATATTCATTGTGGTCGTTGTGCCAATTTCAGTGGTGGCGCTTCTGGCGGGATCTATTAAAAATTTTATTTTAAAATGTATTTTTGGGTAAAGAGAAAACCGTTGACGCATAATCCTCCAAAAATGGTCCTTCCTTTTGAAATTCTTCAATTTTCTTTTCCACCAAAAAGCAACATCCTTAATTGGACATTCAATCACTTCATCCATCCTTTTTTCGCTAAAAAATTTCTCCATCACCATAAAATGCTTATTCAATTTCCACTTTTTATCTGATGAAGTTTTTGTATAGCAAATTTGCCGGTTAGAACCGTCACCATCTTTAAAAATATACAATAATCGGAAAGCTCAATAAATGTATTTAATTTCTTGCCTTGGATATCCGAATTGGCTAAAATTGTGATTTGGCCACTTAATATGGTCAAAATTCCAAAAAGGAAAATATAGGCCACCATCCAAATACTCAAAAGTAGCGGCTGTAGAATATAATAAAATATTGAAAAAAATATTTTTCAATTTATATTTATCAAAATAAATAAATTGACAAAATTTTGAATTGAATTTACAATTTATGTTAGTTGAATTGTAATTGAAAAATTCAATTAATTATAATAATTTGATTTATAATTTGTTTAAAATCAAAAAAATCAGAGCAGTGTAAAATTCGTACAATTAAAAAAAATAAAATGAATTGAGCGAGAATTTATTTAATTATAATTTTAAATATACTATTGCCTCTGAATGATGAATCATGATTGAATGGATGATTGGATTTGAATGGACAAAATAAATGTATAAATTTCTTAAAAAACAAATATCAAATATAAATTCATATTTTTGGAAAATAAAATAAATCATTTTGAATATAAAATCGAATTTGGCAGGAATCAAATTTTTATAAATATATTATTTTCGTATTTTCTAATTTCCAATTAAATTATTTTAATTATATGGAGAATTTTTTTTCTTTGGATTCACTTTTTGCATATTTTATTTTTCTCCAAATTTTCAATCATAAAATTTATTTTCATTTGGAAAGAAAATTCATAAAAATTAATTAATTTACCAAATGGAAAATTCCCATTCCATAAATGGTCTCATTTCATTAATAATTTCCTATTCACACCTTTCGCACATTTTATTTAATTTATTTTTTATCAACATTTTATCATCGAACAGGATTGGCAAATGGCAAATTATGATAATAATAATAATAGACCCATAAAAATGGTTCTTCCTTATTCTTCATATAGAATGAAATAGAAATAAATAAATAGGATTTTAGTTCCTTTTTCCATCTAACTCCATCTTGGGACCATTAACAACAAAATTCCTTCAATATTTTATCATCAATTGAGAATTGGCAAATTATGGAAATAATTGGCCAATAAAAATAAATGTTAATTTTTCTCAAATAATAATATTGAGAAAGTACAAACAAACAAACAGTCGGCCCTGATTTTAGTTCCCCTTTTTCCATCCCAGACAGGACATTCATAGTCAAATTCCCCTCCCGAATTCCCTCCCTTTTACAATCAATATTTTCATTTCATTTTTCCAGCTAAAAAAGAAGCAATGAAAAATTTATTAAAATTCCTAATTAATACAATTTCTTACCTTCAACTCATTTTCATTATTCCAATTCATTCACAATCCGTAAATGATGAATTATTGTTGGTGGAAGCTGTTTGGCGACATGGCGATCGATCACCAACCGACACATTTCCAACGGATCCAAATCGAGAGGACAAATGGCCACAAGGATGGGGACAATTAACTCCGGTATGCATGCAATATTTTGATAAAAATCGATAAATTAAATTATAAAATGTTAAATTAGATTTTTTAAGGAGAAAATTTTTTAGAGTAAATTTTCGCGTCTAAAACTAAGAAATTTTTAGAGTATAAAAGTGTCCAATTAGGTTTCCTTTTTAAATTCTATTGATCAGCGTTATAGTATAATTTGACCAAGAAAAAAATTTGCTCATAGCTTATTGATAAAAACTACTTGCAGATTGTGGGTGATTTATTCGAAATCTAAAGCCTAAAATTCCATCTTATATTTAATACTTTTAATTTTTTTTGAATTCAACTTTTAAAAAAAATATTAAAAATTTTTACTTTAATATATTCAAATTTTGCAGGAAAGGACAATTTTTAAAAGCTATCTATAATTTTAAAAACCTATTTACAATTTATATAGGATTCTTTAGGCTTTCGAAAGAGATATTGCTTTCACAATTTGACTTTCTCGCCTAATTATTAACCAAAATTAACTTTGGCATTTAATTGTCTAAGTCGATTTTTCTTTAGCTTTACGCCTTAATTTATTAAATTTAGATCTTTAAAAGCAAGTCCACATTACATTATGACCCAATTAAATTAATAAAATAACTGATAAATTATTTCTCAATTTTTCATCAAATAAATATTAAACTCAATGTTGATTAATTTTCTTTCTCTAATAAATATTGATTTTTAAATTCCAGCTGGGAATGGCACAGCATGTTGTACTTGGCGACAAATTGGCACAAAAATACATTAGGGAACTCAAATTTATTAGCCCACAATACAAAAATAAGGAAATTTATGTGCGGAGTACGGATTTGAATCGAACATTGACCAGTGCAATGTCAAATATGATTGGATTTTATCATCAAGGTATTGCTGGAACAGATTTTCCAGGCAAAGATAGTCCAGCGCCATGGTGGCCGAATTTGTGAGTTTCAAAACTTTGGAAAAAGAATTTTATTAATTTCTTTAAATTAAAAATAATAAATGAAATTTTTACAATGAAAAATTATTGGGGCATTTTTGGGCATCGAACTTTCAATGATTCTTCTAATAGCAACTAAGTACGATACTGATTGCTTACTTAGTTAACCCATTCGGCACGCCCCCCACCCCCAATTCAATTGAACATTGCGGTACCCTTCCTTTTTTAATATGAATTAAAAAAGTGTTCCCAAAATTTTATTCATTAAAATCTGAAAAAAAGAAATTATTTTAATGTAATTAAATTCTGTCCAAATTTTTTTTTAAATATTTAATGTTAGATGAATTATAAAATATTAATTAAATCATTTCGGTTTAGCTCATCAGAATTTAAAGTTCGAAATGAATAATAAATTAAAAATTTTTAATGGTATAATTTCAAATAGCGTCAAAAATTTATACTAACTCAGACCAAGACCACTCGATTTTGCCAATAATATGTCTTGAAATTGATTTTAACAATTTATATTAATAGCGTCGAATTTTTTTTAAATTTTCTCCAAACATAAGTACTAATTTTCTAAAATTTTTATTATTCAACTTAAACATTCATAAAAATTGAAAATAAATTTTCATTAATTTATCCTTGGATCATTTTTTTCATTTTAACAAAGGTTCACACCCGTCGCAATTCACACAAATCAAATTGTTGAGGATCATCTTATGCCGGATATTCCGGATGTTCCTTGCCCAAGGCAAGAAAAACTCCAACAAATGGTCAAAGAAACGCCGGAATTTAAGCAAATGATGGCGGAAAAGAAAGTTAAGCTTTAATTTTAAATTAAATCTAATTTAAATAATTTAGTGGCTCTTCGATACATTGAGTGAATTAAGTGGCCAACAAATTGATGTTTTCAATTTTTGGGTGATCGCAGACACACTTTTCATTGAAGATATTTATGAGAAGGAATATCATTTGGATATGCCGGCATGGACAAAAAATCAAACTTTACGAAATGAAATCGAAGCATTGGACAATTTGTTCGAGGATTGGACCGAAGGAAAAGGTAGGGGGGTTAATTTAATTTATTTAATAAAAATAATAATAATTAAATAAAAATTAGAGATTTTAAATAATATTATTAATATATAAAAATAATTAATTATTAGAAATTTATTATGAAAAATCCTTTTAAACACTTTTTACTAAACTTAATTGTGGTGATATTTGGCTTCTAAAACAAATCAGAAACTATTTTAAAAATACAAAGATGTCGATTAATTTTGTTATTAACCATGTTTGATTTCAATTTATAGCCAAACGACTTAAATTATTTAAAATATAAATTAATTTTCTATTTTTGAAATATTCAAATTTGAAAAAAGCTAGTCATAAACCCTTCTATTTGAGTCTTCATAAAATTTACAAAAAGATAAAAATACAAAAAACAAAATTTTTGAATTTTAAAAAAGCAACATAAAGAGAATTAATAAATAATACATTAAAAATACAAGAATGCTAATTTTCATCCTTATCATTATTTATAGGCCTGCAACCATTCAATGGTGTAAAATTTGACGAAGAATTGGCAAGAGTTCGTGGAGGACCAATTTTATGGATTTTGATTGGAAATATGCAAAATAAATTGTCATGCATTCATCCGGAAATGAAAAAGCAAATGGCATTAAAAGGGGAGAAATCGCCACTGGGTTCGCCAATTTGTCATTGGATGGATGACAAAAAATATTTTGCCTATTCTGCGGTAAACATTTTTAAAATTTTTGAAAATTATTTCCGAAAAAAATTCTGTAAAATATTATTTTAGAAAATTGTTATTTTCACTTAATTTTCACGAAAATTGCCAAATGAATTTACGTTCAAAAAATTAGAAAATTTTCCGAAAAAATTTAGATACCTGAAAATGAACGAAATTTTCATTAAATTTTTAATGGAATTTTTTTCAAATATTATTGTTCTTTGTTAGCCAAAATATTTTTTAATAATTTTAGATATTTCAATTTAATCAAATCTAAAGAAAATTTTTTTATATTTTTTTAAAATTTTCTGGTTAAAATATTTTTAGAATTAGTTGACGAAATTTTCTTTTCCTCATATTCCTTTTTTTAATTTTAAATTAAAAATAATTTTTAAAATATTTAAGCATGATACAACAATTGCTGCTTTGTTTTCAGCCCTTGGTTTCGAAAAGACCAATTTTGATCGAGACGGGTAAATATTTATAAAAATAATATTTTTATTAATGAGCCGTTCTTTTTTGCTAAGCTTTCCTCATTATTCGGCTTGTGTAACTTTTGAACTTTGGAAGAATGCAAGCAGTAATGAACCGTATATCAAGGTATATTGGGCAAATTTATTTTTTAATGAGATTTCGCCTAAAGATTTATAGGAAAAATAAAAATTTTAACTGAATATTTAATTTTTATAATAATTTATTACTAATAGGATATAGCCATGATAGATAAGGTATTATTAATTATAGAAAGAATGAATGTATTTGATAAAAGTTGCCAAAATTCTTAATAGAAAACCGTAAAATATTCTAAAATTTGAAAATTTTTCATCTTTTGGTCATATAATCATTTTTCATATTAAAATGCTCTAAAAAGATTTTTAGCCCAACTTTTTTAAAAATATATTATTATTATTTTGAATATTTTTTTGAATTGACTGATTTATTAAGAATATTATCCAATAGTGGAATTATTTTTAAACTTTATTTTCAGGCTTTCTATTGGCCTCCAAATGTTGGCACAAAAGTGTTTGGCGCCGAGGAAATCACATTCAATATTACTGGTTGCACTGGAGGATGCACTTTCAATCAATTCATTGAACGTTCCAAAATGTATCAACCAATCCCGAATGCTGATGTTTATTGTAAAAATACAAATTTTCCAACAAATAATGCCATTTCAATAATTTTGCCTAAGTTCATTTATGGAATAATCTTCTTTGTAATTTTCCTAATCCAAATTAATATTTTCATTTATTAATTTTTTGTTCAGCAATACGAATAATAAATTTGTCCTAAGCATTAAAATAAATTCATCTACTAATAAAAAAATTAATTTTTTTTTATTTAAATTCCAACAATATATTGCGTTGTATTAAAAACAATGGAAGTATTCAGATTTAGATTCCGTAGAATATAAAATTAATTTTAGATTTCAGCTGATTTGAAGGTTTAAAACTAGTTATTTGCGTGCAAATGACTTTTTGAAATTGGATAATAATTATGCATTTTATGCGGTATAAATAAAATTAAAAATAAAATTTTTATTTATTTACATACGAAAGGAAGATTCAGTTCCAGCTCGTCGAAACATGCCAATTGTTGGTGTAAATATTTTGAATAAAAAATTTTTGAAATTTTTTTTCATAAAATAGACCCATATACAAATTTATTTCCGGATTGGTTATTTCTTTACTGGGGAGTGGACCAAAAAACTGCCCATGACTCAATATTGCGCTTTGTAAACGCGCAGATACATGATTTTTTATAACCATTTTCAAATGCCTAGTGCAAAAAACGATTTTGAATAGAAGACAATCCAACTTTGTGGCAATCAGTAAGCAGAATTTTGAAGGACATCCTCGTAATTTTCAGTCGATCAAATTTGGATAGGAATGTTGTAAATTTGAATGATTAATGTATATTTAAATTGTTATAAAAATGAATGAAATACATATATTAAATAATTAAAAAATAATTAGAATCTAAATTATTTTTATGTTTAAATGATGATTGCTGGGGGTTCTATCATCTATCATTATTGAGAAAAGGTGCCAATGAAAATTTGTTACCCAGAGGTCTGTCGAAAGCGTAAAATATTTTAATGCTTGATCAATGTTTTATGATAATATAAACATTTTAACATTGATAGAGCCCGTAAGACGCATCGTTTGACTTATAGATTTTTAGGTTAGCTCAAAAATCAAAACCAAAAAAGTTATAGAGTATAAAAATCAAATAAGGTTTAACCTCTTAATATTTTCAATTTTGTCAAACCACGTAAAATCTATACATCAATTGACGACGAGTTCTACTAAATGGTGTAAAATTTAGGGTCTAATAAAATTAGTGCATTAAGAAATTATCTAAAATTCTAATTTTTCGACAAAAAACTTTATTAAGAAATGGTTCAGTCCTGCATGCAACCCCTCACTGTGATTTTTGTGGGTAATTGGAATTGTCAAGTCATATATTTTTTCAGATGCCAGCAGAGCAATATTAAATAATTTTTCATATTGATTAAAGAAATTTGGAATTGAAGTCAGATTCACCAAAATAGGAAATAAATATTCTAAAAAATGTAATAAATAAAATGAAAAATGTTTGATTTTTAATAGGATTGGATGAATTGACACTATTAATTGGTATTCAAATCAATAATATAATAAAAAATCCATAAATCGAAAAACGCGCCTAAAAAATTGTGTAATAAAAATAAAAAATCTGGTTTCTTTTTGATGCGCATTTCAAAATAACGTAAAGAAAATAATCTAATTAAATAATTTAAATTTTGATGATTAACCTATCAATTATATGAAAAACGAAATTTTTCGGATTCTCCGCATTTCAACAAAATATGTTTTCATTTTTTAGAACGTTGATTGTTTTATTAATATTGATTTGATTAATGATTAACTAGTGAATTATGTGGAAGTGAAATGAGTTAAATCCTTTACCTACCCTCTCAAAATGTCTCAACCGAAATGTCTCGCACCCTAAAGTCGCTAGCCAGCAGGGAGAAAAGATTGAAATACCTTAATAAAATATTGAATGAATAGTTTTCCCTTTTCGGAGCCCGTAAGCCAAATCTGGCTTACATTATGGTTTATCAGCAGATCAAGAATAAAGTTATTAATGAAATAAATTATCATAAAAATATAGGGCGGTCCCACAAATTTGATATAATGCTAGATTTTTAATAATTTTCATTTTTAATAAAGAAATTATTTATTTTTTTTGGATTTAGGTTATAGTAGAAGCAAAATATGTCAATTTATAAAATCTTTCATAATTCTAAAAAAATGACTAAATAAATTTTTCTTTAACCGTTTCACTGTCCATCTTCTTTTCTTATAAATAATTGTTTTATGTTTATTGATTTCTTACAAATTTGAGATTGAATTTATTATTTTAAGTGAGAATGACATTGTCCAGTCCACCATCACTTCTCATCATCATCTGTAGCAGTAGCAGCTTAATCGCTTATTTATTATTTTTATCCATTAAACCAATTATGAACGAAAATTTTATAATAATTTTTCAGGAATATATTTAAGTTCGAATTTAATTAATTATTTATATAATGGATGTCAACAATATTGGCATCAGCAACATTCCATTTTTGGCCGGTATAAACCTTTTATTTTATAAATTTAATGCATTTGGCAATTATTAGAACAATGCAAAAAGGAATTTGGCACTTTAGTAATTGTTGGATACATTAAATTTGAGGGAAGCATTTCAATTTTGTTTGTATACGACGATGCAGTGGTACAGCCGCATCATGAAGCTTCTAAAGTGTTCGACAAAACTTTGGATAATCTTTCTGGTGCTGCGCGAAAGGAATACGTATTGAAATACTCACAGAAAAGGGATTTGGGCGGTGGAAGATTCGGTTTTTATTATGTTTTCTAATTTTTAATTCAAAAAATAATTTTAAGATTCGCAGACAAAATGCGTGGATCTATCGGAAGGAGGTTTGTTTCCGGCTCGCGGTATTGCATGTATTTGTGGTGCCAGATCTATTCAAGGTTTAATAAAAAAGTAAGTAAATTGTAAATCCTTAAAATTTATGAAAAATATAAATCTGAAAAAATTCTGAATTTTAAAAATATCGAATTATTTTAAGAAATTTTTAAAATAATTTAACTAAATTTTAATCATCTGCCGGCAGTTTTTACATGCTTTTTAAAATTTTTAATTTTCATCCTTTTTTATCAATGACCAATAAGCGACTAGTAATTGAATACAGATTATTAATTAATTAATAAGTTTTAAAAATTAATAGAAATGAAGTTTTCAAATAAATAGTTAGCAAAAATATTGATATATTTTTTTTGTAAAATTTTATCAATTCTAAAAAAAATCATTAAATAAATAAATTTGTTTAAAATTTAAAAAAAAATAATTTGAAAATTTAGAGAGCTACTCGAAAAATTGAATGAAGCAAATACTGATGATATTGCAAAATTTACACGAGAAAAAATGATCGAATTATTGAAAGCTAATTATTCAAAAAAGAAGGAGGTATATTTATGATAGTAATATTGATTAAATGATTTTTTTATAGGGTGGCATTAAACAAATAAAAGGGGTAAGTAAATATAATATTAATTTCGTGCGGGGACATCTCCACAAAAGATAAAGGGCGGTGTAAAAATGGGCACCTCCACTCTCCACAATGGTGTAAATATAGGCGTTTTCGATTATAATAAATCTGAAACCGGATATAGACCCTACAATCCTTATACCATTTTGTAGATCTCATCGAGTCGCATCGATTGGTATATAATTTGTTATGATTTGGCCAAAATAAAAGAGCTTAAAATCAAAAACTTGAAAAATGGTTTAATATCATTTAATTTTGACCAAACCATAACAAATTATATACCAATCGATGCGTCTCGATGAGATTTACAAAATGGTATAAGGTTTGTATGGTCTATTATAGCTGGTTTCTGATTTATTATAATCGAAAACGCTTATATTTACACCATTGTGGAGATGACATAGCACCTATTAATTTGTTAAATCTAATAATAAATTAATCATTTTAAAAAATGATGAATATATTATTATCAATATTAGACTGTACTTCTGGGTCAATTTGATTCAATTTCATCGAAGTGTCTCATTCATGCAATTGAAGTTGATTCAAATAAATTTGTGGAATATAAACGAGTCAGGAAACCTCGTTCAATTGAGCAATGTGAGGCTTTCGGTTTGGCATCAAATGAAGCATTTGTATTAGAATGGATGAAAAATATATTCGGTCAGTGAAAGGGAAAAAAAATTATAAAATGATCAAAAATTTTCGCCCATAAATCTTTTCCATTCTCTGTGTATTAATTTTATAGTCAACGTTTAACAATTTTTTAAATAAGCTGAAAAATATGGGTCTAACATAGAAAAATTACTATAATTAAAATTAATTTTGACAAAATGACTTAAATATTTCCAAAAAACAAATTTCATTTTCAGGTGAAAATGATTCAATGATGGATAAAAATTGGTCAGCGGATGAACTTCGGACTGAATTACGCAGACTTGGTGAAAATGTTCCAGCAGAATACAAAAATTTTCTCGGTGTTTTTGAAGGTATTATTTAAAAATATATTAAAATTATTTAAGTAAATTTATTTTTTTTTAAATTTCAAAAAATGTCAAAAATCTGAGCTGAAAATTTTGTTCAGTTCACAATACCTCTTGGATGCGATTTTCTCATTTTTTGATAGGGGAGATAACTCGATTCATAAAGTACCATGATTAATATAAAAGCAAAAAATAATTATATAAACAAAATTACAATAAAAAAAATTTTCACAGCTTTCATTCTTCGTCTTGTGCCACCTAACGACAAAAATGGACTGGTCTGCATAAAAGCGCAAGGAAATTGAAGTAAAAATCATATTGAATCAATCATTTATTTGAAACGCATGAAGAATATAATTTATACTTTTCATCATTTGATATTATTTATTTTTGGTTATTATATGTATTTTATAGTATATACAAATGAAAAAATAAATTTTACTGATAATTATTTGCCTAATTTTAGTTTTTTGGTTATTATCAAATATCCTATATTTTGATTTTGATGAATAAAATTAATTTGAATAATTTTGATGTGAGATGTGATAAGTGATACATAAAAACTATCCGTAAATTTAGACAAAGTACCAGATCAAATAACATATTTCTTTTAAAGAGAAATTGGCCAAAGAAGACTTATTTGGTAACTATTTTTTACCATAAAAAATATTTTTTGCCACAAAAAGGGACTTAATAAATCAGAAACAGATTTTAGACACTACATTACAAACCTTATGCCATTTTGTAGATCTTATCGAGACGCATCGAATGGTATATAAAATGTCACGGTTTGGCCAAAAATTAAGGGATAAACCGTTTAAATCATTTTTCCAGTTTTTGGTTTTAAACTTCTATTTTGGGCTAAAATCTGACATTTATATACATTTAGATGCGTCTCGATGAGATTTATATAATGCTATAAGATTTGTAGGGTCTAAAATCCATTTCTGATTTTATTAAAGGTCGAAAACTGTTTTTTGTTAATATTTCTTTTGTTTAAAATTTTTGTGGCAAAAAAATTTATCCTTTTAATTTCCTAATAAATTGTATTCTTTTAGCCAATTTTGGCATTTCGGTGCAATTACAATTAATTGGTTGTGGTTTTTACAATAAATGTGGCCTTGGTAAATAATATAAGGTTTATTTTTTGCCATCCTATATATAATTTTCTGTTGGTTTGTTATAAAAAATTATTTTGAACTTGGCGTTTTGTTTTTTTTTAGAAGAAATAGAGAAAAACATTTTTTAGACATAAAGAATAAAAAAAGGAAAAAGAAAAATTTTACCATTTTTTCATGATTTTGTGAAAAAAAAGTACAAAAAGTACACCAAAGTCAAAATAAGTACAAATCATTAAATAGAGTACATCTGCAAGCCCTAATTAAATAGATTTATTTTTTTTTTATTTTTCTGAAGTGGCAGAGTTTAATTCCTTATTCTTCACACATTCACTCAATCTTAATAAAAATTAGGATAAAGAATTACAAAAATGTGCATGTTCTTTTTCAATCTTTATATAATTTTCCGTGGATTTGTCCCAAATAATTTTAAAATTTGATAAAAATATCCTACAAAATCAGAATTTATTACAAAATCGGAATTCAGTATAAAATCAGAATTAAAAATCAGATCAGAACAATGAATCAAAAAAAAAATCAGAAAAAAATCATAATTCAGAACAAAATCAGAATTAAAAATCAGAATAATCAAGACCTATAATATATAATAGGATGATTATCAAGATGATAATGAAGATTTGAATGAGAGGATGATGAAGAAGAGGATAATGATGAAGATGTTGATTAAGATGAGGAATGAGGATGGTGAAGGGAATCATAAGGATGGAGATGATGATGAAGATGAAAAAGAGAGGATGAAGTTGAGAATAGGATGAAGATGAGGAATGATGCAGAATGAAGATGAAAATGAGGATAATGATGATGTTGAAGATAAGAAAGATGATGAGGATGCTGAAGATGAGGATGAGAGGATGATGAAGATGATGATGAAGAAGGTAATGATGAGGATTATGATGAGGATGATGCAGAATGAAGATTATGAAGATGAGATGATGATGAGGATGATGAGAAAATGAGGATGATGATGATTATGAAGGGAAAAAAAATTGAAAGACCATAGATTTTTGAAAATCATAGAATAGATGAAATCTAAATAAAAATCAAGAGATGAATGAGAGGATGAATTGGAGAATGAGAAGAGATGAATGTGAGGATGAGAAGAGATGAATGGAGGATGAGAAGAGATGAATGGAGGATGAGAAGAGATGAATGGAGGATGAGAAGAGATGAATGGGAGGATGAGAGGGATGAATGTGAAGATGAGAAGAGATGAATGGAGGATGAGAAGAGATAAATGGGATGATGAGAAGAGATGAATGGGATGATGAAAGGGAGGATGAGAGTAATGAATGGAGGATGAGAGGGATGAATGGATAATCAGAATAGGTGGATAGGAGGATGAGAATATGGGAGGATCAGAGGAAGAGAGTGGGTTAATAGAGGATGAGAATAGATGAATGGGATGAATGAGAGGAGGAAGAGAGTAATGAATGGAGGATGAGAGGGTTGAATGGAGGATCAGAAGGATAAATGGGACGATGAGAAGAGATGAATGAGTGGATGACAAAGGATGAATGGGAGGATGAAAAAGGATGAATGAGGGATGAGAGGGGATGAATGAGAAGATGAGAAAATGGGAGGATCAGAGGAAGGGAGATGGTTAATGGAGTATGAGAAGATATGAATGGGAGGATGAGAATGATGAATGGGAGGATGAGAGGGATGAATGTGAAGATGAGAAGAGATGAATGGAGGATGAGAAGAGATGAATGGGGGGATGAAAAAGGATGAACGGAAAAATGTGAAGAGATAAATACAAGATAAAAGTTGAAGGAAAGTTTGAAGCATGAAAAGAATGGAAGAGAAGATAAATAATTAAAAAGAATAAAGGAAATTATAGTAAAAAAATGTTAAGGGATGAATGAAGATGATGATGAGTTATGAGTATAGGGAATAAGGAATTATTGAAGTTGATGAGGGATGAATTAATGTATTTAGATAGATTTTTTTTTTATATTTTTTTTATTGCATAAAATTATTCATTTATTATTAATTTTGGTACTCCTGCAGATTGGGGTCTGGAAGAGAAAGGGGGATTGTGGGGGAGGTGACAAGGTCCCTTCAATAAAATTTCCCATCAAAGAGATGGAGGGAATGGAATCAACGATGGGAAGGGAATCTGAATTGGATAAAAGAATTTTTTTCTAAATTAATTTCGATGGAATAAATGCAAATCATTGATATAAACAAAATCAGTGTTGGATTAATTAATTTCTCATCCTTAATATTTTATACGAAATAAATGCTAATCATTGCGAATGAGGGTATCTGAGATGGATTATTAAATTATATTAGCTAATATAAAATAGTGATATTTTTATCATATTTATCATTTCACTCAAAATAAATAAAAATGGAAGAACTGCGTAATTTTACAATGAAACAACTATCGGCAAAATTATAAATCATTCACTTAATTTTGTTTCACCCGATGATGCCTCTATTCATACCCAATCTATAGAATCCCAATGGCAAAAAGTGAAAATGACCCAAAAGAAAATGTATGGCACATCCTCATCTTTATATAAATCCTATTTCCCTGAATATATTTGGCAAAAACGTTTTGGTTCACGTGATCTTGTTTTCTATAATTTTTGGTCTCATGTTTGTGAAATTTATCCTTGCGAATAATTTTAATTTCTTTTAATTACTGAATATTTCATGAATAAATTTATTTCGATTGGGCTGTATATTTCAAATAAAATAATTTAGAAAAAAAATTCTTTTATCCAATTCAGATTCCCTTCCCATCGTTGATTCCATTCCCTCCATCTCTTTGATGGGAAATTTGATTGAAGGGACCTTGTCACCTCCCCCACAATCCCCCTTTCTCTTCTAGACCCCAATCTGCAGGAGTACCTTAATTTTTTTTATTATATTTAATTATTTCAAATATTGGTTCAATTCAAAAAGTAACTAGCTAAGGGGCGCGCGCGATAGCGCGCGTCCCTGAGCTAGTTAAAATTATTTTCTTTGTCACTAAGATGAAAATATATTTTAAATGGCCATAAAATATTTTTGTCCATAAAAGTATTTTTTATGCCACAAAAAGTGAAAAATGATTTCGGTTATTAAAATTAAAAAACAAACCATTTATAATAAACCAAAATGATTTTAAAAAATAAAAAAGTGTGGCAAAAAATATTTTTCATAATAAAATTTAAAAACATTTTAAATTCAAATCTCACTATTAAATTTCTGCTGGGACAAAAACGGCCATTGAGATCGAGACCCAAAAACCCCAGAGACCATGCTCTATCATCACTTTAATGCTACTAAATGAAAGCGCTGTGGACTGTGGTAGTTTTTGGGTTTTGTTTTTGTCTTTTGTCTAACAAGTCTACGCTATACGCTCTACACCAATATGTGTGTGCCTAATGCTTTTACTGCATATGCATTGCATACACATTATACATAGCTTTCCCATTTTTTTCTCTTCTCCTTGCTGTTAGTGCTTTTCACTTTTTTCTCATTACATTTTTTGTTATTGATTTTGATTGTTTCTAGTTAATTTACCCTTTTTTTTTATTAGTCAATTATGTCATGGTGAAAAATAGTCGTTTATTAAAAAAAGGTTTTAGATCAAAGATTAAACAACCTTATTTTAATATTCTATGAAATTTATTATATTTGGTTCAAATCTATAATTCAGAACCAAATGAAATTGCTTAAATTTTATTATATAACTCAATCCGACTAGAATCAAAAATTGAAGAAAAATTTCGAATTTCCTTAAAAAATGATTCTTTTATGTGACGATATTCTTTTGGACATTTGCACATTTTTGTCGCGCTCAAAATTGTGCCAATTTGAATTTGTTTCAACACAATGGCACAATATAATTGCAAACTACTCAAATGTATTGTATATTGTAAGAAATCCCCTTTTTCTGTTGCCATTGACGAGCACAAATCCAGACAGAAAAGTTTGTTTATTTTCTAGTTTCTACCAAACATTAAACAAAAACATTGAACAGTTGGGCTTTTATGCGGAAAAATATAAAAATCGGTGGTCGTTGTACGAAAAATGGCGGCTATCAAATCCACCTCGTTTTATTCGATGCATATGTGTAATTATCAAATACACGACTATGCCAGTGGCCGACTATTTGCAAGAAAATGGCCACATTTTTAAGATGGCGGCATTCAACTCATTTGTGCATATTTATGTAGATTTGAAGGTTTTGCTTTTTTTCTGGAAAAATGCTTGGAATTTTATCAAGCATTTAACTTAAGTATTTAAATAAATAAATTCCAATAAATAATAATAATAAATATTTAATGAAAATTGATAATTAAATGATAATAGACAATTTAGTCATGAAAATGAGTAAAAAAAGAATTTAACTTTTAAGTCGAATTACTATAGTTCACCTAGCAGTTTGCTCTATAGTAAAAAATTAATTCACCAGAACCGTAAACTGGAACTCATTTTTCAACCAGCAGAATCGAAACTAAAAATTCTAGCAAGCGGAACTCATTTCAATCAGCTAAAACGATAAAAATTCCGTATCCAAAAATTTTCTAAGTTAAAGGGGTCCATTTTTTTGCTGCGCAGGGCCGATTTTTTGTCGGTGAATTGGACTGATGCGAAAAATTTATTGTTTAAATTGGTCCGCAGGGAGAAAATGTAGTCAAAATTGGCACCGCAGGGAGAAAATTGCCCCCTTTTTGAAAGGGCCTGCATTTTTTAACCCATACTTTCAATTTTTTTAACCCGTAAAAAATAGGAACATTTTTTTAACCCGTACTTTCAATTCTTTTAACCCGTAAAGATTTCCCTTCTTCTCTGCTCTCTTCCTCATGCCTATCTCTCATCCCCTTTGCTCTCTTGCCATTCCTAGGATGCGCGGAAGTCAAAAAGGAGGTTCATGGGATTAAGCCGGATATAGTAGGATTAAGGTGAATATAGGGGGATTAAGTCCCGAAATCGATGGGAAATTGTCCGAAGAGCCAAAGGAAGTGGGCCAAAGGCCTCTTGAGAGTGCACGGGATATAGTCGGATATAGTGGGATTAAGGTCGAAATAGGGGGATTAAGCCCCGAAATTGATGGGATTAAGGTAGAAAATGGGTTTTCGATATCGAGAATAACGAATATAAGGTTTATTTTTGGATTTGGGCCGGTTTAAGAGTTTAAACCGGTAGTGGGCGGGTCCTGGTTTGGGCTGTTTTGCTTTCGGCTTCGCGAGATTCCTATGCTCCGAACCCCTAACCCCTAGACCCTAAATCCCATGCCGACAATAACCATAACCCTATCCCTAGCCCCTAAATAGGCTTAATCCCCCTATATCCACCTTAATCACCCTATATCCACCTTAATCCCCCTATATCCGACTATATCTCGCGCACTCTCCGGGCCTCTATTACACCTCCCCGATATTCCAATGGCCTTTCGGGCCATTTCCCATCCATTTTGGAGCTTAATCCCCCCAAATCCACCTTAATCCCCCTATATCCGGCTTAATCCCAGGCACTCTCCGGGCCTCTATTACACCTCCCCGATCTTCCAATGGCCTTCCGGGCCATTTCCCATCCATTTTGGGGCTTAATCCTCCCAAATCCACCTTAATCCCCCTATATCCGGGTATATCCCGCGCACCCCCGGAACCGTTTATATAAGCAAGAGAGCAAAGGGGTGAGAGATAGGCATGAGGAAGAGAGCAGAGAAGAAGGGAAATCTTTACGGGTTAAAAGAATTGAAAGTACGGGTTAAAAAAATGTTCCTATTTTTTACGGGTTAAAAAAATTGAAAGTATGGGTTAAAAAAATATATGCCTTTTTGAAAGCCATTTTTCCCATGGGGGGGGGGGGGGGGGAGGGAACGATGGGCCCCGGGGGTGGAGGGAGGCATGACCCCCATTACCCCCTGCAACACTTTTTTAAAATTAATTATGGCGAGCATAATTTCATATTAAAATCATTACATAAAAAAATTTGTCATTTAAGACTGACAATGAAGTTTGGGCCAAATTGTTAAAAACATTGGCGCCCGTTCATGAACTGCGCTTCAATTGCGATAAATATCGACCCGTCCAAATTCAAGCATTCAGCCCTAAACGTATTGGGGCTCATGGAATTATGGCTTCACTGCTTCATGCCGAGAAAATCAGTCAGCAAAAAGGAGAAAAAGAGATCGAGTTGGCATTGCTACTGGGAACTTAAGTTTTTTATGATTATAGAAAACAATAGGATATTTGGAAAAAATGTTAAAAGTTTGAAAAAAACGATTTAAATATTTTGGATTTAAAGAACTAATACTAAGTAATAACATTTAAAATATTGAAATTTAAGTATTTTAAAAAATCTCTCTTTCGAAAAGATTTATAAAGGAAACGTTTTTGGGATTTTAAATATTAATTCAATTTTGAAATAATTAAAAAAATCTAAAATTCAATTTCTAAATCAAAAAATCAAATTTTGAAACTCTGGTTTTTCAATTTCATCATAAAAATGGAAAATTTCATCTTTTCAGTGAGAAAATTGATTATCCTACATACAGTTACAAGATGAAATTTTTGGAAAAAAATGTGCAGAATAAAATCTATGAAATCAATGGTGGAGAAGGTCAATTTGGGCCTAATGTAGAATTGATGCTCACATGGTTGTGTAGCGGCCAACAAGGTGCGCATTTTTGTTTAAAGAAATATATAAATTATCAATTACTTATTTCTATAAATTCCAAAATGCTGTATTTTCAAAAGAAGAAATTATCTAATAAAGAAAACATACAGTTATCCAAAATTTGTGAAAATTTGATTCCGGAAAAAAACAGAAAAAATTGGATTGGATTTTATTTGCTAAATGTTTTTTATGTCTTTGATGAAATTTGGCAGCAAATAAAAAATAATAATTTTTAATTTATTGCAGGCACCAAAAAAATGTTACATTTTCCATCCAATTTTACTTATTTGATGCCACAAAAAATTCGCTGTCTTTTGCTGGAGAATTATATGGTAAATATTCATTCATGGTTCATCCTATAAGCTAAATGGATCAAAATTGTCCAAAAAAGACTGGACCAATTCCCGATCAAAATCCCTGCCAAAATTCGGATTGGAGAATATGAATTTAAAAAAAATAAATTCTTACATTTAATAATTATCAGTTATCTTATCACCTTTTCATTTCGTTTATTGTAACATACAGATTTTTAGGTACTTTTCGGTTTTTTTTGGGGGGGGGGGGGGGGAGAAGCGATTATTGGAGAGCGGGGAGGGGGGGGGGGGGGGGGGCGGGGCAAAAAACTAGAAAGAACCAATTTTTGGTGGAGGATAGAGAATGATTCAGAAAAATGAACATTCGCATTTTTTAGATAAGAAATAGCCTCGCAAGATAAAATGTATCAAAAAAAACCGAGATTCCGAGCCGAGATGCCCATTATCAATCCAATCTTTCCATAAAATAAATTTTTTCAAATATTATATTTTCAGGCATTTCAATCTGCTGGTAAAGAAAACTACGAAAATTATAACAACAATTATTGCGGCCAACAACAAGAAAAACCCATGGTCACCAGCAGCAGCCAATCAAACACATCAACAAGAGAAAGCATCATTATCCATGTGGATAGCCTACGTATCCGGGAATTTATTGAGGAGTGGGAAAATGATGATGTTAATGATGTTAATATGGTGGATAAAAGAGCACTGTGGTTTTCTGTTTTCGGTGCTCAGCATCTAAAAGAGGCTGGCATTATCGGCCACTATGATGATGATAATCATCGGCCACCATTTCTGAATCCAAGCAGTGGTGAATTGTGCCGCATCAAAATGGGGGAATCAAAGTGAGATGATTGATGAATTTTTAAAAAAATGAGATAAAATAAAATGAAATGGAGAAAATAAAAAAATAATTTTTCAGCAAAATTTGCATATTAATTACTAAAATTACCTTTAATTTATATAATAAATAGTGATAATGCTTTTCAATTACAAAGAATAAAATTATTGGTATTTATCAATTATACTGATCGGGATTTTGAAGATTCCAATGTGTGCGCTTTATTCATTTATATCATGCAGAAAATCTAGGAAAACTTTTAGCCTATTCTGGTAAATAATTTTAAGTATGCTTTAATTTTTGATGGCATTCAATCAAAATTTTTTGACCTGTAAAAAACAGAAAAAATACTTAAATGTGAATAAATTTTATTTGTCTTCAAAATGAACTATATAAATTTATGTAAAATTTATTTCTATTTTTAGTGATATCAATAAGTCTGGATTTATCAGCATGAAACGATTTCTAAAAGCATTAAAGTAACAACAGATTGGAATGATGGAAATAAAAGATAATTATAATTGATTTTCTTTTGATCAGTCAATGCAAATATAATAATCCCAGCAGAAATGCTCATATCTTAATTGAACAACAACAATCAATTAATGAACAAACATATCGGCAAGGGATTGATGCGATGGAAAGAATATAAAATAAAATCAATCCATAATTTATGCAATAATGTGTTTTTATTAATATTTTATTTTATATATATAATTTCACCAAACCGAACATGATAAATTGTGAGAAAGGATAAAATTGATTTTTTAATTAAATATTTTTATAAATGTATTTTATTTCCCAACCATCTATTTTATTAATTTAATAATTTTATCTAAAACGACCGATCACCAACCGACACTTTCCCAACAGATCCAAACAAAGAGGACAAATGGCCACAAGGATGGGGACAATTAACTCCTGTAGTTATTTTATTATTTTTTAAATAATCGAATAAATTAAAATATGAATGTTTAATTAGACTTTTTTGAAAGAGTAAAAATTTTAAAATACCGAATATTTCCGTGTTGGAAACTAGGCTATTTTGGAGCTTAAGAATATTATCCAATAGTAGAATTATTTTTAAACTTCATTTTCAGGCATTCTATTGGCCTCCAAATGTTGGCACAAAAGTATTTGGCGCCGAGGAAATCACATTCAATATTACTGGTTGCGCTGATGGCTGCACTTTGCAATTCATTGAACGTTCCAATATGTATCAACCAATTCCGAATGCTGATGTTTATTGTAAAAATGCAAATTTTCCAACAAATAATGCCACCACAATAATTTTGTATAAACTCATTTATGGAATAACCTTCTTTATAATTTTCCTAATCCAAATCCAACTTAATATTTTCATTTATTAATTTTTTGTTTTCAGCAATTCGAAAAATAAATTTGTCATGCACATTACAACAGGATTTTAAATTTTCATAATTTTGTACTAGAATATACTAGATTCATTTTATTTAAATTCGACACAAAAATAATTTATTTTAAAACGAAAAATATTATCAAGATAAAAAATAATTGAAATAAAAAGTAAAAAAAATGTTTGAGAAAGGATACTCCCCAAATTACTCGGAATTATTTGCTAATTGAAAATGATGAGCCGACTAAAGGCTGATGAGTATAATTTTTGTGCCATAATATAATTCTTTTAATCCCTATGGGAATTGGGGAAATAATTGGCAACTGTCAAATATGGTAGGAAATTATTATAGATTGGGTATTTAAATAGTTTATATTGCTGATTAAACCGAGTTTTTCATCTTTGATTTCTTTTTTAAAAAAATGTTGGATTTTGGTTACGATTTCTCCTATTTTTCGATTTAAAAAAGAAAAATTCACAATATCGGTTTTTTTATTTCATCGATTTTCTGAAAAGAAAGCAAATTTGAACTATTATTGTAG
This sequence comes from Pratylenchus scribneri, assembly GCA_030063045.1. Taxonomy (NCBI): domain Eukaryota; kingdom Metazoa; phylum Nematoda; class Chromadorea; order Rhabditida; family Pratylenchidae; genus Pratylenchus; species Pratylenchus scribneri. The sequence continues at coordinate 386,765 of JAQSEB010000159.1, forward strand.
GATTAGTAAAAATGGCTAGAAAATGTTCGAAAAATTACTAAAAAGTTGCAAAAAATCAATTTTATAATATATATTTTAATAGATATTTTCAACCTTTTCTATATATTTTATGTACATATTTTGCAGTAGCATTATCAGCAGTTATTTTTAATATTGTATGAGGGAATTGGCAAATAAATTCAACGAGAATAAATGCAATAAAAAGCTAAAAATAAGAATCGATCAAATTTACTCCGTTCCACTGCTTATGCTTATTAATAAATTATCTTTAATTAAATTATTTGCATATTGTAATTTATAAAAATTCATTTTATTGGAAAAATTTGTGCAATTTTATCAAAATAATAAAAAATTTGTAACAAATACGAGAGCGGGTCGGGTAGTACCCGCGGGTAATTTTCGAGATTAGCCTACCCGACCCGTTACCCGGACCCCAATTACCCGTTACCCGCTTTTTCATTACCCGCCACTTGGTAATTACTAATTAACCCTACTTATAAGTTTTTTGGCTTCAAAAAATTGAAATTTATAATAAATATTTTTCGAAAAATTAATTATCGTTTCCTTTTTTAATTATTATATATTTGATTAATGATTATGATTACCATATAATAATGGCACAATGTGGCGCATTCCACGGCGTTGACCTCTCCCTTCTTCACTTGATTAATTTTTGTGCGCAAAAATTTGAAAAAATGAGTCATTTCTTCGGGAACAAATTGGAAATCGATTGGCTCAAATGGCACTTCTTCGAAATAAACCGCTCTTTGCCGCAATTTTCCAGCATCTTCTGGCTTATCACGCAACATTATGGAATGCAAATAATTCAATTCCTTGAATAAAATGATGAATAATTAACCCTTTGCAAAGTTTGAGGGAATTTTCTGTTTTTATCTTTTATTTGCTTAATAAACTTATTTTTATATTTCATTTAGAAATTTAGTTTGATTTTAAAAATTTTACCTCCAAATCAAATTTTTCGCACAAATACTTGATGGTATATTTTTTACTTCTGATTTGTTTGAGCACATCCAAAATTCCATGAACCTCTAAATGATCCGAATCCATTCCTTCCCTCACGCGAAATGCTCGATCTTGATCATTTTCCGCAATGGCGTGTATATCCTCCATTGACAATTTATTACCCTCAATTGCCAGTGTATTGTATGCAAATCGTTCAAAGAAAGCCTTTTTTCTTGTTTCATGCATTTCATCCGATGTCGGACGCAAATTACAATATTTGCCAAAAAATTCCTCAATATTTGTTGCACGAAAATCGTCACAATGATCCACATTTGGAAGGAGAGGTGCACGTTTTCTGAATATATAAATTTGCGTTTAATGCTTAATCTGTAATAGCATTTGTACATCAAAATATATTTTTATTAGAATATCGGTTCTAGCAAATTTGGTACAATTGTAAAGCAATGATTTTGAATGAGTGGATTTAGAAATGGATTGTTGGAAATTATCGAAAATTTCTATACGTACGAAATCACAAAATAAACCAAAATCCAATTATCTTTGGATTTTGGACTAAATTTTCTATGGTTACTTTAATTTTATCATTAATTTTTATATTAAATACTCTGAGAAGAAAGTATGCCATTAATTTTATTAATAGTTTTAATGATTGTTTAATCAAATCGAAAATATTGCTTACGTTATATAAACCTCTTTATTCGTTGCCAAGCAAATCAAACAGCACAAATATCCTTCGGCTGCAGTGCTGTTGCCTTGTTTCAATTCAAAATCAACACATTTCTCCAAAACTTCAGTATTGTTTGGCGCCCTCATTGCCAAATTGGTATATTCCTCTTTGGATGCGTCCAAATCACCATGATCGGAAAATAATTTTGCTCTGCGCAGGCAATAGTCAGTGGTTTCGCCATCGTAAAGATAAACACCATGCTCTTTAGTTGGGTTCCGTTTGCTTTTTTTGAAGCCTAAAATATTCATAATTATCATTCTTTAAAATTACATTCACCAAAATAATGCTGATCCATTTCACTGTCCGGATGGAGCCAAGGTCGGTTAGCTTCTATTATGTCTTCCGTCATAAAAATCGTTTGTTATTGTAATTTAAAAGTAAATTGCTAAAAAATTTAATTGATGGAATTCGCACACAATTTTGTATAAGTGAAAAATAGCTTTAATTTTGTCCTATTTGGGAGTAGAGATAAAAAAAAAGATGGAAGAAATTGGAAATGGACAAAGGAAGTCAATTAATTTGCGGAAAAAATCATTTTCATTTAAATTTGACAAAAAATTTACATTTTTAAAATCAATATTTGTGAGGCCATAAAAATGTTGCCATACACCAGAGCTGTATGAAATGCGACATTTTGTATCTCCTTTTTAAGAAACAAGTCTTTTTGGGAAATACTAAACATGAGAATTCTTTTTTGAATTTTCTTTGTGGCTGAAAAAGCTATAATTAAACCGTTAATATACATAATATTTTTAAAGCTTATTAAAAAGTCAAAATATTCAAAAAAAATAATGCATTATATTAACATTTTTTATGTTTTTAGGCCGAAAGAAAGGAGAATATTAAAAATGGGAAAAGAAAATTGACTGACTATGATGATGATGAATGTTGATGATTATTATTGATTAGGGATCTGATTTCTTGATTTTTACCTATTTTTTTATGCATGAGTTTTGATGAGAAAAGTATAATGATGTTTCTAAGTAACACAAAAATTTAAAATAATTCAACTGAAAATTTTTTTATTCCGTTGGTTTTTGTCAGTTTTGGCTTCATATTCTGCACTTTCACTCCGGTCTTACAATTTTGATGAAAGTAAATAAATTTATGCATCGGCCCCTATGAGAACAATGGATGGGAAAATGAAGTAAAAAGCAGTTGGGGATCGGGGAAAAAACTCTGGGGCAAAATTTTGATTGTCCAAAGTCCAAACTACAAAAAAATGGAAGGGCAAGGGGAATTGGGAAATGAAGAAGGAATGGATTGGGGCTTGGGGAGAGCCAGGGATGAGCGCATTGCGTTTTGCGTTAATTGCGTTCATTTTTGGCCATTGCGTTTCGTTTTTCGTTTTGCGTAAAAATGGGAAAATTAACGCAAAAAAACGCAAAAATGCAATGAAAATTGTTTTAATTTAATTTCAAAAAATTGATTTTTTTTAATGAAATTTGTTCGTTGAATTACCATTTTTGGCTTGAATTTTTCGTTGCGCGGCCATTTTTGGGCTTGAATTTTTCGCTGTTATTATATATAACAACCGTATTCATATTTTGTCGTTCCATTTCCTTTTCAAATAATTTCATTCGGTTTGCAACATTTTGGCCGACAAATTCAAAAAATGTTTCAAATTCTCTATCAGCAATTGTTGACAATTTCGAATATCTTACAACATATACAGGAACCAAATCTTTGCGAACCGCGATTGAATAACTGAAAAGCACTACAGTATATAAAATTTTGAACCATTTTTATTTATTCGTTTAAAATTTTGCTCATAATGAAATATTTTATGTTGTTAGATGTTTTATTATTCAGAATTTGCATTCGGAAAAATAAGCAATAATGTTTTTAATAAATATAAGTAGTAATCTGGTTTTTTGAATTAATTTTTTATATCATTTTTATTATTTATGTTTAAAATAAATACATACGAGCGTTGGGATGCCGCTTCGCGGCATCCCAACGCTCGTTAAAATTTTTAAAAATGTAAAATATTGGAAGCTATTAATTTTTTAGTAAAACATTTGGAAGATTTTATTCATTGACCATCTATCACGCTATTCTATCAATTAATTATAATTCTCTTTTTCCATCTATATTTTTACCCTCACACATTTCCTTTCATTTTCAAATTCATCTCTTTTCATCCTTTCATTCACTTTTTTAATACTCCCATAATTCCTTTTCATACTCCCAATCATCTCTATTTTTTTCCTCACATTCATCCCTTTTCATCGTCTCATCCTCCAATTCATCCATTTAATCTTCCTATTCATCTCTTCTCATCTTTCAATTCATCTATTTTCATACTCCGATTAATCTCTTCTCATCCTCCCATTTATAATTTTTCATCCTTCCATTTATATCTTCTCTTCCTCCAACTCATCTCCTTTCATCTTCTCATTTATTAATTTTTATGCAGTGAATCATCTCTTCTCATCCTCACATTCATCCCTTCTCATCTTCCAATTCAACCATTTTAATCTTCCTATTCATCACTTCTCATCTTCCCATTCATCACTTTTCATCCTCCGATTCATCTCTTCTCTTCTTCCTTTTCATCATTTTTTATCTTCTTATTCATCTTTTCTCACAATCATATTCATATTCATCCAAACATTTTGTGTTCTTGTTCATTCAAATATTTTATATTTTTGTTAGTCTAAATTTGTGTTTGTTTTCTAAAACATTTTGTTTCAATTTCATTATACTCAGTCATTTTCTATCCTTATTAAATTTATTTAAATAAATATAAGTAGTGTTAAGTCCATTTTGTCCCCCGTCCCCGATCTGATGTACAAAATGTCCCAGATAAGTTTTTAAATCCAAAGATTTCCACTTCATTCCTAATTCTGATGCCCTCAAAAAAATGTTTGACAAGCCCAAAGGTTTTGGCTACTTTTTTTGCCTCCCCCCCCCCAACGGATTTAATAAAATTAAGATAACGGAATCAGAAGGATGGAAAATGTTGAATAATTAACAATTGGAAATGCTTGGTTTCCTCCCAAATTCAAAATGAAAAAAACAATGAAATGGGTTAAATTTATTCCGATGTTGTTGAAACCTTTTGCAAAGTTGCATATTGCATATTTAAATTGTTACGATAAAATGCATAGTGGAAGTTCCATTTATAAAAAGATAATTTATATCATTTTTAGTGTTTTGGGAAATCGTTTTCATTGTTTTTATCCGAATTTCAATATTAAACAAGAGAAAATTATTGAGGAAAGTCTGCGCTTCTAATTTGCAAATTCATTTTTTATTGTTATATTAAAAGGGAAATGCTTTAATTATAATTTACATTTTACAATGTTGACAATGGATGGATTAGATTATTCCTTGATTGTCTTCTCCAAATTAAAAATTTCAACAATTTACAAATTTCACGTCGATATGGCCCCACAAAAGTATTGATTAACAAGGAATTCATAATGGAATAGGCGATGAGCAAAAGTAGAACTGCCTCGGCAAATAGGCGAGAAAAATTAACAAAAATTATATTTCCAGCGGAATTTCTGCCTTCATGTATATTTTGATATGTGCGAATATTCAATTCGATGAGCGTAAGCAAGACAAATATAATTGGAAATAAAAGGAGTAAAATAGGCTGCAAAATCTGTAAAATAATGGAAATATGATAAATGGAATTAATGTAATTGGAAAAATGTGTTTTTACTTTTTATGGAAAATATTGGACATTAAAAAATTTATTTTGTCATTTAAACAAAACTTGATAAATATGCAAAATTTTGGGAAGGAAAATTTAAATTTGAACATGAAATTCCAATTTAATAAATACAATATAAAATTAATTATCATGATAAAAATTTAATATTTATTAAAAGAGAGTTTTTAATTATTTTTTAATCTTTATCTTTGAAAAGCTAAATTGATCCAACATCATACTAATAAATTAAATTGAAAATTAAAGTTTAAAAGCAAAATTTTTTTTCAACAAAGAATATTAGAAAAAAATTCTCTCCAATAATAAGAAAAAAAATTAAATATATACCTGTATTATCAAAAGAATAATTAATTGCATTTGAAGCTGATATGTTTGTGTGCTAAAATTTCGCTGATGATTGCGCAAATAACGAATTATTTTGGCACTGGATATGACACAAACACTTTGGCCAATCAAAAGAAAGCCAAAATAAAATAAGCAAAGGAATTTGAATGAATCCTTGAGAAAGTCGAAATAGATGAGCGGATAACCCTAAAAATTGAGAAGGAAATATTATGATAATAATTAATTTTTAAAAATAAAAATATTTGCTTAAATATTAATTTTGTTATTAGTGCAAAAAGGCAAATTTATTAAGTGCAAAACAGTCGAAATTAAGGCAGAATTATTTAGTGCAAAAAAGTCGGAATTAATTTAGTGCAAAACAGGCGGAATTATTTAATGCAAAACAGGCGGAATTATTTAGTGCAAAACAGGCGGAATTATTTAGTGCAAAACAGGCGGAATTATTTAGTGCAAAACAGGCGGGATTATTTAGTGCAAAACAGGCGGAATTATTTAGTGCAAAACAGTTGAAATTAAGGCAGAATAGTGCAAAAAAGTCGGAATTAATTTAGTGCAAAACAGGCGGAATTATTTAATGCAAAACAGGCGGAATTATTTAGTGCAAAACAGGCGGAATTATTTAGTGCAAAACAGGCGGAATTATTTAGTGCAAAACAGGCGGAATTATTTAGTGCAAAACAGGCGGAATTATTTAGTGCAAAACAGGCGGAATTATTTAATGCAAAACAGGCGGAATTATTTAGTGCAAAACAGGCGGAATTATTTAGTGCAAAACAGGCGGAATTATTTAGTGCAAAACAGGCGGAATTATTTAGTGCAAAATAGTCGGAATTAAGGCAGAATTATTTAGTGCAAAAAAGTCGGAATTAATTTAGTGCAAAACAGGCGGAATTATTTAATGCAAAACAGGCGGAATTATTTAGTGCAAAACAGGCGGAATTATTTAGTGCAAAACAGGCGGAATTATTTAGTGCAAAATAGTCGGAATTAATTTAGTGCAAAACAGGCGGAATTATTTAATGCAAAACAGGCGGAATTATTTAGTGCAAAACAGGCGGAATTATTTAGTGCAAAACAGGCGGAATTATTTAGTGCAAAACAGGCGGGATTATTTAGTGCAAAACAGGCGGAATTATTTAGTGCAAAACAGGCGGGATTATTTAGTGCAAAACAGGCGGAATTATTTAGTGCAAAACAGTTGAAATTAAGGCAGAATAGTGCAAAAAAGTCGGAATTAATTTAGTGCAAAACAGGCGGAATTATTTAATGCAAAACAGGCGGAATTATTTAGTGCAAAACAGGCGGAATTATTTAGTGCAAAACAGGCGGAATTATTTAGTGCAAAACAGGCGGAATTATTTAGTGCAAAACAGGCGGAATTATTTAGTGAAAAACAGGCGGAATTATTTAGTGCAAAACAGGCGGGATTATTTAGTGCAAAACAGGCGGGATTATTTAGTGCAAAACAGGCGGAATTATTTAGTGCAAAACAGGCGGGATTATTTAGTGCAAAACAGGCGGAATTATTTAGTGCAAAACAGGCATAAAAGGATTACCTCTCTAACCGCATTCAAAATATGTGCCATTTCATTTGTATAATTTTTGTTGGCCCTAATCGAATATTCCACTCGGCCACGGATCACATCTACCATTGTATATTCTGTTGTCTCAAATCGATCAAATATTTCTAACATTGTCGGCTCATTTAATAGAATATCCATTTCTTTGCTCAAATTTAGGCAACATTTAAATTGGCTAATGGACAAATTATTGAACATGGGAATTTGTTTATTGAAGCCATCAAAATGCCATTCAAATGCTCTCTGGAAAATTTTATTATAATTTCATTTAGAAGAATAAATTTACAAATTTTAAAAATGAATTTTTTTCAATAAAAATAAATATCTTTTAAATTAATCTAAAAAAACTTTTACCTCTCTCGTGATTGTTGTTATAAAGGAAATATAGGCCACTGTACCGGAAATAATCGCACAAATTAGGCACATCCAAATGCGAGTTCTTCTTCTCGTGATTTGGGCCAACAATTTTGGGTATTCCGTACTCAATACGGTGGCCATTCGATAAACCGTGGAGAACATTTGAAAGAGAAGTTGGCTGCACAGCGCGAATGCCCCCATTCCATACTTTAATTGAAAAGAATTGAAAATGGATGAATTGTTATCATAATTTAATTCATTTTTTAATGATTAATTAAATAATTTTTACGGCAAATCTGCCTCCATTCGGTCCCATAAATATGGCCAAACCAATGGCATGACAACCCAAACTGTCGGGCATCCATAATTTAGGTGTTATTATGAAGCCAATTGTGAAATTGAATATCAAATCAGAAAACTAAAAATACTGTAGTTAGGAATTAAAATTAAAATTGTTATTTTATTGTTATTAAAATTATATTTTTAATTAACCCTGGGAATTAGAATTCTTTTCCAATCGAAAAATATTATTTTTAAACAATTGCAAATTTTTTACCGTCACTCCAAACAAATAGAATCGATATTCGTGCATATCTTTTGGAGATTTGCTCAAAATCATCCAAATTGTGAAGAATTGAAATGCATTTGAGAGAGCGGTCAATCCCATAAGAATCCAATCAAATTGGTACCGATTTAAATCAAACATTTTAATTTGTTCAAAATTGTCCATTTTATATTTTTTTGAGAGAATTACATAGAGATTTAGCTTCTTCAGATAGATGAATAAATGTTATTTTCTTGAAATTATAGGTCATTTCTTCATTAGCTATAAATTTTGGTTAACCGACATTTGCGGAGGAACGGTCTGGTGCAGATGGTGGTAAAGCTGTAGCGGTATTGTTTATGGCATTTTATTAGGCATAAAATTAGCTCAAAATGACATCAGGAATTTCGGCCAATGTTGAATATTCAACTAGTTATGGCCAAAAACTGATAAAAGTAAAATTTTAATTAAACCAATGTTTTTTGACCGTAATTCGTTGAATATTCAATAATGGCCAATGTATTTGATATCATTTTGTAGCTAATTTTATGCTTAATAATTTCCCATAAACAATGTCAAAGCAGTTTTACCACCATCTGCGCCATAATGTTTCGTCTGCAAATGTGGTAACACGATAAATTTTGGCTTTAGAAAAAAAATTGAAAAATATTAATATTTATGGCACCAGATTTAGAGAGCAGAAATTGACATCCTAATTAATTAAAATAGTAAATTCCCAATTTGGCAACAAATATAAGCATTGGTGGTAACTGGTAAGTGGAAATAAAATCGGCGACCGTAATAAATTATTAAAAAATATGGGAACAAACATATTAAAATAATATAAATAATTATTATTTGTAAATGGTGGTGCCAGCAACGGATTCCTCTGCTGCTTGGCTAAAAAGAAACATCTGCTTTTATTTCTTTTTGTTCATTCAAAATTAATACAAATTAAAAAAATAATAACAAAAGTGCAAAGGTTAGTTTTAATATATATCTGTTATAGACATATAATTTTCCTATTTATTAGGTTGAAAATTATTCTAAAAATAAATTAAAAGCTAAAAAAGAAATGAAATTGGAAGATCAAAAATATTGAATAATAAAAATAACTTGAACTAGATTGGTTTGCCTCATCAGTAGAGTGTTATTTGTGGTAAAATGGCGATTGGATATTTGGAAATAATAAATACTGTAATATACAATTTACGCGGTATAAATGAGACTAAAATGAAGATAAATTTTTATTTACATATAAAACCAATAAATGATTTTATTTCAGCAGCTCGTCGATGTAAATTGTTGATGTAAATATTTTAAATAAAAATTTTGAATAAAAAATTTTTGAAATTTTTTCATAAAAAGGACCACACGGCGGCCACACTCCCCTGTACGCACGCGTCAAAAGGCGGAGCTAAGAGGGGAAAAAACAAATTTAGTTAGAATGGATAGGAGGAATTCAACTGGGGAAGCAGCTGGTCCGCGACTGGGACCTAGGAGAATAAAAGAAAGAAGAGAAATAAAAAGAAGGAGAGACAGTGACGAGAGGAAAAGGACGGAAATGTGATGGTCAACGAGGGGAAAATGGGTTTTGAGCAATTTGAAATTTTGTTCCGTTGGCAAATTTTTGTTTTCGTTGGAAAAATTTTTATTTCTAGCCTATCTTGTAGCCCATTTAATTCTGAATAAAATTGGAGTTGGAATTTAAAAACTTAAGTTTGGGAGCTGAGCTATGGTTTCATTTGTAAAAGTGGTCAAATTTGGACGAAATAGAAGGGAGAAATATGCATTACACGCTGCAAATTGCTAGATAGAATGTTTGATTTTTGAGGCGTGCGTACAGGGAGTGTGGCCGCCGTGACCATATACAATTTTATTTTAATTTATTTTCATTTAATAATTTTTTTCCTTGCTCTTATAATTTATAGAGAATGCCAGATTAAGCTTATAGGCTCTTTTATTTTTCTACATAAGTAATTTTTAAGAGCATATTTGTAGGAACCTAATAAATTTTCAAAACCGAATAAATTTATGAAAAATCATGTGAATTATAAATTAGAGAGGCGCCTATTCAATTAGATTTGACAATCGACAAATCGCCCGAGATGATGAACGGATGCTGGCCCCCGGCTAAAAGAAGCAGAATGAATCAATGTCAATAAATCAAATAGATATTTTTTTTCTCATTTAGTTTATTCTTCAATTAAAAAGGCAAAATACAGCGGATGAGGATTTTATTTAGAAAATGCCTGGGAAAAATGTATTGAGCTATAGCCCAATTAATTATAATGTTTGTCCTTTATCAAGGTAAAGTCGAAAAGAAAGGAATGTTGGTGCTTTTGTATGCCTTGCATTGAATAGGAAAGGATGTAACGTGAAAAATATTTTTGTCTTAGAAGCAAATTCCAACTCACTTCTACTAATACTAATGAATGAGGTCATCTTCGACATTTGAGAATATTTCTTCCATAAAAATGAAATTATCCGTCATCATAATCAATCCATACTGAATGGACAATATTTACTATGAATAATATTAATAATGCTAAAAAATTCCTCAAAATATTCTTTTCATTCTTTCAAATTCTTCGTAAAATTCTATTTATTCGAGAAAAAGTAACGACAATTTCTTCGTATTCTCGCCGTTTGCCACTCGAATTAATCGATGAATCACTCAAATTTCTTTCCTATAAAAAATGTATTGTATTATCTATCACATCCAGGGGCCTTATTCTCATCTTTGGATTTAGTGCTAAATCGCGATTTATTTCGTAAATCGGGATTTAATTTTCTTAAATCTCTATTCTCATCTTCGGATCCTTATAATAATTCAGAAACCGATTTTAGACCCCACAAACATTAAACCATTTTGTAGATCTCATCGAGACGCTTCGATTGGTATATAAAATGCCATATTCTGGCCAGAAATTAAGGAGTTTAAAACCAAAAACTGTAAAATATGGTTTAAGTGGTTTAATACCCTCTAATTTTGATTACCAAAACAAATTATATACCAATCGATACGTCTTGATGAGTTCTACAAAATGGTTTAAGGTTTGTGGGGTCTAAAATCGGTTTCTGAATTATTATAAGGATCCGAAGATGAGAATAGAGATTTAAGAAAATTAAATCCCGATTTACGAAATAAATCGCGATTTAGCACTAAATCCAAAGATGAGAATAAGGCCCCAGAAGTTATTTTCTGCGCAATTTGGCCAAATATAGAGCAAGGACATTAAAAGGACCAAAAGTATTTATAAATAATTTAAAATTTTTTATTATTTTAGTCGTTTTGAATTAAATATTTTTAGACAGTAATTGGCACTAACAAAATTCATGTTGTACAAAAAAAAATATTATATCTTAATGCCAAAAAATATATTTAATTCACAGTGACAATATTTTAATGCCTAAAAAAATATTTTTAATTATTTATTTCATTTTTCCAGCCAACACAACAAAACACTGGATCGCATTTTGGCAAAGAAATTGCTGCCGAAATCCTCGACCTTCTTCCCTTGCGTATCCAAATCCTCATTTTCACCCATTTGGATCCACAAGCGGCGGTTGATTTGTTGGACTATTTGCCTCTTCCATCAAAAATTGCAATCATTGATCAATTAAATAATCAAAAAGCAGCAAGCATTGTTGCACTATTTCCAAAAAATTTTACATTGACTCAAATTTTCGGCCAATTGACTGAACAGAAAGCAGCAAATATTCTGGACAATTTGGATGAACAAATTGCTGCTAAATGTTTCATTTCAATTCCCCATGGTCTCTCAATTCCAAAAGCAACAAAAATTCTTGGCTTCTTTACATCGCAAAAAACAGCAGAAATTTTTGCCCATCTTTCCTATTTGAACATTGCCAAATTTCTCAATCTTGTAAATTCAAGCGACATTATTCCGTTGCTTCCCGATCAAATAAAGTTCGATATCATTAGCCATCTTTCGTCCTATTCCTACCAGTGGCCAGCAAATATTCTCGAATTCTCCCTTCGGCAGAATCAGCAAATATTATCAGTTCTATACATTTTCGAACTGCAGCCAATATAATAAAGCTACTTCATCCCCAAGAAGCAGCCGATATTTTCACCAAACTTTCACTTCATAAAAAGGTCGAAATCATTAGCCATCATTCGTCTTATTCCTACCAATGGCCAGCAAATATTCTCGAATTGCTCCCTTCGGCAGAATCAGCAAATATTATCTGTGCTCTTCATTTTCAAATTGCTGTCAATATTTTTCTTAATATTCAACAAGAAAAAAGGGCCCAAATCACGCCTTTCTTAACTGATAATGTTTCTGCCTTCATTCATGCATTTTTGGAAAAGGTAATCCAAAAGGGGCACTCTCTTTAAGTACCAAATTTATAATATATATTTTATTAAATATTTTACTTAAAAAATAATTAAACAAAAAAAATTATTTATATCTTATTCCATAGTATTCTGATGATACTGCCGCGCCCACTATCGTTTCTGTTGAAGCAGATGAAAATATTTCTTCACCGGCTGTTCAGATCAGAACATTTTATCAAAAGGTAGATCCTTCCGGAAATATAATTCTGATTTTTGTGTTTCATTCCGGAAAGAATTCTGAATTTTTGTGTTTCATTCCGGAAAACACAATTCTGATTTTTTATATTTCATTCCGGAAACAATTCTGATTTTTTGTGTTTCATTCGGGAAAGAATTCTGATTTTTTGTGTTTCATTCCGGAAACAATTCTGATTTTTTGTATTTCATTCCGGAAACAATTCTGATTTTTTGTGTTTCATTCAGGAAACAATTCTGATTTTTTGTGTTTCATTCCAGAAACAATTCTGATTTTTTGTGTTTCATTCAGGAAACAATTCTGATTTTTTATATTTCATTCCGGAAACAATTCTGATTTTTTGTGTTTCATTCGGGAAAGAATTCTGATTTTTTGTGTTTCATTCCGGAAACAATTCTGATTTTTTGTATTTCATTCCGGAAACAATTCTGATTTTTTGTGTTTCATTCAGGAAACAATTCTGATTTTTTGTGTTTCATTCCGGAAACAATTCTGATTTTTTGTGTTTCATTCAGGAAACAATTCTGATTTTTTGTGTTTCATTCAGGAAACAATTCTGATTTTTTGTGTTTCATTCAGGAAACAATTCTGATTTTTTGTGTTTCATTCAGGAAACAATTCTTATTTTTTGTGTTTCATTCAGGAAACAATTCTGATTTTTTGTGTTTCATTCAGGAAACAATTCTGATTTTTTGTGTTTCATTCAGGAAACAATTCTGATTTTTTGTGTTTCATTCCGGAAACAATTCTGATTTTTTGTATTTCATTCCGGAAACAATTCTGATTTTTTGTGTTTCATTCCGGAAACAATTCTGATTTTTTAGATGATTGAACAACAAGAATCAAACCAAGGAAATATGAATGAAAATACAATATGAACAAGGGATAGATTCGGTGCAAAGAATGCTAAATTAATCCCATTACCTAATTTATGCAATAATGCTTATTTTGTTATTTTTAATATTTAATTCCACCACAAAAGAACATGATAAACTCTGTGAGAAGGATAAAAATAAAATAATTAAATAAATATGCTTTAAAATTGTATTCTATTATTTAATGTTAATCATTTTTCAACTTTATTAAATCAAAAAAAAAATGAAAAATAATAAGTAATTTTCTATTGATGAACGAGTTGAAACTTGAAAAAAACTCATTATAGACTAAAAATTTTATTCAAATCGATTCAGTTCGACTTATCGGGAATGTAAGTCGAAATAAATTGATTTTAAATTTTTTTTCAAAAATGGTTTAACGGCTTAATTCTCTAGATAAAATTTATTTAAAAATGATTTAATTTTTTAATAATTTTTATAAAAAGATTTAGTCAAAGGCAATTAATGAATTTATAATAAAAAAGAGGATTAATTTATTATTTTTAATATTATTAAAATTTCTAAATATTAAAAAAATTATTTTTAAATTTTATATTTTTTTTTCTGAAATACGCATAAACCATTAGCCTCTAAATCCCATGCCGTCCTCTTCGCCTAGCCCCATAAATTGGTTTGAAATTTTGGGACCAAAACGGAAAGATGAAATGAGAAGAAAGAATTCACATGATTAATATTATTCCCATATCAACCTGTCCCAATCACCCCATTCCAATTCCGCGATTGAAGGTTCGCTTGATCCACTTCTCCACCTTTCATTTTGCCTATTTTTATCTATTCCCATCAGGGATGCCTTACCCATTACAATTTCATATCAACTAAATTTTCCCTATAATTCTATTTCGTAATCTTATTCCTGTAAATTTCCTTTGTTTGATTTTGCATTCCTCCAATTTTATTTATCAAATTTACCCATTTATTCCCTAAGTTTAGCCTGATTTGCTGATCACCCATACACATAGTTTCACCTGATTTGATGATCATCCGTAAACATAGTTTTGACTGATTTGATGATCAAACGTACATATATTTTCGCCTGATTTGATGATCATCCGTACACATAGTTTTGACTGATTTGATGATCAAACGTACATATATTTTCGCCTGATTTGATGATCATCCGTACACATAGTTTTGACTGATTTGATGATCAAACGTACATATATTTTCGCCTGATTTGATGATCACGCTTGCATTTTATAGGCTTTATAAACCCTCTCAAAAATTGTTAATTTTACCATTTCACCTCCCAGATAACATTTAATCAAATAAGATAAAATTATTTAAAGACTTCAATTCAATTTATTTCCCTCCAATTCCAATTTCCAATCTAATCCATAGTAAGAATTTACCCAAGATTATTTGACCATCGTGTTAATTAGTTTTCAACAACTGAACACTCTTAAACCGGATCCGAACCCTGATTATTATCTGTGGAATCCCCAGTTGCGCATTAAATTTTTTATGGTTGATCACAAAAATGTACACCTAAGACTGATCAAAAAAGAGATCATGCCACAATATTTATAATTTTTTGACGGCTATATTTATTCGATTGGGACAATATGGGCTTATGGAATATAATTTAATTTAATAATTCCTTAATTAATAATAAAATAGCATCCCAATTCTTTCAAATTAAATTTCTTTTAATTTTACTGGTGAAAATTCCAATTAAAATGAATAAAAACAACACAAGTACAAGCAAAATTAGGCAAAAAATTCCCTTCTTTTACTATATTTTATAATTAGAGCACGGATTTTTATTGATATCAATATTTTGTTTGCTATCTTAAAATAGCTTCAAACCAACGTAAAACATGTTTTTATCAATGTTTTTGATGATTTTCGTGGACTTTTTTGTCAATATTCATCAATATTTTGCCATTTTTTGACCGTCAATATTTATGTCAATATTTTGCCATTTTTTGGCATTTTGATCAATATTTTGAAGATTTTTGAAGATTTTCAATAAATTTTTTAGTTTTTTTGTAAAAAATTGAAAATTTTTTTATAAAATTTTGAAAATTTTTCAAAAAAATTTTTCAACATTTTTGAAAAAATTGTGAAAAAATTAATTTTAGAATTTTAGAACAAAAAAATTAATCATAAAATAGATTTTTGGCATTTTTAAAAATTTCAATAGAAAATTTCATTTTTTTGAAATATATTTTAAAATTTTTGAATAAAAAAGGTCAAAATGTTAATAATTTGAGATTGAAAATATTTAAACAAATAATTTTACATTTTTTTGCTAAAATTTATCGTTTTTTAAAAAATTTTCATCAATATTTCATCAATATTTTGCCTATTTTTTGCCATTTTCGTCAATATTTTGCGATTTTTAAATCAATATTTTCATCAATATTTTGGGATTTTTCGTCAATAAAATTCCGTGCTCTATTTATAATTATAAAGTAGTAATTATTTCAATGAAATAAAAAAAAAACAGATAAAAATGCAATTTTTCTCAATATTAACATTCCTTTTTGTCTTCCTTTTGGTCACAACATTCATTCCGCAACAAATTGAAGGCGAAACCATCTCATGGAAATGTCCATATTGCAACGAAACATTTAATTACCATCACAATTCTCCAGTAGTAAGACAATTGTTGAAAATATATAGAATTAGGAATTACTTACCTCTGCAATGCCTACACCCTACATAGGATGTAAATTTTTAAATTATACTTGAAAATTGATCTTATTAATAAGAAAAAAGCAAAAAAATATTAATTTAAAATTTAAATTTTCTATGTAGCAGAGAAAAAAGTGTTAAATAAACAAAGTGTTCAGAATACTTCCCCAGCAGCAGGGAAGGAAGGCTTCCCTGATATTTTGCACTGAGGAATTGCCTAAAAATAAATATAATTTAAAATATTTTTTCTTTAAAATATTTTTTCTAATACCGGGTTTCTACAATCCCATACCAAAGATATTTCCATTTAAAAAAAAAGAAAGCAAATTAAATATTTATCGCATTCTCACAGCAAAGAATGAAGCAGGGTCACTTAAATAATTGCGATGCCAAGAAAGAACATGACAGAAAACAAGCTGAAAAAGAACGAGACGAAAAAAGAAAAGAGGATGAAAAGCCATACTCAGATAGACCAGGATATCGTAGCTGTGGATCTGCCCGATTTAGAAAAGGAGGTTCATCTGGTAGATGAAAAAATTGGTAATTTTGTATCGGCAATATTATGCATCCGGACCATAATTTCAAAATATTTCCATCCATTTAATCCTGTTCTATATTGTAATTTATTTCGTGGAGGTTTTTATTTTGTGATTTTTTACAAAAATCCAAAAGTTTTTCCCTCCTTAAAATCTATTCTATTAAACTTTTACTATTTTTCAAATTTTAAATTATTTTTAAGAACGATAAAATGATGTTATAATGGGAAATTTCATCATCATCTTCTTCTATAAACCGATAATATATAATGAAATGAAACTGATTTAAAATTAAAATTTCCAGTAGGTTAATTTAATTCAAAATCGATTTGAAATCGAAATCGCATTAACACAAATATATCGATGAAGATTTTATGCTTGTGAAAATTTGGTGGTTTCCAGTGGAATTTTATTTGATCAATTTATTCCTTTTACTTTGTCTTCCTTTTCCAATTCTTTAATTTTGCCCCTTTTTGATCCCAAGATTTTTAAATGAATTATCGTCGGCATCGATAAATTAAAGGTCAAAAATCATCATTATATTTGGTAATTTTTATCAATTAATTAAATTTTTTCCATTCATTTAATTAAAAATTTTTTGTTTTTTTTAATAAAAAGATTTCCAATTCCCATGCATTTTATTAAAAGTGCATTTGGCAGAATGTTGGTATTTTTTCAACCAAATATCTGATTTTCAATTAAACAAATGAAATTTAATTTTTTTGTAAACTCTTCCTGTTGACGGTCATAAATTTCCATACTGATCCACATAGAATGGCATGAAGAATCAAATACTTTTATTAGTTGAACATTCTATTATTTAATCCCAACAAATGATCCCAAATCCCAATCAGCAATTTATGCCAAAAGTGTCGCAGACAGAATTTATTTTTACTCTTTTATAATTTATTTTGCCATTTTTTAAATTAAAATATTTTAATTATTTTAATGATCAACGATCAAAAACGTAAAAAAATGGAATTTGGCAAGGATAAATTTTATTATCCTTTATCGGGCATATGTGGCAAATAAAGTCACAATTGTGGAATGGAAATTCTACCCCAACCAATATTGCCATGGATTCCGCCTGCTATTGCTCTGCTGCTGCTCTGCTGCTCAACTTTTGTGCCGATTGGATGAAAAAATAGAAATTGGATTAAGAAGATGTATTTGAAATGAAAATCAAAATTTGGGAAAAAATGGAATATAAAATGGAAATTTATTCATTAAATATAGATACCATTGTCATCATAAATTTTTTTTAATTTTTAGAACATTTCTTGAAGAGATAAAAATATTTTAAAAAATGATATTAGTTCGATATGTTTCCATTACAAAAAATCATAAGTCGGCTAAAAATTGTTAAAAATTGGGAAATTTTGCTAAATTAATTAAATAGCTAAAAAAAAGTATAAAAATTTTTTTAGAATTTTTTGATCACTTTTTGATGATTTTCCCATTCCAATTCGCCAAATAGAGTTTCGGCCTATTTTACCTATTCACATCACCGGTGCCTTTCCCAATATAATTTCATATCAACTAAATTCTCCCTATAATTCAGTTTCGACTAATCTTATTCCCTTCCCATTCCCATCCAATTCCCCAAATAAAGTTTCGTTTGATTCACTCCTCCAAATCCATTTTGCCTCCAATCATGGATGCCTTTACTAATATAATTTAATATCAACTAAATTCTCACTATAATTTTGTTTCGGCTAATCTTATTCTTGTAAATTTCCTTTCTTTGATTTTAATTCCCTCAATTTTATTTATCAAATTTACCCATTTATTCCCAAAGTTTCGCCTGATTTGATGATCACCCGTGCATTTTATGGGCTTTATAAACCTCCTCACAAATTGTCAATTATATCACTTCACCTCCCAGTTAACATTTAATCAAATCGGATAAAATTATTTAAAGACTTCGATTAAATTCAATTCCCTCCAATTTCCAATCCAATCCACAGTAAGGATTTACCAAGACTATTTGACCATCGTGTTAATTAGTCTTCAACAATTGAACACTCTTCAACCGGCTCCGAATCCGGAATATTTTCTGTGGAATCCCCCACAGGATCCCGACATTTCGGGCTCAAGACTTCAGCCCGACTTTTCGGGTTCAACACTACGGGCCCATATTTCGGGCTTCGACATTTTGTGTCCCGACACTTCGGGCTTACATATTTCGGGCCACATCAATTCTGGCTCAAGGAAAATAAATATAAAATGATTATAAAAATTAGCTTTCCAGGATATTTTTATCCAAAATAAAAATTAAAAAATAAACGCAATAACAAAATATTTCTGCAAATTATCAAAAATGTGAACAAATTAAAAAGAATGCAAATACATTATTTGACTCAGATTTCGAAGTCTTACTTAGATTATAACTATATTTAAGTGCATGTAAATGGACAATCCAAAACGCGCATAATCTCGTTTCAGATTTCCTTCAAATATTCGAAAAAGATCACCGATTGCCGCCCGATCATTAGCAATATATGTTTTTGAATGAACACTCCCAGTTATTGGTCTAGTCTGATCAATTTCATAATATGTACGACCAAATTGGAATTCATCCTCCCTTTTATGACTTTAATAAATCTTATGGCATAAAATAATTTTTATTAAATATTTAACAATATATAAAACTTGGAAAATGGTGGATGGATTACATAATGTTGCCGGAAAGAGGAAAGTTAAAATTTTTATTTTGGACTAAATATATTGGGAAGTTAAATTTTATTATCATTTTACACTTTTCAATCCCAAAATGTCGAGGCTCGAGCCATAAAAGTCGGGTTCAAAGTAAATGTCAGTCCAGAAATGTAGAGCCCAAATGTTGCGCCAGGGCCGAATTAAATTTTTTTATGGCTGATCACAAAAATGTACACCAAAGACTGATCAAAAAGAGATCAAGCCACAATATTTTATAATTTTTTGCCGGATTTATTTATTCGATTGGGGCATTGAAAATGAATTTAAAAATCAGCCAAGATATGGGCTTATTTAATATAATTTATTTTAATAATTCCTCATTAAATTTATTAATAAAATAGCCTCCCAATTTTTCTAAAATAAATTTTTTTAATTTTAATGGTGAAAATTCCAATTAAAATGAATAAAAAAAGTACAAGCAAAATTTGGCAAAAAATTTCCTTCTCTTATTCTATTTTATAAATTTAGAATAGTATATATTTTTCCTCATCCCGCAATTAAAATTACAGTGAAATAAAAAAAACAGATAAAAATGCAATTTTCCTCCTCTTTAACATTCCTTTTTGTCATCATTTTGGCCATTACATTCATTCCGCAACAAATTGAAAGCGACACCAAGTCATGGAAATGTGAATATTGCCACGAAACATTCACTTACCATCACAATAATCCAATAGTTAGACAATATCTGAAAATATATAAAATTAGGAATTACTTTCCTCTGCATGCCGTTTCCGACAGGATGAAATTTTTAAATATATTATAATTGAAAATTGATCTTTTTAACAAGAAAAAAGCAAAAATATAATATAAATTTGAAATATTTTGAACTATAATTAATTTAAAATTCAATAAAATTTTTTATGTAGAAGAGAAAAAAGGGTTAAATAAACGGGTGCGTATTTGCCGAAAGAATTAAATCCTTTTGAAGAAAAAATGTATTCTTTTGCCGAAAGAACAGTTTTTTGATTATAACTTTTTAGTGCTGGATTCTAAAACTCCAATCAATTTAGCATATTTGTAGAGCTCATTGATACGCATCGAATGATGTATAGTTTGTCGTGGTTTGACTATAATTAAAAGCATTAAACCGTTTAAATCATATTTTTGTTTTGGTTTATAACTTTTTGGTTTTGGTTTTAACCCCGACTAACTATACATCATTCGACGCGACTCTATGAGCTCTACAAATATGTAAATGGTTTGGGGTCTAGTTTACAGCACTAAAAGTTATAATCAAAAAAATTATTTTTTGGCAAAAGAATGCATTTTTTTCGGCAAAAAGATTTAATTCTCAGGGCAAAAAGATATTATTTCTTAAATAAGCAAATGTTCGGAATATTGCCCCAGGGAAGGAGGGCTTTTCTGATATTGTGCAGTGGGGAATTGCCTTATAAAATAAATAATTTAAAATAAAGAGAAAAATTTTTAGAAAATAATAAAATTTTTAATGGAAAAATATTTTTTCCTATACTGGGTTTCAATCCCATTCAAGAGATATTTCCAATTATAAAAAATTTTAAAATAAAAGCAAATTTTATATTTATCGCATTCTCACAGGAAATGATGAAGAACTCTCACTATAATAATTGCGATGCTAAGAAAAGACAAGAAGAAAAAGAACGAGACGAAAAAAGAAAAGAGGATGAAAAGCCATACTCAGATAGACCAGGATATCGTAGCCACGGACATGCCCGAGCCCGATTTAGCAAAGGAGGTTCATCTGGTAGTTGAAAAAATTGGATTGGCATTTTGTATCGGCAATATTATGCATTCGGACCATAATTTCAAAATATTTCCATCCATTTAATCCTATTCTATATTGTAATTTATTTCATGGAGGTTTTTATTTTGTGTTTACAAAAATCCAAAAGTTTTTCCCTCCTTAAAATCTATTCTATTAAACTTTTACTATTTTTCAAATTTTTAAATTATTTTAAGAACGATAAAATGATGTTATAATGAAAAATTTCATATCTTTTTCTTCTATAAACCGATAAAATTTATTGTTTATGCTGTTCAGTGTAGCCCATCGATTTGACCGTCAATTCACTTTTTTACACATCAATTGCCATAACCGAATCTAAATTTACAAGTTTTGTCATGGCTAAACATCTGTAAATTTTAGTGATTGGCGTAAAACAAAATGTTGAACAAAATAAAAAAAATGTCAAAGGAAATGATCATAATGCGAAACATCCCGCGGGCAATTACAGGGACAATTTTTGCCGAGTCAGACAAAAAATTGTTAAAAATATTCATATGATAAAAACTCAAAAGTTTGGAAAAAGCGCATTGTCGCTAAACAGGCCAGAAAACAGAAGCCTATTATTGGTCGAATTTATCGACAACAGCCTAAAAATCAAGAGCTTTTTGCTCTTTATGTGCTCATGCGCCATTTCCCTAGCGATCCAGATGCCTTGAAAGACGTGGATGGCTACATGTGTGAGTCATTTGTTGAAGCAGCACGTCTGCACGGTCTCCTTATGGATGATACCGTTTGGGAACGAACGCTTAATGAGGCATCCCAACAGGGCATAATTGGCTCACAATTTCGTGATCTATTCGTGCAAATTTTGGTATTTGGTAACATAAGCAATGCTTTATCGCTTTGGGAGAAATTTATTGAATTCATTTTCAGCCATGCACGAATTCTTGGCGTTCCTAAAAATCACCCAGAAAGGCTACACCGAATCGATCATGCTTTAGCCGTGATTGAAACACATTTGGCAGATTACGGTCTGACCATGGAGAATTTCCACTCCCATTGCCAAATGTGTCATTCACAAGAGATGTCGATCAAGCAATCGACCGATATTTCTTCGGTTCTGATCTATTTGACGACGACGATGATCTCGATCAAAGTAAGCCGCAAAATTCATTCCAATTGAATGCGGATCAAGAAAAAGCTTTTAAACAAGTTCAAAAGGCGATTAAAGCCTCACCATTCGATGATAAGATTCCACGAACATACTTCGTATATGGTGAAGGTGGCATAGGAAAAACAGTCCTGTTCAATAATTTCGTTAGAAAATTTCGTGAAATGAAAAAGGAAGTACGCTTGCGCCTATACAGGCTGCGCTGCCACCCTTCTCTTCGGAGGAACAACAGTTCATTCTGTATTCTGATTTACACTTGATATTGAAGAGGATTATACGCCATCAATATCAGTTCAAAGCTTCCATGGCCAACGAATTCGAGTAGCAGACATGATCCTCATTGATGAGGTTTCTATGCTTCCAAAACAATGTTTAAAGCAATTGATCGTGTCTGCAAGCAATTAGCAATAAAGCAATTGAAGCATTTACCATTTGGTGGGAAGGTTGTAGTCATTTCTGGCGATTTTAAACAAAATTTGCCAGTTGTCCCACATTCCATAATGGAGGCGCAAGTTGCAGCTTGCATTCAATATTCCACATTATGGCCATATTCCGCAAAAATCTGCTTCGCCTGACCATAAATATGCGTCAAGGTCCGGGTGAGCGCGAATTCACATGAAAGCTCAATCAATTTGGTTCTGTCCCTAATGCGGAGCTTGTGGAAATTCCTAAAGAAAATGTGGCTTACACATCAGATCAGCTGTAAAATTTTGTCTCTGACAATGGACAGGCATTAAATAATCCACAACAGCTCTTAAAGAGACTGATGTTGGCGTCACATAATGTCATTGTTGATGGCATTAATAGCCGAATTCTTGGAATGCTTAAGACCAAGGAAAAGATTTATCTTTCAACAGATGAATCATTAATCGAACGACCATTCGATATTAATGCAGCCGATGACGAGGAAGAAGCATTGAATAAATTTAATCCTTCCGGCTTGCCTTTGCATGAATTGAAGCTCAAAGAAGGAGCAATTATAGTCCTCTTGAAAAATCTTGCTGTTGCTCGAGGACTTGTCAATGGTACACGAATGAATGGTCGTTAAAAGCTTGCATGATAATATCAACATGGCAGAGGTAATTACCGGTTCCAATGCAGGTACCGGAAAGCAAGTTGTTCTTAATAGATGTTGGTGCGATTATGAAGAAATTGGTCGCATAGATGGAATTAAATTCCGTCGTTTTCAATTCCCAGTGTGTCTTGCATTCGCAATGACAATCATGAAAGTACAAGGCCAATCGGTCAATCAAGTTGGTCTTGATTTGTCTCAAGAAGTATTTGCCCATGGGAATTTATAAAGTGCTATGTCTCGTGTAACAAGAGAGGCAGGCTATCGCATTTATGCACCAAATGCTCCAACTAACCCCAAAACGGGCAACATTTACGTAAAAAATGTTGTTGCTGAAGGATTGGATTTCTTGAACGAATAGCTGCAATCCTCGCAGTTGAAATCCACAGCAGAATAAAATGCAGTCAAAAATAAAGTTTGATAAGTACCCTGTCCCGGTTGGATTGGCCACCCATTCCTATGCAAGGATGGTATTACTATACCGGAGCATAGTCGAATGGGCTGAACCGTTGGGTCAGTCAATTTAACCGTTGACTGCATTCGAAAGAATAAAATAGGATGGGGGCAGGTCGGTGAAGGCGAGGTCGATGGTTGGATGTGGGTTTAGAAAAAGACCCAGAGGATTGTCCATCAGTCCGCCTTGCGATGCATTGGATTTGATTGCCATTGCATCAAACGAAATTATAATGTGATTCCACCGGCCTGTTGGCGTACAAGGTATCCACACCTCGCAGGCCTCCTCGCGGCCGTACGCCGGTAACTCTTCGCCTAATAACAGTGGCTGTTGTGAGCCAGGTTGAAGAGGCTAACCCCAATTGAACACAACACTTTTGGGGAGCGAAAGTGGTAAATAAACAAGGCGAGCAAAGCGAGTACTACTAAATAATAATGGGCGAGCGGAGCGAGCTTTGCGGAAAAATTTAAGGGTCGAGCGAAGTAGGCCAAAAAGAATGAAAATTAGATTAACACTACAAATATTTTAACGCAACATGTCATAATTTTTCCCGAATTCTACAAATCAACTAGGGGTCCTTAAAGCGCCCCGCGCTTTCAAAAATAATTCATTACATTTCGCCCAGTCTAACCGCTAAAGCAGTACCGAAGGGACTGGTTTTAAAATAAAATTAATTTTGAATTCAAAAAAATTTCTATGTAGCAGAGAAAAAAAAGGGTAAATAAACAAATTGTAATACTCCACCAGCAAGGAAGGAAGGTGCCCTGATATTGCAGTGAAGAATAGCCTTATAAAATAAATATAATTTAAATAAAGAGAAAAATTTTTAGAAAATAATAAAATTTTTATTGGAAAATGTATTTTTTCCAATACCGGGTTTCTACAATCCCATTCCACAGATATTTCAAATTTATAAAAAAATTTGAAATCACAGAGTAAGATGAAGGAGGCTCACCTAAATGTTTGCAGAGAGGAAAAAAGAAAACAAGATGAAAAAGATCGAGACGATAAAAGAAAAGAAGATGAAAAGCCATACTCAGATAGACCAGGATATCGTAGCCACGGACATGCCCGAGTTAGAAAAGGAGGTTCTTCATCTGCTGGTAAATGAAAAAATTGGTAATTGGACTTTGGCATTTTGTATTGGCAATATTATGCAACCGGACCATAATTTCAAAATATTTCCATCCATTTAATCCTGTTCTTATTGTAATTTATTTCGTGGAGGTTTTTATTTTGTGATTTTTACAAAAATCCAAAAGTTTTTCCCTCCTTAAAATCTATTCTATTATACATTTACTATTTTTCAAATTTTTAAATTATTTTAAGAACGATAAAATGATGTTATATAATGGAGAATTTCATCAACTTCTTCTTCTATACACTGATAAAATTTATTGACTATGCTTTTCGTAAGTGTAGTGCCGATGTGACCGCCATTTCACTTTTTTACACATCAATTGCCACAACCGAATCTAAATTTACATGTTTTGTCATGGCTAAACATTTTTTTAACATATGATTGGCATAAAACAAAATGTTTTTCATCAATTTTTTCAATTAAAAAGTATATAAAACTCTGAAAAATGGCAGAATAAAATAAAAAAAATGTCAAAAGAAATGATAAAAATGCGAAAGATCCAGCGGGTAGTTACAGGGAATTCAACATCGATTTGAAATCGAAATCGTATTAACACAAATATATCGATGAAAATTTTATGCTTGTGAAAATTTGGTGGTTTCCAGTGGAATTTTATATTTGTCAATTTATTCGTTTTACTATGTCTTCCTTTTCCAATTTTTTAATTTTGCCCCTTTTTGATTCCTAGATTTTTAAATGAATTATCGTCGGCATCGATAAATTAAAGGTCAAAAATCATCATCATTATATTTGGTAATTTTTATTAATTAATTAAATTTTTTTCATCATTTAATTAAAAATTTTTTGTTTTTAAATAAAAAGATTTCCAATTCCTAAAAGAGTTCTTGTTAAATTTTTAATAATATATAAAATTAGGAAAATGGTAGATGCATTGCATGAAAATGCTGCCGGAAAGTCGTAAAGTTAAAATTTTATTTTGACCTAATATTTTTAGAAGTTATTATTATCATTTTACATTTTTTCCATGATCCTAAAATGTCGGGGCCCGAATTTTCGAGCCCGAAAGTCGAGCCCAATGTATTTAGCCCGAAAAGTCGGTCCTGACATGTCGAGTCCGAAGTGTTGAACACGGTTGTCGGATAACCTACTTTGTAGGGGCACATTAAATTTTATATGGCTGATCACAAAAATTTACACCTAAGACTGATCAAAAAGAGATCATGCCACAATATTTTATAATTTTTTGCCGGATTTATTTATTCGATTGGGGCATTGAAAATTTGGAAAAAGACTGATCAAAAAGAGATCATGCCACAATATTTTATAATTTTTTGCCGGATTTATTTATTCGATTGGGGCATTGAAAATTTGGAAAAAGACTGATCAAAAAGAGATCATACCACAAAATTTTATAATTTTTTGCCGGATTTATTTATTCGATTGGGGCATTGAAAATTTGGAAAAAGACTGATCAAAAAGAGATCATGCCACAATATTTTATAATTTTTTGCCGGATTTATTTATTCGATTGGGGCATTGAAAATTTGGAAAAAGACTGATCAAAAAGAGTTCATGCCACAAAATTTTATAATTTTTTGCCGGATTTATTTATTCGATTGAGGCATTGAAAATTTGGAAAAAGACTGATCAGAAAGAGATCATGCCACAATATTTTATAATTTTTTGCCGGATTTATTTATTCGATTGAGGCATTGAAAATTTGGAAAAAGACTGATCAAAAAGAGATCATGCCACAAAATTTTATAATTTTTTGCCGGATTTATTTATTCGATTGAGGCATTGAAAATTTGGAAAAAGACTGATCAGAAAGAGATCATGCCACAAAATTTTATAATTTTTTGCCGGATTTATTTATTCGATTGAGGCATTGAAAATTTGGAACTTATGTAGTTTACATCCGCCAAAAATTTCAAAAAAATGTTTTTCCAAAAATGTCAAAAATTTTGAGCTTGCAAGCATTTTTGGTCAAGTTTTGAAAATAGTAAATGTGAAGGGTCTCAAACCTATGGGACTGAACTCAAAAAATTTTTACATTTTTTGGGCAAATTATAGCTCATTTGATTCATCTTGATGAGCAGAATATGAATATACCATTCATTTCATATAAAATACAAAAATAAATAAGTTACATTCGTGCAAATCTGCGCAGTTCTAAAACAAATGGAATTTAATTTTTTGTAAACTCTTCCTATTGACGATCATAAATTTCCATACTGATCCACATAGAATGGCAGAATTGAAGAATTCAAATACTTTTATTAATTGAACATTCCATTATTTAATCCCAACAAATGATCCCAAATCCCAATCAGTAATTTATGCCAAAAGTGTCGCAGACAGAATTTATTTCTGCTCTTTTATAATTTATTTTATAAAAGTTTTACATTAAAATATTTTAATTATTTTAATGATCAACGATCAAAACGTAAAAAAATGGGATTTGCCCAGAGGGTAAATTTTATTATCCTTTGTCGGGCATATGTGGCTAAGAAAGTCACAATTGGGGAATGGAAATTCTACCCCAACCAATATTGCCGTGGATTCCGCCTGCTATTGCTCTGCTACTGCTCTGCTCAACTATTGTGCCAATTAGATGAAAAAATGGAAATTGGTATTGGATTAAGAAGATGTATTTGAAATGAAGATCAAAATTGGGAAAAAATGGAATATAAAATGGAAATTTATTCATTAAATATAGATACCAATGTCATCATAATTTTTTTTTAAATTTTTAGAACATTTCTTGAAGAGATAAAAATATTTTAAAAAATGATATTAATTCTATATGTTTCCATTACAAAAAATCATAAGTCGGCTAAAAATTGTTAAAAATTGGTAAATTTTGCTAAATTAATAAAATAACTAAAATAAAAAGCATAACATTTTTTTAGTATTTTTTTATCATTTTTTGATGATCATTCCCATTCCAATTTCCCAAATAGAGTTTCGGCCTATTTTACCTATTCCCATCACCGGTGCCTTTCCCAATATAATTTCATATCAACTAAATTCTCCCTATAATTCTGTTTCGACTAATCTTATTCCCTTCCCATCCAATTCCCCAAATAAAGTTTCGTTTGATTCACTCCTCCAAATCCATTTTGCCTCCAATCACCGGTGCCTTCCCAATATAATTTCATATCAACTAAATTCTCACTATAATTTTGTTTCGGCTAATCTTATTCCTGTAAATTTCCTTTCTTTGATTTTAATTCCCTCAATTTTGTTTATCAAATTTACCCATTTATTCCCAAAGTTTCGCCTGATTTGATGATCACCCGTGCATTTTATTGGCTTTATAAACTTCCTCACAAATTGTCAATTATATCACTTCACCTCCCAGTTAACATTTAATCAAATCGGATAAAATTATTTAAAGACTTCAATTAAATTCAATTTCCCTCCAATTTCCAATCTAATCCACAGTAAGGATTTACCAAGACTATTTGACCATCGTGTTAATTAGTCTTCAACAATTGAACACTCTTCAACCGGCTTCGAATCCGGAATATTTTCTGTGGAATCCCCCACAGGATCCTGACATTTCGGGCTCAAGACTTCAGCCCGACTTTTCGGGTTCAACACTACGGGCCCATTTTTCGGGCTTCGACATTTTGTGTCCCGACACTTCGGGCTTACATATTTCGGGCCACATCAATTCTGGCTCAAGGAAAATAAATGTAAAATGATAATAAAAATTAGCTTCCCAAGATATTTCTGTCCAAAAATTAATAAATAATCGCAACAGGCAACATCAAAATATTTTTGCAAATTATCAAAAATGTGAACAAATTAAAAAGACAGGCAAATACATTATTTGACTCAGATTTCGAAGTTTTACTTAGATAATCTAAATTTAAGTGCATGTAAATGGATAATAATCTAAATTTAAGTGCATGTAAATGGACAATCCAAACGCGGCATCTATATTGTTTCTGATTTCCATCAAATATTCAAAAAAGATCACCGATTTCCCAATCATTGGCAATATGTTTTTGAACGAATACTCCCATTAATATTGGTCTAGTATGATCAATTTCATAATTTGTACGACCAAATTGGAATTCATCCTCCTCTTTTTTGACTAGAATAAATCTTAAGGAATAAAATAGTTTTGTTAATTATTTAACAATATATAAAAGTTGGAAAATGGTGGATGGATGCATTACATTAAAATGTTGCCGGAAAGGAGGAAACAGGAAAGTTAAAATTTTATTTTGGACTAGATATATTGGGAGGTTAAATTTTATTATCATTTTATATTTTTTCCAATCCCAATATGTCGAGGCCCGAAGTTTCGAGACAGAAAAGTCGGGTTCAATGTATTGAGCCCGAAATGTCGGTCCCGATATGTCGAGCCGGATGTGTTGAGCCCGGTCTGATGGGTAATCTACGGGTGGTAGAGGCGCATTAAATTTTTTATGGCTGGATCAAAATGAGATCATGCCACAATATTTTATGATTTTTTGCCAAATTTATTCGATTGGGGCATTGAAAAGAGATTAGAAAAATCTGTAATATAATTTAATAATTCTCCAATTAATAATAAAATAGTTTCCCAATTCTTTCAAAATAAATTTATTTTAATATAAATGGTGAAAATTCCAATTAAAATTAATAAAAAAAAGCGATTACAAGTAAAATTTGGCAAAAAATTCCCTTCTCTTACTCTATTTTATAAATA
Organism: Pratylenchus scribneri; assembly: GCA_030063045.1. Taxonomy (NCBI): domain Eukaryota; kingdom Metazoa; phylum Nematoda; class Chromadorea; order Rhabditida; family Pratylenchidae; genus Pratylenchus; species Pratylenchus scribneri. The sequence goes on from JAQSEB010000159.1 coordinate 416,545, forward strand.
TATAGTAGTATAGTTTTTTCCGCAACTCTCATTTTAAATTACAGTGAAATAAAAAAAAAAGATAAAAATGCAAATTTCCTCCACATTAACATTCCTTTTTGTCATCATTTTGGCCATAACATTCATTCCGCAACAAATTGAAAGCGACGACAAGTCATGGACATGTGAATATTGCAACGAAACATTCACTTACCATCACAATTCTGGACCTATAGTACGATAATTGGTGAAAATATATAAAATTAGGAATTACTTTCCTCTACAGTGTCGTTTCCGACATGATGAAAATTTTTAAATATATTATATTTGGAAATTGATTTTTTTATAAAAAAAAAGCAATTAACATAAATTTGAAGTATTTTGAACTAAAATTAATTTAGAATTCAAAAAAATTTTCTATGTAGTAGAGAAAAAAATTAAATAAACAAATGTTCGGAATTTTCCCCCAGGGAAGGAGGGCTTTCCTATTATTGTGCAGTGGGGAATTGCCTTACAAAATAAATATAATTTAAAATAAAGAAAAAAATTTTTAGAAAATAATAAAATTTTTAATGGAAAAATATTTTTTCCTATACTGGGTTTCACAATCCCATTCAAGAGATATTTCCAATTATAAAAAAATTTTAAAATAAAAGCAAATTTTATATTTATCGCATTCTCACAGGAAAGGATGAAGAACTATCACTATAATAATTGCGATGCTAAGAAAAGACAAGAAGAAAAAGAACGAGACGAAAAAAGAAAAGAGGATGAAAAGCCATACTCAGATAGACCAGGATATCGTAGCCACGGACATGCCCGAGTTAGATACGGAGGTTCTTCATCTGGTAGATGACAAAATTGGATTGGCATTTTGTATCGGCAATATTATGCATTCGGACCATAATTTCAAAATATTTCCATCCATTTAATCCTATTCTATATTGTAATTTATTTCATGGAGGTTTTTATTTTGTGATTTTTACAAAAATCCAAAAGTTTTTCCCTCCTTAAAAACTATTCTATTAAACTTTTACTATTTTTCAAATTTTTAAATTATTTTAAGAACGATAAAATGATGTTATAATGAAAAATTTCATATCTTTTTCTTCTATAAACCGATAAAATTTATTGTTTATGCTGTTCAGTGTAGCCCATCGATTTGACCATCAATTCACTTTTTTACACATCAATTGCCATAACCGAATCTAAATTTACAAGTTTTGTCATGGCTAAACAACTGTAAATTTTAGTGATTGGCGTAAAACAAAATGTTGAACAAAATAAAAAAAATGTCAAAGGAAATGATCACAATGCGAAACATCCCGCGGGCAATTACAGGGACAATTTTTGCCGAGTCAGCCAAAAATTGTTAAAAATATTCATATGATAAAAACTCAAAAGTTTGGAAAAAGCGCATTGTCGCTAAACAGGCCAGAAAACAGAAGCCTATTATTGGTCGAATTTATCGACAACAGCCTAAAAATCAAGAGCTTTTTGCTCTTTATGTGCTCATGCGCCATTTCCCTAGCGATCCAGATGCCTTGAAAGACGTGGATGGCTACATGTGTGAGTCATTTGTTGAAGCAGCACGTCTGCACGGTCTCCATATGGATGATACCGTTTGGGAACGAACGCTTAATGAGGCATCCCAACAGGGCATAATTGGCTCACAATTTCGTGATCTATTCGTGCAAATTTTGGTATTTGGTAACATAAGCAATGCTTTATCGCTTTGGGAGAAATTTATTGAATTCATTTTCAGCCATGCACGAATTCTTGGCGTTCCTAAAAATCACCCAGAAAGGCTACACCGAATCGATCATGCTTTAGCCGTGATTGAAACACATTTGGCAGATTACGGTCTGACCATGGAGAATTTCCACTCCCATTGCCAAATGTGTCATTCACAAGAGATGTCGATCAAGCAATCGACCGATATTTCTTCGGTTCTGATCTATTTGACGACGACGATGATCTCGATCAAAGTAAGCCGCAAAATTCATTCCAATTGAATGCGGATCAAGAAAAAGCTTTTAAACAAGTTCAAAAGGCGATTAAAGCCTCACCATTCGATGATAAGATTCCACGAACATACTTCATATATGGTGAAGGTGGCATAGGAAAAACAGTCCTGTTCAATAATTTCGTTAGAAAATTTCGTGAAATGAAAAAGGAAGTACGCTTGCGCCTATACAGGCTGCGCTGCCACCCTTCTCTTCGGAGGAACAACAGTTCATTCTGTATTCTGATTTACACTTGATATTGAAGAGGATTATACGCCATCAATATCAGTTCAAAGCTTCCATGGCCAACGAATTCGAGTAGCAGACATGATCTTCATTGATGAGGTTTCTATGCTTCCAAAACAATGTTTAAAGCAATTGATCGTGTCTGCAAGCAATTAGCAATAAAGCAATTGAAGCATTTACCATTTGGTGGGAAGGTTGTAGTCATTTCTTGCGATTTTAAACAAAATTTGCCAGTTGTCCCACATTCCATAATGGAGGCGCCACATTATGGCCATATTCCGCAAAAATCTGCTTCGCCTGACCATAAATATGCGTCAAGGTCCGGGTGAGCGCGAATTCACAAGAAAGCTCAATCAATTTGGTTCTGTCTCTAATGCGGAGCTTGTGGAAATTCCTAAAGAAAATGTGGCTTACACATCAGATCAGCTGTAAAATTTTGTCTCTGACAATGGACAGGCATTAAATAATCCACAACAGCTCTTAAAGAGACTGATGTTGGCGCCACATAATGTCATTGTTGATGGCATTAATAGCCGAATTCTTGGAATGCTTAAGACCAAGGAAAAGATTTATCTTTCAACAGATGAATCATTAATCGAACGACCATTCGATATTAATGCAGCCGATGACGAGGAAGAAGCATTGAATAAATTTAATCCTTCCGGCTTGCCTTTGCATGAATTGAAGCTCAAAGAAGGAGCAATTATAGTCCTCTTGAAAAATCTTGCTGTTGCTCGAGGACTTGTCAATGGTACACGAATGAATGGTCGTTAAAAGCTTGCATGATAATATCAACATGGCAGAGGTAATTACCGGTTCCAATGCAGGTACCGGAAAGCAAGTTGTTCTTAATAGATGTTGGTGCGATTATGAAGAAATTGGTCGCATAGATGGAATTAAATTCCGTCGTTTTCAATTCCCAGTGTGTCTTGCATTCGCAATGACAATCATGAAAGTACAAGGCCAATCGGTCAATCAAGTTGGTCTTGATTTGTCTCAAGAAGTATTTGCCCATGGGAATTTATAAAGTGCTATGTCTCGTGTAACAAGAGAGGCAGGCTATCGCATTTATGCACCAAATGCTCCAACTAACCCCAAAACGGGCAACATTTACGTAAAAAATGTTGTTGCTGAAGGATTGGATTTCTTGAACGAATAGCTGCAATCCTCGCAGTTGAAATCCACAGCAGAATAAAATGCTGTCAAAAATAAAGTTTGTTAAGTACCCTGTCCCGGTTGGATTGGCCACCCATTCCTATGCAAGGATGGTATTACTATACCGGAGCATAGTCGAATGGGCTGAACCGTTGGGTCGGTCAATTTAACCGTTGACTGCATTCGAAAGAATAAAATAGGATGGGGGCAGGTCGGTGAAGGCGAGGTCGATGGTTGGATGTGGGTTTAGAAAAAGACCCAGAGGATTGTCCACCAGTCCGCCTTGCGATGCATTGGATTTGATTGCCATTGCATCAAACGAAATTATAATATGATTCCACCGGCCTGTTGGCGTACAAGGTATCCACACCTCGCAGGCCTCCTAGCGGCCGTACGCCGGTAACTCTTCGCCTAATAACAGTGGCTGTTGTGAGCCAGGTTGAAGAGGCTAACCCCAATTGAACACAACACTTTTGGGGAGCGAAAGTGGTAAATAAACAAGGCGAGCAAAGCGAGTACTACTAAATAATAATGGGCGAGCGGAGCGAGCTTTGCGGAAAAATTTAAGGGTCGAGCGAAGTAGGCCAAAAAGAATGAAAATTAGATTAACACTACAAATATTTTAACGCAGAATGTCATAATTTTTCCCGAATTCTACAAATCAACTAGGGGTCCTTAAAGCGCCCCGCGCTTTCAAAAATAATTCATTACATTTCGCCCAGTCTAACCGCTAAAGCAGTACCGAAGGGACTGGTTTTAAAATAAAATTAATTTTGAATTCAAAAAAATTTCTATGTAGCAGAGAAAAAAAAGGGTAAATAAACAAATTGTAATACTCCACCAGCAAGGAAGGAAGGTGCCCTGATATTGCAGTGAAGAATAGCCTTATAAAATAAATATAATTTAAATAAAGAGAAAAATTTTTAGAAAATAATAAAATTTTTATTGGAAAATGTATTTTTTCCAATACCGGGTTTCTACAATCCCATTCCACAGATATTTCAAATTTATAAAAAAATTTGAAATCACAGAGTAAGATGAAGGAGGCTCACCTAAAAGTTTGCAGAGAGGAAAAAAGAAAACAAGATGAAAAAGATCGAGACGATAAAAGAAAAGAAGATGAAAAGCCATACTCAGATAGACCAGGATATCGTAGCCACGGACATGCCCGAGTTAGAAAAGGAGGTTCTTCATCTGCTGATAGATGAAAAAATTGGTAATTGGACTTTGGCATTTTGTATTGGCAATATGCAACCGGACCATAATTTCAAAATAATTCCATCCATTTAATCCTGTTCTTATTGTAATTTATTTCGTGGAGGTTTTTATTTTGTGATTTTTACAAAAATCCAAAAGTTTTTCCCTCCTTAAAATCTATTCTATTATACTTTTACTATTTTTCAAATTTTTAAATTATTTTAAGAACGATAAAATGATGTTATATAATGGAGAATTTCATCATCTTCTTCTTCTATACACTGATAAAATTTATTGACTATGCTTTTCGTAAGTGTAGTGCCGATGTGACCGCCATTTCACTTTTTTACACATCAATTGCCACAACCGAATCTAAATTTACATGTTTTGTCATGGCTAAACATTTTTTTAACATATGATTGGCATAAAATAAAATGTTTTTCATCAATTTTTTCAATTAAAAAGTATATAAAACTCTGAAAAATGGCAGAATAAAATAAAAAAAATGTCAAAAGAAATGATAAAAATGCGAAAGATCCAGCGGGAAGTTACAGGGACAATTTTTGCCGAGAGTATATTTCAGAGATAAGAGAAAGGAAAAAATATATTTGCCTGATATATAAAATGCAAATCGATCAATGCGTGGCATGTATTGATTGAGAGATGACGAATTCAGGATTTGGAATGCGATTTGAGATTAATGCAGCCGATGACGAGGAAGAAGCATTGAATAAATTTAATCCTTCCGGCTTGCCTTTGCATGAATTGAAGCTCAAAGAAGGAGCAATTATAGTCCTCTTGAAAAATCTTGCTGTTGCTCGAGGACTTGTCAATGGTACACGAATGGTCGTTAAAAGCTTGCATGATAATATCAACATGGCAGAGGTAATTACCGGTTCCAATGCAGGTACCGGAAAGCAAGTTGTTCTTAATAGATGTAGGTGCGAAAAGTTTGCAGAGAGGAAAAAAGAAGACAAGATGAAAAGATCGAGACGATAAAAGAAAAGAAGATGAAAAGCCATACTCAGATAGACCAGGATATCGTAGCCACGGACATGCCCGAGTTAGAAAAGGAGGTTCTTCATCTGCTGGTAGATGAAAAAATTGGTAATTGGACTTTGGCATTTTGTATTGGCAATATTATGCAACCGGACCATAATTTCAAAATATTTCCATCCATTTAATCCTGTTCTTATTGTAATTTATTTCGTGGTTTTTATTTTGTGATTTTTACAAAAATCCAAAAGTTTTTCCCTCCTTAAAATCTATTCTATTATACTTTTACTATTTTTCAAATTTTTAAATTATTTTAAGAACGATAAAATGATGTTATATAATGGAGAATTTCATCATCTTCTTCTTCTATACACTGATAAAATTTATTGACTATGCTTTTCGTAAGTGTAGTGCCGATGTGACCGCCATTTCACTTTTTTACACATCAAATGCCACAACCGAATCTAAATTTACATGTTTTGTCATGGCTAAACATTTTTTTAACATATGATTGGCATAAAACAAAATGTTTTTCATCAATTTTTTCAATTAAAAAGTATATAAAACTCTGAAAAATGGCAGAATAAAATAAAAAAAATGTCAAAAGAAATGATAAAAATGCGAAAGATCCAGCGGGAAGTTACAGGGACAATTTTTGCCGAGAGTATATTTCAGAGATAAGAGAAAGGAAAAAATATATTTGCCTGATATATAAAATGCAAATCGATCAATGCGTGGCATGTATTGATTGAGAGATGACGAATTCAGGATTTGGAATGCGATTTGAGATGGAGGTTGAGGTACGTAATAGGGGAGACAGCGGACCTTCATTTAGGCCTTGGTTAGTTTTGGAGAATTCATTCAATGCAATTTTTAAAATTTTCATCGGTCTTAGTGAGTGAAACAGTTTCATTTCCAGTTTAGGACATTCTGATGGACATTTTAATAGCACTTTAATAATTCTTCTATTAAAGGATGATTTAATCAATGATTGTTAATAGAGTTCAGCATTTTTAAGCAGATAAGTATTATTCGACATAGCTCACCTTGTTTTGATTTTATCCAATTATAAATCAAGACCAACTATAATATAAATATTTGTTTAGTTTAAATATATATATTAAAACGGTAAACTAATGATAAGTCAAATTTATTGGAATATTAATAATTATTTAATGAAACTGATTAAAAATTAAAATTTCAAGTAGATTAATTTAATTCAACATCGATTTGAAATCGAAATCGTATTAACACAAATATATCGATGAAAATTTTATGCTTGTGAAAATTTGGTGGTTTCCAGTGTAATTTTATATTTGATCAATTTATTCGTTTTTTTGTATCTCTTCCTTTTTCAATTCTTTAATTTTGCCCCTTTTTGATTCCTAGATTTTTTTTAAATGAATCGGCATCGATAAATTAAAGGTCAAAAATCATCATTATATTTGGTAATTTCCATCATTTAATTAAAAATTTTTTGTTTTTAAATAAAAAGATTTCCAATTCCTAAAAGAGTTCTTGTTAAATTTTTAATAATATATAAAATTAGGAAAATGGTAGATGCATTGCATGAAAATGCTACCGGAAAGTCGTAAAGTTAAAATTTTATTTTTACCTAATATTTTGAGAAGTTATTATTATCATTTTACATTTTTTCCATGATCCTAAAATGTCGGGGCCCGAATTTTCGAGCCCGAAAGTCGAGCCCAATGTTTTTAGCCCGAAAAGTCGGTCCTGACATGTCGAGTCCGAAGTGTTGAACACGGTTGTCGGGTAATCTACTTTGTAGGGGCACATTAAATTTTATATGGCTGATCACAAAAATTTACACCTAAGACTGATCAAAAAGAGATCATGCCACAATATTTTATAATTTTTTGCCGGATTTATTTATTCGACTGGGGCATTGAAAATTTGGAAAAAGAATGATCAAAAAGAGATCATGCCACAAAATTTTATAATTTTTTGTCGGATTTATTTATTCGATTGAGGCATTGAAAATTTGGAAAAAGAATGATCAAAAAGAGATCATGCCACAAAATTTTATAATTTTTTGCCGGATTTATTTATTCGAATGAGGCATTGAAAATTTTGAAAAAGAATGATCAAAAAGAGATCATGCCACAATATTTTATAATTTTTTGCCGGATTTATTTATTCGATTGGGGCATTGAAAATTTGGAAAAAGACTGATCAAAAAGAGATCATGCCACAAAATTTTATAATTTTTTGCCGGATTTATTTATTCGATTGAGGCATTGAAAATTTGGAAAAAGACTGATCAAAAAGAGATCATGCCACAAAATTTTATAATTTTTTGCCGGATTTATTTATTCGATTGAGGCATTGAAAATTTGGAAAAAGACTGATCAGAAAGAGATCATGCCACAAAATTTTATAATTTTTTGCCGGATTTATTTATTCGATTGAGGCATTGAAAATTTTGAAAAAGAATGATCAAAAAGAGATCATGCCACAATATTTTATAATTTTTTGCCTGATTTATTTATTCGATTGGGGCATTAAAAATTTGGAACTTATGTAGTTTACATCCGCCAAAAATTTCAAAAAAATGTTTTTCCAAAAATGTCAAAAATTTTGAGCTTGCAAGCATTTTGGTCAAGTTTTGAAAATAGTAAATGTGAAGGGACTCAAACCTATGGGACTGAACTCAAAAAATTTTTACATTTTTTGGGCAGATTATAGCTCAATTGATTCATCTTGATGAGTAGAATATGAATATACCATTCATTTCATATAAAATACAAAAATAATAAAGTTAGAGTCGTGCAAATCTGCGCAGTTCTAAAACAAATGGAATTTAATTTTTTGTAAGCTCTTCCTATTGACGATCATAAATTTCCATACTGATCCACATAGAATGGCAGAATTGAAGAATCAAATACTTTTATTAATTGTACAATCCATTATTTAATCCCAACAAATGATGCCAAATCCCAATCAGCAATTTATGCCGAAAGTGTCGCAGACAGAATTTATTTTTGCTCTTTTGTAATTTATTTTGCCATTTTTTACATTAAAATATTTTATAATTTTAGTGATCAACGATCAAAAACGTAAAAAAATGGAATTTGGCAAGGGTAAATTTTATTATCCTTTGTCGGCATATGTGGCAAATAAAGTCACAATTGGGGAATGGAAATTCTACCCCAACCAATATTGCCGTGGATTCCGCCTGCTATTGCTCTGCTGCTGCTCTGCTCAACTATTGTGCCAATTAGATGAAAAAATGGAAATTGGTATTGGATTAAGAAGATGTATTTGAAATGAAGATCAAAATTGGGAAAAAATGGAATATAAAATGGAAATTTATTCATTAAATATAGATACCACTGTCATCATAATTTTTTTTTAAATTTTTAGAACATTTCTTGAAGAGATAAAAATATTTTAAAAAATGATATTAATTCTATATGTTTCCATTACAAAAAATCATAAGTCGGCTAAAAATTGTTAAAAATTGGTTGCTAAATTAATAAAATAACTAAAATAAAAAGCATAACATTTTTTTAGTATTTTTTTATCATTTTTTGATGATCATTCCCATTCCAATTCCCCAAATAGAGTTTCGGCCTATTTTACCTATTCCCATCACCGGTGCCTTTCCCAATATAATTTCATATCAACTAAATTCTCCCTATAATTCTGTTTCGACTAATCTTATTCCCTTCCCATCGAATTCCCCAAATAAAGTTTCGTTTGATTTACTCCTCCACATCCATTTTGCCCCCAATCACGGATGCCTTTCTCAATTTAATTTCATATCAAAATTCTCACTATAATTCTATTTCGTAATCTTATTCCTGTAATTTCCTTTGTTTGATTTTACATTCCCTCAATTTTGTTTATCAAATTTACCCATTTATTCCCAAAGTTTCGCCTGATTTGATGATCACCCGTGCATTTTATTGGCTTTATAAACCTCCTCACAAATTGTCAATTATATCACTTCACCTCCCAGTTAACATTTAATCAAATCGGATAAAATTATTTAAAGACTTTGATTAAATTCAATTCCCTCAAATTTCCAATCCAAACCACAGTAAGGATTTACCAAGACTATTTGACCATCGTGTTAATTAGTCTTCAACTATTGAACACTCTTCAACCGAATTCCGAATCCGGAATATTTTCTGTGGAATCCCCCACAGGATCCTGACATTTCGGGCTCAAGACTTCAGCCCGACTTTTCGGGTTCAACACTACGGGCCCCAGTTTTCGGGCTTCGACATTTCGGTTCCCGACACTTCGGGCTTACAGACTTCGGGCCACGACATTTCTAGCTCAAGGAAAATAAATGTAAAATGATAATAAAAATTAACTTTCCAAGATATTTCTGTCCAAAATAAAAATGAATAAATAATTGCAACATCAAAATATTTTTTCCAAATTATCAAAAATGTGAACAAGTTAAAAAGCAGGTAAATACATTAATTGACTCAGATTTCAAAGTCTTACTTAGATTATAACTATATTTAAATGCATGTAAATGGACAATCCAAACCGCGGCATCCATCTAGTTTCTGATTTCCATGAAATATTCAAAAAGATCACCGATTGCCTATCATTGGCAATATATGTTTTTGAACGAACACTCCCACTTATTGGTCTAGTGTGATCAATTACATAATTCATTACGATCAAATTGGAATTCTTCTTCCTCTTTTATTACTTTAATAAATCTTAAGGCATAAAATAGTTCTTATTAAATATTTAACAATATATAAAACTTGGAAAATGGTGGATGCATCACATTAAAATGCTGCCGGAAAGTCGTAAAGTTAAAATTTTATTTTGGACTAGATATATTGGGAAGTTAAGTTTTATTATCATTTTATATTTTTTCCAATCCCAATATGTCGAGGCCCGAAGTTTCGAGACAGAAAAGTCGGGTTCAATGTATTGAGCCCGAAATGTCGGTCGCGATATATCGAGCCGGATGTGTTGAGCCCGGTCTGATGGGTAATCTACGGGTGGTAGAGGCGCATTAAATTTTTTATGGCTGGATCAAAATGAGATCATGCCACAATATTTTATGATTTTTTGCCAAATTTATTCGATTGGGGCATTGAAAAGAGATTAGAAAAATCTGTAATATAATTTAATAATTCTCCAATTAATAATAAAATAGTTTCCCAATTCTTTCAAAATAAATTTATTTTAATATAAATGGTGAAAATTCCAATTAAAATTAATAAAAAAAAAGCGATTACAAGTAAAATTTGGCAAAAAATTCCCTTCTCTTACTCTATTTTATAAATATATAGTAGTATAGTTTTTTCCGCAACTCTCATTTTAAATTACAGTGAAATAAAAAAAAAAGATAAAAATGCAAATTTCCTCCACATTAACATTCCTTTTTGTCATCATTTTGGCCATAACATTCATTCCGCAACAAATTGAAAGCGACGACAAGTCATGGACATGTGAATATTGCAACGAAACATTCACTTACCATCACAATTCTGGACCTATAGTACGATAATTGGTGAAAATATATAAAATTAGGAATTACTTTCCTCTACAGTGTCGTTTCCGACATGATGAAAATTTTTAAATATATTATATTTGGAAATTGATTTTTTTATAAAAAAAAAGCAATTAACATAAATTTGAAGTATTTTGAACTAAAATTAATTTAGAATTCAAAAAAATTTTCTATGTAGTAGAGAAAAAAATTAAATAAACAAATGTTCGGAATTTTCCCCCAGGGAAGGAGGGCTTTCCTATTATTGTGCAGTGGGGAATTGCCTTACAAAATAAATATAATTTAAAATAAAGAAAAAAATTTTTAGAAAATAATAAAATTTTTAATGGAAAAATATTTTTTCCTATACTGGGTTTCACAATCCCATTCAAGAGATATTTCCAATTATAAAAAAATTTTAAAATAAAAGCAAATTTTATATTTATCGCATTCTCACAGGAAAGGATGAAGAACTATCACTATAATAATTGCGATGCTAAGAAAAGACAAGAAGAAAAAGAACGAGACGAAAAAAGAAAAGAGGATGAAAAGCCATACTCAGATAGACCAGGATATCGTAGCCACGGACATGCCCGAGTTAGATACGGAGGTTCTTCATCTGGTAGATGACAAAATTGGATTGGCATTTTGTATCGGCAATATTATGCATTCGGACCATAATTTCAAAATATTTCCATCCATTTAATCCTATTCTATATTGTAATTTATTTCATGGAGGTTTTTATTTTGTGATTTTTACAAAAATCCAAAAGTTTTTCCCTCCTTAAAAACTATTCTATTAAACTTTTACTATTTTTCAAATTTTTAAATTATTTTAAGAACGATAAAATGATGTTATAATGAAAAATTTCATATCTTTTTCTTCTATAAACCGATAAAATTTATTGTTTATGCTGTTCAGTGTAGCCCATCGATTTGACCATCAATTCACTTTTTTACATATCAATTGCCATAACCGAATCTAAATTTACAAGTTTTGTCATGGCTAAACAACTGTAAATTTTAGTGATTGGCGTAAAACAAAATGTTGAACATAGATACCACTGTCATCATAATTTTTTTTTAAATTTTTAGAACATTTCTTGAAGAGATAAAAATATTTTAAAAAATGATATTAATTCTATATGTTTCCATTACAAAAAATCATAAGTCGGCTAAAAATTGTTAAAAATTGGTTGCTAAATTAATAAAATAACTAAAATAAAAAGCATAACATTTTTTTAGTATTTTTTTATCATTTTTTGATGATCATTCCCATTCCAATTCCCCAAATAGAGTTTCGGCCTATTTTACCTATTCCCATCACCGGTGCCTTTCCCAATATAATTTCATATCAACTAAATTCTCCCTATAATTCTGTTTCGACTAATCTTATTCCCTTCCCATCGAATTCCCCAAATAAAGTTTCGTTTGATTTACTCCTCCACATCCATTTTGCCCCCAATCACGGATGCCTTTCTCAATTTAATTTCATATCAAAATTCTCACTATAATTCTATTTCGTAATCTTATTCCTGTAATTTCCTTTGTTTGATTTTACATTCCCTCAATTTTGTTTATCAAATTTACCCATTTATTCCCAAAGTTTCGCCTGATTTGATGATCACCCGTGCATTTTATTGGCTTTATAAACCTCCTCACAAATTGTCAATTATATCACTTCGCCTCCCAGTTAACATTTAATCAAATCGGATAAAATTATTTAAAGACTTTGATTAAATTCAATTCCCTCAAATTTCCAATCCAAACCACAGTAAGGATTTACCAAGACTATTTGACCATCGTGTTAATTAGTCTTCAACTATTGAACACTCTTCAACCGAATTCCGAATCCGGAATATTTTCTGTGGAATCCCCCACAGGATCCTGACATTTCGGGCTCAAGACTTCAGCCCGACTTTTCGGGTTCAACACTACGGGCCCCAGTTTTCGGGCTTCGACATTTCGGTTCCCGACACTTCGGGCTTACAGACTTCGGGCCACGACATTTCTAGCTCAAGGAAAATAAATGTAAAATGATAATAAAAATTAACTTTCCAAGATATTTCTGTCCAAAATAAAAATTAATAAATAATTGCAACATCAAAATATTTTTTCCAAATTATCAAAAATGTGAACAAGTTAAAAAGCAGGTAAATACATTAATTGACTCAGATTTCAAAGTCTTACTTAGATTATAACTATATTTAAATGCATGTAAATGGACAATCCAAACCGCGGCATCCATCTAGTTTCTGATTTCCATGAAATATACAAAAAGATCACCGATTGCCTATCATTGGCAATATATGTTTTTGAACGAACACTCCCACTTATTGGTCTAGTGTGATCAATTACATAATTCATTACGATCAAATTGGAATTCTTCTTCCTCTTTTATTACTTTAATAAATCTTAAGGCATAAAATAGTTCTTATTAAATATTTAACAATATATAAAACTTGGAAAATGGTGGATGCATCACATTAAAATGCTGCCGGAAAGTCGTAAAGTTAAAATTTTATTTTGGACTAGATATATTGGGAAGTTAAGTTTTATTATCATTTTATATTTTTTCCAATCCCAATATGTCGAGGCCCGAAGTTTCGAGACAGAAAAGTCGGGTTCAATGTATTGAGCCCGAAATGTCGGTCGCGATATGTCGAGCCGGATGTGTTGAGCCCGGTCTGATGGGTAATCTACGGGTGGTAGAGGCGCATTAAATTTTTTATGGCTGGATCAAAATGAGATCATGCCACAATATTTTATGATTTTTTGCCAAATTTATTCGATTGGGGCATTGAAAAGAGATTAGAAAAATCTGTAATATAATTTAATAATTCTCCAATTAATAATAAAATAGTTTCCCAATTCTTTCAAAATAAATTTATTTTAATATAAATGGTGAAAATTCCAATTAAAATTAATAAAAAAAAAAGCGATTACAAGTAAAATTTGGCAAAAAATTCCCTTCTCTTACTCTATTTTATAAATATATAGTAGTATAGTTTTTTCCGCAACTCTCATTTTAAATTACAGTGAAATAAAAAAAAAAGATAAAAATGCAAATTTCCTCCACATTAACATTCCTTTTTGTCATCATTTTGGCCATAACATTCATTCCGCAACAAATTGAAAGCGACGACAAGTCATGGACATGTGAATATTGCAACGAAACATTCACTTACCATCACAATTCTGGACCTATAGTACGATAATTGGTGAAAATATATAAAATTAGGAATTACTTTCCTCTACAGTGTCGTTTCCGACATGATGAAAATTTTTAAATATATTATATTTGGAAATTGATTTTTTTATAAAAAAAAAAGCAATTAACATAAATTTGAAGTATTTTGAACTAAAATTAATTTAGAATTCAAAAAAATTTTCTATGTAGTAGAGAAAAAAAAAAATTAAATAAACAAATGTTCGGAATTTTCCCCCAGGGAAGGAGGGCTTTCCTATTATTGTGCACTGTGCAGTGGGGAATTGCCTTACAAAATAAATATAATTTAAAATAAAGAAAAAAATTTTTAGAAAATAATAAAATTTTTAATGGAAAAATATTTTTTCCTATACTGGGTTTCACAATCCCATTCAAGAGATATTTCCAATTATAAAAAAATTTTAAAATAAAAGCAAATTTTATATTTATCGCATTCTCACAGGAAAGGATGAAGAACTATCACTATAATAATTGCGATGCTAAGAAAAGACAAGAAAAAGAACGAGACGAAAAAAGAAAAGAGGATGAAAAGCCATACTCAGATAGACCAGGATATCGTAGCCACGGACATGCCCGAGTTAGATACGGAGGTTCATCTGGTAGTTGAAAAAATTGGATTGGCATTTTGTATCGGCAATATTATGCATTCGGACCATAATTTCAAAATATTTCCATCCATTTAATCCTGTTCTATATTGTAATTTATTTCCTGGAGGTTTTTATTTTGTGATTTTTTACAAAAATCCAAATGTTTTTCCCTCCTTAAAATCTATTCTATTATACTTTTACTATTTTTCAAATTTTTAAATTATTTTAAGAACGATAAAATGATGTTATAATGGAAAATTCCATAATCTTCTTCTTCTATAAACCGATAAAGCTGATTTAAAATTAAAATTCCCAGTAGGTTAATTTAATTCAAAATCAATTTGAAATCGAAATCGCATTAAAACAAATATATCGATGAAAATTTTATGCTTGTGAAAATTTGGTGGTTTCCAGTGGAATTTTATATTTGATTAATTTATTCGTTTTACTGTGTCTTCCTTGATCCAAATTTTGCTCTTCATTTTCTCTTTACTAATAATATTTATATTCTCAAAATTGCCATCTTTCTTTCTCATGTCAGATCTGTAAAAGTTGGCTAAAAATTTGATCAATTTAAATAATTAATAAACTTGGAATAGATAAAAAAATATTCAAAAAAGAATATTATTTAAAGAAATTTGAGAAATTTTATGTTGTTACAAGTTTTAGAAAAAAATGTCAATTATAATAATAATAAAATATTAATAGATAAAATTTAGTAAATTTTATATCAAAGAATAAGTTGTGTGTCTTCAATTAATAAAATAAGAAAATATAAAATAATGTTGATTTAACATAGAGAAGAAAATAAATTGTCAACAATTAATTCATTAATGGAGACATGGAATATTGTACATATGAGCAAAGATTCTTAAAATATTTAATTTAAAATTTGGAAGGAAATTGTATTAAAAAGATGAATATATAAAAAATGATATTTCAATAAATTGGTCACAAAGGAAAATGTGTCATTTTATTATTTATTTTCCATCCAATATTTAATAACACCTCTGCTAATTTTAACTTCCCCTTTTTTTCTCGATTTCATTTTCCATTTACATTCTTTTCATTCTCAGCAAAATAGGACTTCAAATCGTTGGGGATATTTCCCGATTTGATTTTCTTATTTTTGTCATCGAAAATTACGAATTTACGCTTTGCAAGATTTGTTTCAATTCGACAAGCATAAAGCATTCCCAATTCCTCAGCCTTCTCATTTGTAAACATTTGCATGAAATTTGGACTATTCAGCATATTGTTGTTAATAGAACGTTTGACAATTCCATAACCACTGAAAAAAATAGCATTTTAATTTAAAATATTATTTATCGTATTTACTTATTAATGATTAATATTAATTTTTCCTTCTTGATATTGGTAAATTTTTATTAGTAATTTATATTTAAAAATTTAAAAAATAAAAGAAAATATATGCGCTTACATTATAGCTCCAACAGCGCCTAAACCGCAAACAGCAGTGATTGGATTGGAAACAAGCATACACAAAGTTGCAATTTTCAAATAAGGTGCGCCAGCACTTGCAGCCAATCCGACTGTACCACCAATTCCACCACCTGTTGCCACACCCTTCACATATTCCCACCATGATTGGATTTCATTATTGGCATTTTCTTTCAAATATTCATTGTAAATTACCTGTAAATAAATATATTTTGTCTATTTGATTAATTACATTTATTCTTGCAAATATAAAAAGGTTTAAGATATTTCTTTTAATTAAAAAGGTAAAAAATAATGGTTTATTTTTATTACATTTAATTTTTTAAAGGAAAAAATACCTGGCAAGCAGCAAGGAAAGCCTTTCCTTCGATGACAAAATGTTCTCGTTTGCCACGGAGCAAATTTTCTTTGCCTGGTTTGGCCTCAGAACATGTCCAATGCACCATTTTATAGACATCTAATGCGACAGGAATGTGCTCATTAAATAGCTTATTAATGGTGCGCAAATCAAGTTGCAGGCCACTTCTGGTTCGCTAAAAATTTAAGGTAAATTTATTTTTAAAAACTAAAATTATGCCAATTAATGGAAAGATTTTTAAGTTTAAAAAAATGTTTTTATTTGATATTCGTGCTTTAAAAATTAAAATTATTAATTGCTGTTTTTTGTTCATTCTATAAATTTTGCAATAAAATCGTCATCATCAAAAATGCCAAATTAATATGGAAATACATGTATTTGAAATATATAATAAAAATTCTATTTATATTGCCATGTCCTATGAATAAACTACAAATTCATGAAAATAAAATCAATTTTTACCAGAGGATCTATAGGCTATTTTTTTAATCAAATTTGATATTAGAATAGATTTTAAAAAAGTAATTAAATCATTATTAATTAATAATAGCAAAGTTCATCTATTTTATATGGAGTTATGTTTTTTTATATGTTTATTTTTATGGAAATTATTATTATATTCATACTTGCTGAAATATTGCAAAAATGTGGCATTTACCGAATTTTTCGGCATTTTTTACTTATGCCATATTTTGTCGATTTTTGAGATTTTTAGACAATTTTTAATTAAATTTATAAATTTTTTCTTAAACGATCATTTTTGGTTACAATTTTTCCCTTATTAGCAACCATTAATGGAAACCCAAAATTGCTAGGAAAAATAAAAATAATGGAAAGAAAAATTTTCAGAATAAAATGATTTGAAATGAATTTTTTTCGAATTTTAAGCGATGCTATATTTTTAATAGTAAAACTATTTGGCACCCCGATTATATTTTACCTTGTGATTATTCACTGCAACTTTTATATGATGCAAAGCAGCTTCTTTAGCTCTTTTTGCCGACCATAACTTTAAGATAATAATAAAATTTTATGTAAATAATTTTTTAAATTAAATATACCGATGGAAATTCATCTGGATCTGTAAAGTCAATTTCTTTAAATGTCTGGAAGATGTTCTGGAAATAATTTAATTTTTAATTTTTATTAATTGCTTTTTTTACCTTCAGCAAACGGTGGAATTCATCGCAGGTGTATAAATAACGTTGGCCAGTTTCTAACATGCGTGATTTCATAACTTTTTCATCGATGCTACCATTTTGTTCATTAACTGATAGCATTAGATTAAACTGTCGAACCAAATGGTCAAGAAATTCTCGGCCAACTTCTTTAAAAATTAAAAAATTATATGGATGCCAATATTATTATTTATATAAGAACATTAATTAAAATACCACATTTTTTTTATTAATTACGTTTTGGAAAAAAATAAAAATTTTAAAACAACTTTTTCAGATTATTTTAATATGTAAATTAATAAATTTGATAATATATTTTTTGTTAAATTTTATATTATTTTATTTAAATATATAATAAATATTGTAGTTACTTTTAATAGTGCATTTTCCGGCAAGGAAATGCTGCTTGTATACTTTAGAATCAGAAAGCGCTTTTTCGGGTGCAGGCAATTTATAGCAATTGACATTTACATTTGGATTCTTCAAAATTGCAGCATATTTTTCTTGCTAAAAATAAATATTTTATAACAATCATTCATTGCCATTATTTTATGAATATACAATTTTCAGATGCGTTATACCTTTGAAAATATTGCCAACGATTCCATACAATCGACTCCAGCCTCACTATCAGGACAGTCACGCCGAAGAAAGAACAAATTCTAATATATAAAAATTGAATCTAATGGAATTATTAAAATATTATATGTTACTTGAAATGGAATTTTAATATTATTGACCACCCGGCCATATTTGGTATAGCGATCCAGTGATTCCAAATTTTCTTTCGTTGGCATTTTATTTATGTTATACACCTATTAAATTATTAAAATTATTGATGCTAATTTTGATATTTAAACAAAAATATATTGTCTATATAAAATTTTCTTATCAAATATCAAAGACAAATCTATTACTAATTACAGAATTGCCCAGATGCATTTGTTAAAAGATTTCTACCATTTTCAAAAATATAATTTTTCAAGTTCATTTAAATTATTTTGTAATTTAAGTAATTTTTTGGATATTTGCATAATCTTTACAAAAAAAATTTTTATTTCAATTGTCAATAGCTAA
Organism: Pratylenchus scribneri; assembly: GCA_030063045.1. Lineage (NCBI taxonomy): Eukaryota > Metazoa > Nematoda > Chromadorea > Rhabditida > Pratylenchidae > Pratylenchus > Pratylenchus scribneri. Next base: position 435,503 of record JAQSEB010000159.1, read on the forward strand.
AAGATTGATTCTTCGTTATTAATTTATGATGAATTTTATTTTAGAATTTTAATCATTTTATATTCGCTTAAATTAAATATTTTAATTTTAATTTATGGCCAAGACACTTTATTTTTGAAAAAAATCTGGCATAATCGATCTATTTATTTTTTGTCTTGTTTAAAAATTTAAGAATAACAATTTTCCAATTCCAAATAGGCATCATTTTCTTTTTTTATAAGTTAGTTCTTAAAAAATATTTTTAAATTATAAAATGCAGTATTAATTAATTAATTGATTTTAAATTTTTTTTACCAATACACTGGAGGCCAATCCACATATTGAAAAATATTGTGCATCCAGGCATGAATCATCTTTGGCCTCATTTCCATCTCTGGCCGAATTTCCGCCCTCACAATCGTGCAAAAGCACTGCAACCTCACCAATGACAAAAAGCTTCGACCACATCCAGGTGCCATTAGTTAATGTTTGTTCGGCTGAATCCCAAGCGAAACCATCAAGGAATTCCGTGAACAAATCATTCTCTTCCAATCCATTCAAAAAAGTGATCGCTTCGCCACATTCCATTTTGCCAAAAAAATAAAGCCAGAAATTTAGCACTGTGGATTTTCCGGTTCGAGCATTGCCAACAATTGAAATGCAAATGATCTGAAAAAAAATTAAAATAAATAATGAAAAATAAATTGTCGTAATTTTCTAAATATCAATTCTAAAATAGAATAAAGAAAATGTATGAAATCTATTATAAAATTCTCAAAGTATTTTTTTTCTAAATAGAAGAAAAATTTGTTCATTTTTTAAAAATTAATTCACACTATTAAATAAAAATTTCAACTCAAGCCTATGATATAATAATAGGAAAAATAAATTTTAATATTAAAATTTTTAAAAAAAATTCTATTGAAATAAAAAATAAAAATAAAATTTAATTAATTAAAATTATTAAATAGTAAAAAAATATAATTATTTATAAATAATATTAATATTTCACATATTTTTTGGAATTAAGCAATTAATTTGGCATATATTAATTAAAATAAATTTTTTACTTATTAGAATCAAGTGATGAATTTTAAAATAATTCTATTAAAAAATTAATTCTAAATTCACCTTCTTTCCATTATAACGCTTATGGAGAAGAATCTTATAAAGATTTTTCTTATCCCATTCTAATTCCCATTTGTCATTTGGTCGCTTTGAATGTCGCGCAATTTGAATGGCACGCGGATTTTCATAAAGCTCATCTGCTTCAATGTCCGCTGCGAAATTCAGCTGTTCCTTTTTGATTTGAGTTTTCTGAATCAAATAATATAAAAAATTCATATTTTTTTTATTTATTAATTTACCTCTAAATTTTGAAATTCCTCTTTTAGTGGTTCCTTTTCAACTGAAGAAACCATCAAAAAATCCGTTTCATCCATTTCCAAAGCTTCATCAATTTTGAATTCAATGTTATTTTGATCCATTTTGAAACAATAAATTTTGAGAAATTAAAAAACTTTTGAAATTGTAAAATCTAGAATTTGAATAAAACAAAAAAAATTTTATTAGCAAGTATAATTTTTATGAATTCAAATGAATAAATAAATATTTTGATTTGAGATCTATGGATATTTACAAAAAGAGATATTTTTATTAAACTCAATGCCCTAATCATTCGGAAGGACTAGACAAAAAAAAAATTTAGACTAGGATAAATTTAAACCTAACAAAATTTTTTAGCAAAAAAATTAAAAGGCATTATTTACAAATAAAAATATAACTCAAAATGAACTTAATTAGTAATTAATAAGGAATCTTCAAACAAGTACTGGTGAAATTGAATAATTTCACATTCTTTTTAATCTAATTTCAATTTCATAGAGAAGGAGTAGTCACTGACTGATCAACAATGGTCACTTGTTTGTAAGTAACCCACAAAAGAGCACAAAATTTACAAAATGAAATAATGACTATCTTTGAGGGGGATTTGTAATGGAGTAAGTTACGGCGATTGGCATTTGGCAGACCAGCAGGCAGATGGACATTTGTGCAATTTGAACACATATTTTTAATGAGGCAAAATTCACTCATAATTAGAAGGATTCCATAAATAGTTTACCAATACCCAACATTTATAGGGCATGAATAAATGTGGCTTGAGAATTGCCTCAGGCAAATTTGTGAATATTTTGCTCATGTGATCTGAGAAGCGACAGTTGAATTCTGTTTTCATTTTTTGATTGAAGAATAATTAGTATTCATTACTAATTAGTTGACTAACCATATCGGGCATTCTTTTTTCGCATTCTTTTTAAATAAAGCAGTTATGATTGTAATTAAAGCACAAATTTGAAATTTAGATAGAATTTTTTAGAAAGCATAAATAAAGATCCGAGATCCGACCCAAAAAATATAAAAATATTTATCAAATATTTATAATAAAAATAATGATTATTTTATTTCCATTTTAAATAAGCTAATTATTGAGCTCTCAAAAAAATAGGTTTCATCTAAAAATCCAGAAAAGAAATTCATATATCCTATGTTGCTCTTTGTTCACTTTTTTTTGTGTTAAAATTTCATTCAAATGCAAATTCAAATTATTTATTTTTTTTTCTAAAATAGATTGGCTAAAAATTTATAGAAAAAATTCCTAATCTCGAAAGGATATAATATTTAAATATTAATACAAAGCAATTTTATAACTTTGCCAGCAATTCTATCCAATTTTTTCTTTATTTTATTGGTTATCTACCGATGGAATTGTTAAATTGTTTAAATTCAAAAAGTAAAAAAAATGCTATAGGGAAAATGCCCGTCTTGGAATCGACATCGACAATGGGGAGAAATATTTTCTTTATTCTTCATGTCAATCAAAAATGAGCAATTTTCAAATATTTTAGCCAAAGGCAATTTCCCAAGCTGAAAATTCCATCTCCAACTGATACCCTACATCTCTAAATGTTAGGTAGACTATCTACAGTCCTCGGGCCCTGACGATAATGTCCGAATTGAACAAAAATTTGACCAAAATGCTCACGCACATTGCCGTTGCATTCATCCTATCCAAATTTTGTATTCATTTTTGGCACCGGCAATAAGGGAACTATTTTCTTTGTTTATTCAACAATAATTTAAAAATGGGCAAAATATTTTTTCTGAAGGCAATTTCCCAAGCATTTCCATTTAGGGTTAATGGACCTATACTTTTAATAATTGGTAGACTATCCACTATACAGCTATATTTATTTACCTAATCCTCGATGAGAAACACTTGAATTGTTACAAATACTTTTGTCCATAAAGTATATAAATTCAATTAATTGCACACGCGTCCCTCAATTACGGCATTCATCCTTATCTAATGAATAGCAGTAAAAGCCCATATAAAAGATGGGATTTTGGCTTCCTTTCCATTATACCCAACCTGCCTATTTCCACTATATGTAATGTTGGTAGAACTTTGCGAATCAAATCTATTTTATAAGTACACATTCTAGTTAATAAAATGCACTTGCAATTTTTTTTACCAATCTTCATTATGAATTTGAAGTATTTTATATTTGAACAAAGACCGAGATAAATCACTTTCCCAAAATTTGGTTTTTTATTCCAGTTACGTCTATTTTCTATTCCTCTATTCAACAAGTGAATTCATGATTTTTGGATCTATTCTTAATGAATCCATTTTTTGGTTCTTTTTAATATGAAAATCTTCGAACCAAAATAAATTCTGAAATAATTTTTTCCAAATGTTATTAATTAGGAATTCCAAACTATTGAAAGAAAAAATGATCCATGAGGAAATATTCTATATTACCTAATCCCATTATTTAATATTAATATTCATTTGACATGAATAATTCAAAATATTATTATAGATATTGGGATTTAAAAAATTACATAAAACAAAATTCCTAACATAGAAATATTCTATTACCTAATCCCATTATTTAATATTATACTCATTTAACAAGAATAATTCAAAATATTATTATAGATATTACGATTTTAAAAAATTACCTCAAACAAAATTTCTAATATAGAAATATTCTATTCCCTAATCCCAATACTAATATTTTACTCATTTGTCATGAATAATTCAAAATATTATTATAGATATTGGGATTTAAAAAATTACATAAAACAAAATTCCTAACATAATAATGAATGGACAACAACTACCCCGCACCAAATCCAATTCTAATCAGGTAAAATTTTCACATACAAAAATCAAATAAACATTTTTTAAATGAATATATTTAAATCGGAATTCTGAAAAATTTAATTTATATAATTTTTATTTAAAATATTTACAGAGGCCTTTTGGAGCCGATATTCCCATTGATGAACTTTTGGACCAACCGCGTGCCATTCAAATTGCCCGACATTCAAAGCGACCAAATGGCAAATGGGTATTAGAATGGGATGAGAAAAAGCTGAGAGAGATACTCCTCCATGAGCGTTATAAAGGCAAGAAGGTAAATTTATATATTTGAATTTAAAAAAAAATAAAATAATAAAGCACCTTAATTTTATAGTATATAAAATAATTACTTTTTTAGTTTAAGTTCGTTTTTTTTTTCGTGAAAAGGGTAAAGTGAAGGGTCCCCTTTTGGGTGTTAAGGTCAAGGTTAAAGGCTACCTGAGATAATTTTTATCCCAGCATATCCATAGACTATCCCTTAATGACCTTAACCCTAAATCTGTGACCCATGTGGGAACCTTTCACTTTCCAACAAAACGTACTTAAACTTAAATTACATAACTGCAAGAAAATAATAAAAAGTTTATTCTCCAATTGACAAGACTAATAAATTATTCTGGTTCAGGTTATCCTGTATTTCCATTGTTGGCAATTCTCGCACGGGAAAATCTACCTTGCTGAATTTTTATCTTCGACTGCTTAACAAAATGGAATGTGGAGAACCGATTTCTCTTTTGAATGGAAAGGATAATAGTGAATTCTTCACGGAATTCGTTGATGGTTTCGAATGGGTTGGTGGCGACAATGTTTTGACCCTTGGCATTTGGAAATGGTCTCGTCCATTTCTGTTGAAGGACATCCATGGAAGAGAAATTGTTGTGATTTTATTGGATTCAGAGGGCGAAAACACGGCTAGAGTTGGAAATGATGCTGAGAAGGACGCTTGCCTTGACGCACAATATTTTTCCATTTGTAGCCTCGCATCCAGCGTATTGGTAATAATAAAAATTAATAATAAATAATCAATTATTATGAAAATGATATAATTAATTTATATCTTACTGGTCCTTTCGTATTATTTGTCACTAGATTTGAAAAATTTTGTTTGAAATTCTTATTTATTATTCATATTTGATTTTAAAAAGATGAAAAATTACTATTTATGATTAAAATTTTAGGGAAAATTTTAGTATAATATAGTGTGATTTTTAGGGATGAAAAAACTGGAGAATGATAATATTTAATTCCTTTTTACTCATAATTTTCGTATTGCCTTTTAAATAAAAATTTTTCCAGGAAATAATTTCCAATCCAATTCTGTAAAAACGGATCCGTAGATGAAAATTGTCTCAAAATTTTTATAAGTGCAAAATTCCTTATTATATGGAAGAAAAGGGAAAAAATCAAATTGTTAGAAAAGTCAAAAAGAATTTTAATAAATTTTTTCACATTCGAATTGTGAATATTTCTTTTTTTTTTAATTTATTAATTTATTTATCAATTATTTTCAATTGTTAGGTGTATAATGTGAATGGAGATGGAACACCAAACAAAGAAAATTTGGATTCCCTTTTGCGCTACACCAAATACGGCGTTGTGGTCAATAATCGAAAAAGTCCATTTCAAGTAATAAAATTAGATTGCAAAATATAATCATTTTAAAATACTTAGAATTTGTTCTTTGTTCGCCGGAATCTTCCACGCAGTCAGGCTGGAGTTGATGATATGAAACAGCTGGCAAATTTTGCAGTGGTATAGTATAAGCTAAAATATTAAATAATTTCAATGTTTATTATACATAAAAAATCTGCACTATTCATTAAAAAATATTTTTAGCAAGCAAAATATGGCATCATATTGAAGAATTCAAATGTCAATGTGAGTAGCTATAAATTGCCTGCACCCAAAGATGCGCTGGCTGATTCAAATGTGTATAAGCAACCAGTCCCTTCGGGACTGCTTTAACGGTTAGATAGGGCGAAATGTAATAAATTATTTTTGAAAGCGCGGGGCGCTTTAAGGACCCCTAGCACGCCCTTTGAAAATGTTTGGATCTTGTGGAGAATAGAGTTCGGTGCGCTGGCCTTTTGGATATTCCCTCAAGGTTCGCTTCGCTCGTCTTGGACTGAAACGTTTGAAGCATTTTTCTGGCCAAGCCTGGCCACCGTAGACCCCCGAACCTATATATCATTTTGTAGCTAAGACTCCAACTTAGGTATCTGTCGAGCCCGATTTTTGATTTAGGTCCAAGGAAAAAAATTTTACCTGGACAAACCGGTTTTTAAACCGTTTTCGGCCCAAACCCAAACCCCTATCAAAAAAACTATAGTTTTTCTGAATGCGCGCTGAAAAGTTGCCCCTAGAATGTGCAAGTCCCAAAACCTAAAAATCCCTCGAAATCCAGATATGAATTTTTTTGTTCAAATGTCGAAAGCAATTATATATTATATAATACCGCTGATCTTGGTAGCAAAGGAAACCAAAGCCTTTGGATTTGCCTGTTTTCCTATCACGGACCAAATTCATATTGCAATCTCGCCATAACTTAAATTAAAAATTAATGCAATAGATATGTTTTTAAAATCAAACTGTGAAAAAACTGCGAGCAAATCGCCTTCATTCAATTCATAAGGAAGATTTCCAACATAAATCCACGCGGAATCCCTGTACTTTTGGTGCCAAGATTTATCTAAAATTAAATAAGTTATTTGGATTAATTAAGTGTTGTTTTACTTGAGTCGCCAGCAATCCCGACATGCAGCTCATTTTCATTAATTTTATTCAAACTTTGAATTATTGTTGGCCAATTCATCTAAAATATAAGAATTATAAAATTTAAACGCTTTAAAAATGTAGGGATAATTAAGAAGCTAAAATTAAGGTTGTGGAAAATAAATAAAATTTCTTAAAAAATATCACATTTTTCCAGCGAAACGCGCTAGTTTGATGCTTTTATATTTTTCTCTGCTAACTTCTATTTTTTATTTTTAAATGATACATTATCCCAAAATATTAAATATTTTAAATTTTGAACGGATTTAAGCTTATTCTCGAAACCGGTTTAAGCTGTCAACTCGCGCAATAGCTAATTTTAACCGCCTTTTCATTCTCTACAATATCTATAATACATTGGGTATAGAAAAATTCAAAAGGAAAAAAGTTTTGCCAATATAAACCGTTTTTTGAAACCGGTTTAAGCTTATATCTCGAAACCGGTTTGGTATTACCAACTGCGCAATATACTATTCGATCCGTCTCGTCGAGCTCCACAACTTTGCTTTTTACCGCGCATTTCTATCTCAACTCGCAAAAAAGTTATAGAGGAATTTCTGACTCGCGCACCCGACTTGGCCATTTTTGAAGATTTGTTTTGAGCTTCCTGGCCATGATAGACCCCCCAACCTATATATCATTTTGTAGCTAATACTCTAACTTAGGAGCGGTTTTTAGTTTCAAATCGATTGAGGTCCATAGAAAAAAGTTTTACCCGGACAAACCGGTTTTTGAACCGGTTTAAACCCTTTCTTGAACCCAAAATCAAAAATGCGTATTTTTCCTGGATGCGCAATAAAAAGTTGCCCCTAGAATGTGCAAGTCTCAAAACCTAAAAATCCCTAGAAAAAGAGCCTTAATTTTTTTTGTGCAAATGTCGAAAGCATCTTTCTAGTATATAAAGTTTCTAGCTGGCGAATGCACAATTGAAGGTACAATTATTCAAAAATCAATAATTGCTAAAAGAATAATTCATCGAAAAATTGCCATTTTTTTATGATTTTTTTATAATAATAATGGCATTGAAATATGGAGGAGTAAGACTTAGTAATGCTATAGGGATATAATAAGATAGGGAAATTTCTGGGAAATTTCTTGTTGTGATCCCTTCCTTAATTTTAAGAATTTATATCAAACACAACCAAATCCCCAACTTTTTTAACATAACTAAAAATGCTGACCTTTAAAAAATAGTGCTAAATCTATATTTTTGATAAAGAAAAGTTTGAGTAGATTTTGATTATTTACCTTATTAGAAAGAAGTCACCTAAAAGAATTTTAAGCATCCTATAAAGATGATTGAATAAATATATTTTAAATTAAATAGTTAACAAAAATATGCCATAAAATTTAATTTCTAATTTGAATATTTATTTATTTTTATTCTGTAGAGGTTGGCCGAGATTTTCTTGAACATCTGACTCGTCAATTCAAATTGATGCTACCAATGAATGAGAAGAATGGTCGCATTGATGACAAAGTTTTGAAGTCACGGATGTTAGAATCTGGCCAATGCCATTTGTACACCAGCGAGGAATTCCACAGTTTGCTGAAGGTAAGAATATAATTAATAAAAATTAAAAGTTAAAATTTTCAGAGTATTTTCCAGACATTTAAAGAAATTGACTTTATAGATCCAGATGAATTTCCATCGGTATATTTAATTTAAAAACTATTTGCATTTTAATGTTTCTTCTAGTTATGGCAGGCAAAAAGAGCTAAAGATGCCGCTTTATTTCATATAAAAAATGCAGTGATAAATGACAAGGTGAAATAAAAACAGAACAAATCAAATATTAAAAATATAACAAATAATTGTCTTTTAAGTTTATTTAAATTAATTACGATTCTTAATTATTAATTATTCATCATGCGGATTAAAAATTAACGATCATAAATTTAAATTTATTTTCATAAAATTTTTGATAGGATATGCTAATTATAAAATTTTTATTGTGTAAATTCATATATATACATATATATTTTTTGTCATGCGACAATATATATAGTTAAAATTTAAAAAAAAAAATTTAAAAAAATAAAATTCTTATATAAAGATAGCAGATATTTATATCTTTTAGAAAATAATTAGAAATTTTTTATTTCATTTAAAATATATTTAATTTATATATTCAACTAAAAAATAATATTGTAGCGCACCAAAACCGGCGTTCAACTTGATTTGCGGACCATCAATGAGCTATTTAGCCAACAAATTGCCATTGCATTAGAAATCTATAAAATGGTGCATTGGACATGTTCAGAGGCCAAACCAGGCAAAGAAAATGAGCTCCGTGGCAAACGAGAACATTTTGTCACCGAAGGAAAGGCGTTCCTTGCTGCTTGCCAGGTATTTTTTCCTTCAAAAAATCAAATGTAATAAAAAATATTAGACATTTTTAACCTTATTAGTCTCATCAGATAGAAAATCTTTAATTTTTATCAATAATTTTTTTGTAAATTTATTTACATAGAATGCTGCCTCTAACAAAACTAACATTTATATATTTATCAACAGGAAATTTACAATGAATATGTGAAAGAAAATGCCACTAAAGAAGTTCAATCATTGTTGAAATGTTTGCTTGGTGGTGCGGCAGGAGGTGGAATTGGAGGTTCAGTCGGATTGGCTGCAAGTGCTGGCGCTTTTTATATGGAAATAGCAGCTTTGTCTGTACTGGCTTCCAATCCAATTACTGTTGCTTGCGGTTTAGGCGCTGTTGGAGCTGTAATGTATGCAAGAATATTTTTGTTATAATTTAAGTCTAAACATATTTTGGGAATCTCGTATTTTATGCAACCCACAGATTTGAAAATTGGCTCATTTTTATTCGGAATATTAAACCAAATTCATATTGGGTTTTTATTCAACCAGATATAGTAACCGAAATCGAAATTTTATAAATTATTTTGACAAATCGTATGGCCTAATCTGGCTTTTATAGAAAGTCTGGAATCCGAGATTCCAAAAATTGGTTATCCCATGCCTAGTATTAAACGAATATCGATATTAGTAAATTCGCATTATTACCTAACAAAAAGTATATCTTTTATTATAACACAATATAATATAAGAACAGGGAAATATTTCAAAAGTGCATAATTGGGATCGATTTGAAAAAATCGAAATATGCAATATAAAAATCATAAATCTATCAAATATTAAAAAATATATTAATAATTTAATTATATTCAAAAAATTTTCAGTGGCTATGGACTTGTTAAACGTTCAATTAGCAGCAATCTGAATAGTCCCAATTTTATGCAAATGTTCACAAATGAGAAGGCTGAGGAACTGGGAACGCTTTATGCTTATCGAATCCAGATATACATTGCTAAGCGTAAATTCGAGATTTTCGATGAAAACAATAAGAAAATCAAATCGGGAAATATCCCCAACGATTTGAAGTCCTATTTTGCTGAGAATGAGATGAACCATGGAAAAGGAAAATAAAATTGAAGAAAAAAGGGGAAAATAAATTACACTGCAGAATTGCTATTGATGTTGGATTGTTAAAGTAACACACTTTCTTTTATGGCCATTTATATTGAAAATTCATTTATTATTCATCTCTTTTAAAAATTTGTATTTGTTTCCAACTTTTAATTAAATATTTTAAGAACCAAAATTCCATGCCTCAATTAATGAATTAATTGTTGACAATTTATTTTCTCTTTTATCATTCAAGCAATACATTATTTTATGCTTCCATTTGTATAATTTATTATAAAATCTGGCATATAAACATAATATATAACTCTTTTTAATTATTTCTAATTTAAATTGTTTAAAATTTTCATTCAATATTTTACAATTGTTACTATGGTTTTTTATTCTATAATTTTACCTGCATAAAATTTCATAATATTCATAATTTTTTAAAATTATTTTATAAATTAATTTATGAATATTATTTATTAAATTATAATTAATATAAAAATAAACAAATTTTTAGCGAACTTATACAGATCTGAAAATGGAAAAGATGAATTATTTGAAAAATTCAAATTTTGACAAAAAGGAAAATGAAGATCGACAATTGCTTGGCAAAGAGCAGATTGAAGAACCAAAATTGGTTACAATTGACAAAGAGGAAAATGAAGAGTCAAATATGGAAGAAATCGAGGACGCATCTGAGGTCATAAGCGAGGACGAGGATTCTGAAAATGATTTGAAAATGGAGATGGAAGATGCTTTGAAATTAAATGCATATCGAGAAGAATTTGAGACAGCAGGAAAACAGGCATTGGCGGATGGCAAAAAAATATTTGATGAACTAATGGAAATGGTAATATAATTTATTAAAATTTATTTAAAGTAATTGCTTTTTTATCATAATAAATGAAATTTGAAAAAATTTTTGAAAAATTTAGACTATTTTTCAAAATTATTTATTTTTATTTTTGTTTTAAATTTTTAATTGAAAAAATCTCTTACAGAAAATTAAAAATGAACGACATTTTTTCAAAATTAATTTTTTTTTAATGTAATAAATTTAAATTATTTAGCATCTTACTATGATGGAGGAATCCTTCACATCAAAATCCGTTCTAAAAGAGCGCAATATCATTTTTGCGAATTCGTTACTTGCCGCCCTTGGACAATATCGACTCAGTTACTCCAATAAACTGCCTTCTCCTACTCTTTTTAATGAAATTGCCGAACAATTACTCCTTCATTCTAAGGTACAAAAATATTATTTAATAATATTCCTATAGAAATACTTAAGTTTGGAAAACATATATAAAAATATCAAAATTCAATATTATATTAAAAATATTAATTTCTAATAGTCTTAAAATTTGGAAAATTTAATAAAAATCAGAGATTGGTATATATATAGGAAAATGTATATGTATAGGTGATTCTATACATATACATATACAATTCTATACATATACATATACGTTTACAAGAGGCCATGTATATGTGGATGTAGAGTATAGCTGGAAAATATTATGTATATGTAGAGGTGTTTTCCTATACATTTTGCTATACATATAGCTTGATTTCTATACATCAAAATTAAGGGAATTTCCTTATTTTTTCATATTTTTTTCTGGCATTTTGTAATTTTTTTTTCAAAAAGTGACAATTTATTTATTGCTCCATTCTGCACAAGTGTAAAAGTTGAATATTCGAATATCTTTTATTCATAAAAGCAATTATATTTTAATAATTAAAAATAATTATTGAATATGTATTTTAATATATCTTTTCAGAATTTTAAATATGGATATGGATGATATTATTAATGAACAAGAAGATGGAAATCAGCAAAATGCCGGTTCTAATTTGAATGAAATTATTTTGAATGAAGAAAGAGATGAAAATCAGGAACAAGAGGTTTCCAAAACCAAATCCAAACGAACAGATCCAGCTTGGCAATTTTTTGACATTAATAAAGAGAAAAAGGAATGGAAATGCCTAATCAAAAAATGCACAAAAACATATAAATACACAACAGAATGCCCTAGTGCAAATTTGGCCAATTTACATTTAAAATCGCAACATCTAAAAGAGTTTAAAATTGTCGAAGAAGAGAGAAATAAAAATGCAGCTGCTGGTCCAACAGTAAAAAAGCGAAAAATTGATGATCCAAAACAACAAAAATTGACATTTGCATCTGCAAAAAAATATTCGAAGGATAATCCAAAGTAGGAAACTTTCTTCAAAGGCAAAGGAACCGATTAATGAATTGGAAAAAGGAATCAATGCATATTTGAGCTGGGCAAAAGAAACAATGCCTGAAGATATTGATCCGATTGTATTTTGGGTATTTTTTTATATTTGAAAATTAATTCCTAAAATAATTTTCAGCTTGAAGCGGATTCAAGATGGAGTGTATTGAAAGAATTTGCCATTCAAACTTTGTCAGTTCCGGCAACTTCGGCGGCACAAGAGCGGATTTTCAGTTATGCAGGAATTGCGACTGAAAAAAGAAGGAACAGAATGGGTTCAGAACTTTTGAATCATAAATTATTCATCCATTTGAACAAAAGGAAAAAAGAAGGAACAGATACAGAATTTGTTCTGAACTTTTAAACCAGAAATATTTATCCATTTGAACAAAGGAAATTTGATTAATTGTTACTCGATATAAATTTTGCAATATTTATTACATTTATTGTCATTTTAAATAAAAGAAAATTTTTTTATTATAAATTAAAATTTTCGAAAATGTATAGGAAAATGTATAGGAAAACTGCTATACTCTACATATACATATACTCTACATATATATGAAATAAAAAATGTATATGTAAATGTATACTTAGATATACATGAGGTCATGTATATGTAAATGTAGAGTATAGTTAGAAAATTTCCATGTATACCAATCTCTGATAAAAATTGAAATGTGACAAATTAATGGGTGAATTACAAAAAATTATTTTCGAATTCTTTTTCATTTATACCATTATTTAAATAGGATTAAATGATTAAATTAAAATTTTTCCATAATGTTCTTTCTAAAATTTCGAATATTTCAATTTATAGCTCTAATGGTTTAGCCTGTTAATTGATTAATGGGATGTTATTATGATTATATATATTAATTATAAATAATTCCTGATTTTTTTGAAATTATTCGCATTTTCTCCATCGATTTCAAAAATTATTCATCTTAAGCTATTTGTAATAATTTAATAGGAGTAGGAGTATTCAAAATTATCCGTAAAATATTATTTTAAATGGTAAAATTAATTACTGTAAGGATAAAATTTTGAAAAAACAAATTTCCAATATAACAAATTTTAAAATTAAAAAAATAAAGTTAATTAATTAATATTTTTTCAACTATTATTTAGGAAAAAATTAACAAAATGCTCAATAAAAATATGTCTATGAAAAATGCATTATTCCATGATCTCTTGCCTTTGTTGAGTTGCGGCGGCACCAGTCTTGCAGCATATGGCGTATATGGCTTATCTGGTTCAATACCCGTGGCTGGTGGTGTGGGAATTGCCGTAGCTGCAACAATTCAGACTGCCATAAAAGTAAGTGATGCCAGAAATGGGATTTTAATTTAATATTTATGTTTCCAAAATTTAGCTTCACAAAAAGCACAAGCTTGAGAAGGCTACTAAAGCCGAGCGTATGACACCAATGATGGAAAGTGCCGATTTCACGGCATTGATGAAAAATGCATTTTTGAATGGACAAAAATTGCGAAATCTCTACGATCTGGCCTGCAATGAAGAAGCTATTAAACAATGGCAAAAGGAAATATTCGAAGAATGGAGCATGGCGGGAAAGATAGATGATGAATGATGATGAGGAAAATGGCTTAGAATGAGAAGTGCAGAGGAATGATAAAAGAATAATAATTATGCATGATTGATGTTTGGGAAAATTTAATTTTATTAAATGATGCGGATTTACAATTTTTTAATACATGAAAAATTCAAATCTCAAATTCGTTTTTAGCGCTGAAAATTACATTAGAAAATAAATTTAAAAAAAAATTCTCAGGGGTCATATAACGGGAAAGTACCAAAGGAAAATTTGAGATGGCTTTTTTCTCACGTTTTTAATTTGGAATATTGGCATAACATAATCAATCAATCAAATTCGGATTTTGGGAATTAGTAGAATGGGGTGAGAAAAATTTAGAAACAATCAAATTCGGATTTAGGTAATTAGAATGGGACGTGCGAAAAAGTTGGATAAGATTCTTCTCTATCGGGATTATAAAGGCAAGAAAGTAAATTTAATATATATATACATATTCTATTAAAAATGAAATACTAAAAATAGATTGATTACTTATGATTAAAAAATCCATTAAATTTTAGTAATTTTAATTTTTTTATACCGATTAAAAAAGTTACGTTATAAATTACCAAAAATGAAGTCAATTTTCTTTGCAACATTTATCGCTTTACTTTCTGTTGCCTGGTTGATGGCCAACAGCGAGACGGATCCGGACATTGAGGAGAAAAAAGAGTTGCGAAAAATAATGAAGATCAAAGTGTTAAATCGCAAAAAAATTCGTCTGGAATTGAATGAATTGGCCAAAAAACAAGCAAAGGATGAGGAATTTCAAAAGCTTTTGAATACAATCAACGATAATCGAAAACAGTTCGAATGGGAGGAAAAGCCAATCCCGAAGGGAATTAGCGAATTAAATGCCAATTTGGATGACACATTTCAGGTAAGGATAATTTCATTTTAATTAAAAAATTGGCATTACTATAGTATAGAGAACATTTGGGTTCGGGGTCGTTTGAAAATCGAAAAAATAATTTTTTTCGGACAGCTATTCTTAAGGTTGCCATTTTGAGTATATTAAATAATTAAGATAATTAAAAAAATATAATATTAATGCAAAAAATTAAAAAAAACACACATTTCCAGTTCGATATAATGTTGAATGAAGAGCAATCTGAGCAAATACTTACACTGACAACAATTGTTGATGCTGTGAAAAAGAATGCCAGTGAATCAAGCGGAAAAAGCAGCCGCCGTCGTCGTGGAGCAAGCATCAATGCAGCACATGATACAACAGCTAAATGGCCAAATGCCGTGGTGCCATATATGTTTGCTGCAGATGTTTGTAAGTGATTTTTTACTTAAATTGTTCAATTCATTATTATATAATTATGTTCTTTGAAAAATTTTATTAAAATAAATTTTCTCTTCTACGATTCTTTTGGATAAAATGCAAAAAATGCTGCAAGTTCTTTCACACTTTAAACCATAAAACCGAAACAAATAATAAATTGAAAAAACCCACTTTTAAGCGACCGAAGAGCGCACACTAATCCGAAAAGCGATGGACATTTGGCAGCAAAAAACTTGCGTCACATTCCAACTTAATTCGGCCGCATTCAACAAATTGTATTTCACCACTGCATATGCCGGCTGCTGGAGCTATGTGGGCAGACAATCAAGTTGGGCACAGCAGGAAGTGAGCATTGGTTACGGTTGCGATTATGTAAGTTTAAATCTGGATAAATTAAAAAAATATAATTAAATGAATATTAAAAAATAAATTTTAATTAAATAAATAAATAAATTAAATTAAAATTTATTTAAATCAATAAATAAAATTATAATTTAATTAAATTAATAAATAAAATTAACAAAATAGAATTTTTAAATTTATTTTAAAAATTTTATTTTTTATTCCTTTTTTAAGTTTATTAGTTTTTTCCAAAAAAAAATTATCAAAGGTTGGTATAATTGCGCACGAAATTGGCCATGCCCTCGGCTTTTGGCATGAACAATCGCGTCATGATCGCGACAACTGGGTGATATACAATGCGGCCAATGTGCGACCTGGACATGAGTCGAATTTCAATAAATATACGACCATCACCAACAACAATTACGGCCATCGCTATGACTATGGATCACTGATGCACTATGCAGAGAGTTAGTTAGTTTGGATGTTAACAAAAATAATTTATATTAGAAAAAAATGGAATATAAATAAAATTTAAAAAAATTATAATCATTGAAAATAATATAAAAATATTATACAAAATTTGAAATAAAATTATTTATTGGATCAAAATATCAAAACGATTTAAAATATGGGATTTTAAAAGAAAAAATATATAAAAATAAAAGTAAATATACATGTTGTAGCGAATATTGTAAATTAGTGATTTCTGGAATTTAGCCATTTGGGTTAGAGAATTTAGAAAATCTTAGCTTCTTGAGGTCGTACAGACTCGAGAATAGGCTCAATCGACTCGCCATGGTCGATTTACTTTATGGAATTTCAATTTCAGACCGATTTAGGGGCTGGGGTTAGGGTAGGGGCGGCATGGGTACTAGGGTTAGGGCTATGGCTAAGGGTTAGGGATCTCTGAAACTGAATTTTCATAACGTAAATCGACCATGGCGAGTCGAATGAACGTATTCTCGAGTCTTTACGATGTTAAGAACCCGAGATTTCCAAAATTCGCTAACCCAATTGCCTGCGTATTTCCGGAAATACGCAGATTTCCAATAATCGCTGTAACATATATAAAATAAATTAAAATATTAAACAAAGAAATGAAATTATTTATAAATACATTTTTTAGAGGCCTTTTCCAGCAATGATCAACCCGTGTTGATTGCCAAAAATGCTAAATGGCAGCGCACAATGGGTCAACGTTTGGGCCCTAGCTTCTACGATTTCAAAGTGATGAATTCCCATTATCAGTGCCAATCACGTTGTGCTATCCGAATTACCTGTCAAAATGGGGGCATCCAAAATTCCCGCTTATGCTCCGAATGCATTTGCCCACCGGGCATTGGCGGACCTACATGCGGCCTGGTCAATCCGGCGCCCATTAATGCTGGTTTGTTTTCGATGTCATGAAGAAAATCTAAGATTTTTTAAAATTGATTTTTTAGAAATTGATTTTCTAGAATTTTTTAAAATTGATTTTTTAGAAATTTTAAAATTGATTTTCTAGAATTTCTTAAAATTGATTTTTTGAGAATTTTTTTCAGATCAAGACAAATTAATTTTTATTTTGGTTCGATTAATCTTCCATTTCACTATAATTATTAGACAAAAATTATGTGATTTTTTCTTTTTAAAATTAATTTTTTTGTAAATTTTCTCATATCATTAATTTTACTTATTTTTTGTATTTTGGTTCGAATATTTTTTATAATTTATAATTTAATATTATTTAAATATTTAAAGTTAATTTAAAAATAAAAATTTATGATGTTACACGACATAAAAATTAAATCAATTTTTTAAATTACAATTTTCAGGCTATGCTCCACCCGGAGTGCCAAACACCTGTAACGGTACCACAGTGAAAGCGTTGGCCACCGCCCAAGAATTGAGCGGCCAAATCGGTTCAATCAGTACTTCCTGGCAAATGGCCAAATCCGACTATGCCTGGTGCCATTGGTCTATTTCAGCGGAGCCAGGCTATAAAATTGCCATCGAAGTGTTGGATGTGGGAAACTACTGCGCCACAGGCTGCTATTATGGAAATATGGAAATCCGCGTGTGGGATGCCAATGATTGGGGCCGAACCGGTTATCGGTAAATACGCTTTTTATATTAAAATTTTTTTAAATATTGGCTTTATTGCTAATATTAAATAAATTAGGCAAAATAGGGCAATCATGGTCGGTTTTAAACGAAGTTTTCTATTTCGATTTTTCGAAAAAGGTCAACAAAAATTTTTAAAAATTAAATTTTTCGTATTAATAAAAATAAATTTTAAAAACATCGCCAATAATTTTTCTTCGCCAATTTCTGAATTTTTTTGCCATACTCGGGGAAATTTTTGACTATAAAAATAGCCGGCAGGAAGAAAATTAGCCAAAAAATATTTCGCCAAGAAAAAATTAAGTCAAAATGACTCAATAGGCAGAAAATATAAATCAAAATATTTTAACTCTGGAAAATTTTATGCCAAAATATTTTAACTCTGGAAAATTTTATGCCAAAAATTATTCCGAAAGATGACATTTTAAGCCAAAAGAGGCCCAAATAGGGAAAAATTTTAAAATTAAATTTTGCAAAATATAATTTTTTGGAGAATAAATTACAATTTGAATTGTAATCTCTTACATTAATGCATTTTTTATAGTCTTTGCTGTACCAGTGACATTAGTCAAGTTGGCTCTATCACCACACCTGGCACACGTGCCATGATCAGTCTGTACAGCAGCAAGGATGTGCAACGTTTTCGAATTCGCTTCTGGCAAATTCGCGGCAACGGCTAATTCACACTTGAAGGGAAATTTTACTGCTGTGGAATAATAATACTTGTTAATATTTTTTATCAAATTCTTTTATAAATTTCTGGCTTTTTCATAATATTGCATTTCAAATTAATTTTTACAAATTTCTTTCATTTTTGGTTTTTCATCACAATTTGTTGCTTTAAGCATTTCCCATGCTCTTATTCATTTCCGTCTTTTCAATTCCACAATAAGATAGTAGTTATCAACATTCATTCCCGAGAGATTTTCTTGATCAATTTTCATTAAGCTAAAAATTTTAATCAGTTTTAATTTTGATGAATAAAAAATCTTTATGTAAATTTATTAATTTTGAATATATTTAAAATGTAAAAAATTGAAAATTAAGAAAATTATTTCAGATTATATTTTTTATGTTTCGGTCAAAATTCAAGAATTTTTAAAATGCTAAGCAAAAAAAATTTTTGATCAATTTCAATATATACCAAAAGATGAATCGTATTACAGGTTTATTTTTTAATTTATCATTTATAAATTAAAAAATCAATCATATAAAGGTAACTTGCATAGACATTGTTTATATTATGTCCAAGAACCGAGGGCCCAACCGAATCCAATCCAGTAAAAAATACTTTTGGAATTAATAAATTTTTTGGAAAATACTTAGCCACCTAGAGGCTAAAATGAATTTTCAAATAGATTTTTTGACCATTTTGGTCATGTAAAAAAATACTTTTGGAATTCATAAATTTTTTGGAAAATACTTAGCCACCTAGAGGCTAAAATGAATTTTCAAATAGATTTTTTGACCATTTTGGTCATGTAAAAAATACTTTTGGAATTCATAAATTTTTTGGAAAATACTTAGCCACCTAGAGGCTAAAATAAATCCAATTCACATTTGTAAAGCACAAAAGACGAATTCAGCTCATCCGACCAAAATCAAATTCAGGCGAAATTTTCATTGCTGGCTGCACTTTCGCTGTGCATTGATCATTGAATCAGACAGGCAGCGGCATTTATTGGCTCGTCTGGCATAAAATCAATGGAAGCAATTGGCCAAAATTTGCCATTTCATTTTATCCGCTCCATTGGCCAAAAGATTGATTAAGGGCAATAATTTGGCCAAATGCCAAATAGCTATTTGGCTATATCGCCCGCTTCTCTACTCCCCAGTCTCGATTTGCCGTCCCAGAGATAGAAGGTGGCAAAACCACGCGCTCTTTCTCAGTCTCTATTTCTTCCCATTTATTCGAGATTCAAAATCCCCGGAATAATTTAAAAAATGAGATGTTAACTTAATAGGCAACAGAGTTTGGTCAAATATCAGCCATTTTGAATAAAATTGAAAGAGAAAATAGAAAATATTCCATAAAATCTAACATCAAAATAACTTTGAATTTTTGAGAAGAGAAAATCGCGCGCAATTGGTTCAGACGGCAGAAAATAGAGAAAAAGGATATTTCCCCAGACACGCGATGCGCTGGGCATGTGGCCATTGGCCAATATAAACTGCATGCAATAGTGAAAAAGGATAGGTCCCAGACGCGCGTTACGCTGGGCATATGGCCAATAGCCTATATACAGTAAACTGCATGCAATTGCAGGCAACCGCTATCCATGAGAAAAGGGATAGGCCCCAGACACGCTATGAGCTGGGCATTTGGCCATTGGCCAATATAAAACTGCATGCAATAGTGAAAATGGATAGGTCCCAGACGCGCGTTGCGATGGGCATATGGCCATTGGCCAATATAAAACTTCATGCAATTGCAGGCAACCGACATTCAGGAGAAAAATATAGGCCCCAGACGCGAAAAGGGATAGGCCCAGACACGAGATTCGCTGGGCATGTGGCCATTGGCCAATATAAAACTTCATTGCAATTGTAGGAAACCGCCCCATTCATAATCTCTTTTCAACAAAAACATAAAATAACCAAAATTGTCCTATCGCCGCTCTTCACTTCACACCCCATTAACCATTTAATTTTTTCTTTCGAAAAATTTTCATTTGTACATAAAAATTGCTGAATTTAGAAAAGTTAAATGGATAGATAAATAAGCGGCCAAAAAAATGATATATAGGCGGACATTTCTTCTACATTTAAATCTCATTTTTTAGATTTTTTTTCAGATAAAATTTCTGCTGTGATTTCCTCTTATTCTTAAAATGATTATAAATCCACAAAAATTCTTTTTTCCACTTCTAATTTCTATTTCTATGGTGTTATCCAGGAATGTTGTTGTAAAACAAGAATCATTGAACAATATTTCTGCTCAAAAATCATTGAAGATTCCTGCTACAACAAAAGAAAATATTACTCCAATGTCTTTTTTGATTGAAATTGGTAAGTGAGAATTTGGGTTATGCCGATCCCCGGTCTCCATCTTCGGATCGGTCTCCGTTGCAATTTTGGCGATATCGTTCTCGGTCCAGACCGCATTGTAAAGTGCCGAATGACCGACGGACCGGATCGATGGTATCGGTCTCTCACTCTACTGTTCATGAAACCATAGAGATTGGATTTCTTGATGATAATCTACTTTTTAAAAAGGGCCAATTCCATTAAACTTGTTTCCAAGAAGTCAAATAGATAAAATGGTACCTTCCAAAAGTTCGAATCCAAAAGAAAAAATGGTATTTTTTTTAATTTTACGTTAAATTGATCTAAAAGTGGCCAGCAGAATACTTTGAAAAATTTCACAAAAAGACCCAAAAAGCCACTCCGACCGATAGAGAGAAAAATTTTCGAAAAAAATACTTGTCTTGGTCTTTCGACGGACTGAAGAATACCGAAAGATCGTGCGTTAGAACACGACCAATGCCATTATTAATTGGTCCACTTAACCCTAAGCAAAATAATGTTTTTTTCCTGCAACAGAGAATATGGCAAATCACAATGATAACTCCCTTTTGCATGCTCGTAAAATTTTCACAAATACCTGCAAAATGTTTGAAAAGGAAAAACACCAACAGGAAATTTATAATACCGAAGAGATGAGTGAAATTACTGAATTCGCAAAAACAATGTGCCAATCCACGCTCGAGAAGATTGAAACCAATAATGCAAATGAGGCATTCGACCATTTGAAAGAACTTTTGAAAATTACAAAGAAAAGCCATCAAGCAAAGACACATTCAAACATTTCAATAGAGGAAAAGGCAAAGGCAAATGAAATTTTAAAAAAGTTATTGCCGAAGCAACTTGAACATATGGAAAAGCCAACAAGTGGCATAGAGAGAAATTTCGAAGCAATTGTTCAGACCATCTTAGATGCCAAGTCACCAAATGAATTATTTGCTAGAACTTTCTTGTATAAGCTTGTAGAACTTATAAATGGCAAGGTAATTTATCAATGGGTTGATTATATGGCGAAAAATGTGAAAATAATTTTTTAAAAAAATAAATAAAAAATGTAACAACTAAAAATTTAGGGCTGATCGCATTCGTTTAAACTAACGTAAAACGATAAAACCATAGTCAGGATTCACTAAACGCCTATAAAATATCGTTTAATATATCCTAGAAAAATTGGATTTGCTATAAATTTCTTTTCCCATAAATTCTTTATAGACTATTAAAAAATTGGGTTCCCTCTTCTCTGGCGCTGCCTTGAAAGTTGAAACTGAATCTATATTCGATTTTCGTATACCCAATCCAGAATTAATTTTAAAGAAAACAATAAGGGATTTATTAGAATTTTTACATAGTGAATGAATTTTATTATATGAAAAAAATAGATCATAATTCAAAAAAAAATTTTACCGACACATGCTGTCCATCCATCATTTTTACTTAATATGAATGAGCTTATTATAAAAATTTTACATATTTAAAAAAAATTGAAAATAATAGAATTAAACGATAATGTCCAAAAAAATGGGGTACTCTCAAATAAACGAAACAAAAAATGGGTATAGAAATTGGCGTTTTTGAATTTCATGGAAATTGGAAACGGGATTCGGGGATTCACGTGGTTAGCAGGAGCGAATCCAGCGGGCTAAAAAATTCCCATTTTTCGGGCACGGGATCCCGCATGAAAGAAAATTTCGCTAAAAATCGGGAATTTTTGCTAGTGTCATGAATTTGGTTAGCGGGAGCGGATCCCGTGAGCATTCTCGTCAAAAAACGGGATCCCACTCACCCACCGCCCGTGGGAAAAATCTTGCGGGAATTCCCGTTTTTTACGGGAATCCGTTCCCGCACCCGTCTCTCTGGTACCAGATAAATGGAATAAAGGTTAAACCAGGGAACCCGTTATTATAAAAAAAAATAAATGGGGTAACCGTTTTAACCACTCAACCTATCTTAAAAAATATATAAAAAAAATCCCCCGATAAATGTAAACTTTATTTTATTATTATATTATAAATCGGCAAAAATTGTATTGTTGTGTATTTAAATTTAAAATATTCAATTTAGGTAGCCAATCATGATCGCATCAAAAGAAATAATGATGGTTATGGAGTTATGATAATTATTGTGGTTTTTTTGATTATTGCTACAGCGATGGGCACAAAGGCTGCAATTTTTCTTACAGCGTTCTGCGCTTTCACATATTTGTGTCTCGAATTTATGAGTGGTCATGGTCATTAGATGAAGTAAGAAATTATTGGAAATGATGGAATATGGAATGCATTTTATGCCACACTTTTAAATGTTTTTTTTTCTAATTTTTTTTCTATTCGGATTCCTATAGTCTACAAGAAAACAAATGGCTATTTTTTTAAACGGTGCTATGTCGATTCCTCAATAGTGCAAATGTGGGTTTTTGACTTTTAATAAATGAGAAATCGGTTTTCAAACCACAAACCTTTTACCATTTTGTAGATCTCATCGAGACGCATCGAATGGTATATTATTTGCCATGGTTTGGGCTAAATAAGAGTTTAAAATCAAAGATTGGAAAAATGATTTGAACGGTTTAATACCCTATAATTTTGACTAAAAAGCTAAAAACCATGACAAATTATATATCAATCGATGCATCTCGATGTGTTCTACAAAATGGTATAAAGTTTGTATAGTCTAATATCGGTTTCTGATTTATTAGAAGTCCAAAACCCCACATTTGCACTATTGAGGAATCGCCCACATTTGCACTGCCCTTTGTTTATTGAGGAATCGACCCCGTACATATTTAAACTATCCTAATGGAATGTTAAACTCTTGTTAAACTTTAATTTGTCTGTCTTTTTACATTTGTATTTAATTTTTTTGCAATAAATCTTTTTCGGGATTCATTCCAGTGAATTATGAGGACAATGGATTATTACACCATTGGGCTTGGCAGGAAATCTCCTTTTGGAATGGGGGAATTCTTGATCGCCATTTCGATCAAATTAATTTTTTAATTTGTGAATTTTTTAAATTTAATTTATGGACTTGTAAATTGCAACAATACATTCACATTTAATGAGCAATTTCATCCAAAGTCATTTCCCCTTCATTCTAATCATTTCCTCCTTGGTTTCGACATTTTCGATAAATGCACATCTTTGGAGATGATGTAATTGATAATTAGGAAAAGTAAATGACTGTCAGATGTGGAGAATATTGAAAAACAATACAGGAATAATATCTAATTTATGCATGGATGATGATTGAAATAAATGAATTTTCTAGCTGTTAAATGATGATTTATATAAAATTTTCATATCATTTTCATGCAAATTTATAACATTTATTCGATAAGAACAAATTTTATCGAATTTCGACCCATATGGGGGACCTTCATTTTTCAATTTTCACCTCCATGTAACCTACTTAATTAATGTGATGTTAAAAAATAAATCTCAATCAAATTCGTTTTTAGAGCTGAAAGGCCGCACCCTTAAACAAAAATAACGCCCAAATCCTGGCCAATTTGCACTTTTGTTTATGGGCAATTTTTCATTTTCATGGCCATTACCCCATAATCGAAGGATTCGTCAATTCATTTTCACTATTTTTGGCCAAGACCCAAGACATCAAAGTCCATTCACAATTTTTCATTGATTCCCATGCTAATAGCACTTTAGATTGGGTCCAATTTCTTAGCATTTTTCATTTATCCACTCCATACCTAATAGCCAATATTCCCCTACTGGATTGGATGGCGCGCGCCCATCCATTTTTCATTAATTGGGCCAATGCATTAAAGTAATCAAATTTTTCATTGATTTTATTGGCCAATTTTAGTTTAAGGGTGCGGCCATTCCATCTCCTCTTGATTGGGCCAAAATACTAACAAATAAATGGCCAAATTTATTACCATAATTGGTGAATACGTCCATCAATTTTTCGCTTTGATTGCGCTAATAAGGCATCAAAATTCAAATCATTTTTCTTTGTTTCCATGACCAATTTGCCCTTTTGTTTACGTTCCCCCAATCTCTTTGATTGGGCCAAAATTAGGGCTGAGGAGTTGGGAGGATAATCATATGAACAAATTGCCCAAATTGAAAGAATCGCTCGCTTTTCTTTCTCTCATTCTTCTTTTTCTCATCAATATTTCCATGAAACAAAGATGTGGCCTCAATTTTACCTTTCCCATCGATGTGTATATAAATCCGGCTAAAAGTAGTGGCAAATTCATTCATTCAATTACAAAATTCCTTTCATTTTTCCAATAATTTATAATTAAAATTAACACTCTCAGGAAGAAAAAGCTCTACTAATTTGTTGCCAAATTCCCAAGAATTTCTGATCAAAATTATCAGAAAAGCGCAATCCTATTCAACTAACTTTTATAATCTATTGGTGGTTTAAAGCTAAAGTGGGGCCATTCAATTTTTTTCAGTTGACACAAAAAGTAGATAAACAAACTTAATTAATATTCGTTGTCGTTTGCCCAGTGATGAGATCAATGAAAATTTTAATGAGTCCAAAAATTGAAAAATCAAAATTTCGTTGCCAAAAATCCCCGAAAACAATAAAGAAAACAAAATTGAAAAATGATCCCATCCTTGTTGGTTATTATAGCCTAATTCGAATCATTCTACTTCTACTTTTGGTTTTTCCTTTCAATTCACTCTCTACCAAAATCGCAAATATAATAATTAATTAAAATTCACTATAGCAGCAAAATGTGCAATGCCAATATGGCTTTAATCTGAATCTTAAAAAGGGAGGATGTTGTACTTAATGAAAAATTTAATTCGCTCTATTTATATTTAGATTTCAAGTTCAAAATGAAAATGAATTATTTATTCTTACTTCCAATCCTCCTTTTTCTGCTATGGGAAATTGCTATTGCCCACAATCATCTAAGAGTGGACAATGTGGTTGTCTCCTACGATCGTGATGGCAATCCAAAAACAATGCATATTTCGGCAAGAAACACGCGCCGAACATCGATGAGTCTACAATATTCAGCAAACATCTATTGCTCGCCAAACTATGGCTACTATGAATTGTATATGTGCCTAGACAACGATGAATGTGTGCACGAAATTGGTTTGATCAAATGATGAATATATTCTGTCATTAGGTTAAAAAAAAAAGTTGATAAGGCATTAGTCTGAAATGTGCCAATTGAATTTAGAATGTTATTAAGGTCAATAAACAGGAGTAATTTAATATATGGGGCAACAAGAGAAATAATTATTTGGGGCAGCAAACAGGCACAATTAATTTGTTTGTTTCAATTAAAGAGAATTAAATGTTTAGGACAGGATGATTCATTAAAAATCTATTTTCCGCTTAGTTTGTTGCATCATAGTATTATATTTCTATTTTTTTTTTGCAAATTTTGATTTTCTAGCAGGCTTTTGGTTAACAAAATTTTTATTCTAAATAATCCCTTTTTAGCAACTGAGCAAAATTTCCGTTTTGCCAATGTTGCAACACCCGATTTTGAATTCCACATCGATAATTTTACTGATAATGAACAGAGTATGGTTAGAACAGAGGATTTTTTATTGGTCATTATTGACGGAACAGAGGACATGCGAAAGGGCTTCTAAAACAAGGCAGTTCTAATTTGGGGCGAAGAATACAAATGGTAAGGGAATAATTGTTAAACTATGCATTTGCCCAAAATTAGCCGGTACCCAAAATTCGTTACAGGATGGCTAGATATAAATAAGTAATAAATAAAAAATTTAAAAATAAGATTTTTTCAAAAATGCATTTAATAATTTGGCTAAATTGAAGAAATATACTATATATATATAGGATTATTCTAAAATATATTTGAATATCAATTCCAGGAACAGTCTTGGTTTGCTATAATACTTCAACCTCATCAAAAAATTGATTATGATACTTTAATGGAAAAGCAAAAAACGACTAAATCGGAATTAAAGAAAAGGAGAGGGAAACTTTATGATGAAAAAAAAGAAATATGAAGAGCGCATAAAAGCAGATACAAAAATCTCCGATGAATTATGGAAAAAAGTAGAAGAACACGTTGAAAAAGAAAAACGCTTAGTTGCTGAAAATGAAAGATTGAAAGCGGAATTACAAAGGGCCCCCACAAATATTAATATTAATTTGGTTAATTCAAAAATTGATGAAATTAATAAAAATACCAGAGAAGCTGAAGATAAATATAAAATTTATTCTGAAATGGACACTCAAATTGATCAATTGATTGATGAAGCGAAAATAAAAATAAATAAGTTGAAAGAATTAGTTGAAAAATTGGAAAATACAATAATCGAAGAAGAAAGGAAAAATGGAATGGGAAATAACAACAGTATAGTAAATCAATTAAAACCTTTGGATAAATCAGAGCAAATACGTAAATTGGATCCAGAACATCCAGAACTTGGTTTGAGGAAAGAGGAGAAAATAAACATGGAGAGAATTAAAAAAAAGAAATTGAATTTACGTAAAAAGCGAAATATATCGGTAAAATTAAAATTATAAATTTTAATATTTATAAAATATATTTTAATAGACTGAAAATATCGATGTAATGAAGACAAATGAAAATGAAAAGAAATTTGATAAAATGCATCAGAATATTGAAAATATAGGCTACGGGATTGAAAACAAAGATGATGGCAAATATTCGAAAAAATTGGAAATTAAAGAAGCTAAACCTTTTTTCACTCCTGCCAGATTAGAGGAATTGGCCAAAATGAATGAAAAAATTGAAAAAAAATTAGAGAGCTATGGATTAAAGACAGTAATGATGGAAAACATTCGAACAAATTGGAAATTAAAGAAGCTAAACCTTTTTTCACTCCTGCCAGATTAGAGGAATTGGCAAAATGAAAGAAAACATTGAAAAAAAAACGAATGAGCTGTGGTGGATTAAAGACAGTAATGATGGAAAACATTTGAACAAATTGGAAATTAAAGAAGCTAAACCTTTTTTCACTCCTGCCAGATTAGAGGAATTGGCCAAAATGAAAGAAAACATTGAAAAAAAAACGAGTGAGCTGTGGTGGATTAAAGACAGTAATGATGGAAAACATTCGAACAAATTGGAAATTAAAGAAGCTAAACCCTTTTTCACTCCTGCCAGATTAGAGGAATTGGCCAAAATGAAAGAAAACATTGAAAAAAAAACGAGTGAGCTATGGTGGATTAAAGACAGTAATGATGGAAAACATTCGAACAAATTGGAAATTAAATGTCCTGCCATCAATCATTCCACTGTTGAGCATTTAGAGGATAAATCACCAGAAAAATGTAAAATTAAATTAAATGATATTAATTTAATTCGACAAATTTTATTCAGTGCCATTCCAAGATAAAAAGGCAATTTTCATGGGAGAAAGAATGAAAAAGGGAAAAGAAAATGGTATATATTGAATATTGATGCCAAAAATATTTTGTTTTTTTTAAGTTAATCCACATACAAAAATTGTTGTGCCTAAATTTGCTGATGTACATCTGGGAAATTTGAAATGGGAATGTGAAAATTTCATGACAAAAATGCAGAAAATTGTCGCAAATGGGAAAAAATTGCCATCGAATTGGAAAATAATGTAAATAATAAAAAAGCGAAATTTTTGAATTTTCTATAATTAAAGGTCAAAATGGAATATAGACCATTATTGCCGAGTGGGAATGGCCCTGCATTTTTTTTGTCTCCAAATTCAATTTTTTTTGTCTCCTAAAAATTGGAACATTCTTTTTGTCTCCAAATTCAATTCTTTTTGTCTCCAATTGATTTCTCTTTTTCTCTCTCCCTTCTTCATGCTTATCTCTCACTCCTTTTGCTCTCTTGCTTATACAAACGGTTCCATGGGTGCGCGGAAGTCAAAAAGAAGGTGCGCGGGATATCCGGATATATGGGGATTAAGGAGGATTAAGAGGGATTAAGCCTCGAAATGGATGCGAAATGGCTCGGAAGGTCATTGGAAGGTCAGGGAAGTGTAACAGAGGCCCGGAGTGCACGGGATATAACCGGATATAAGGGGATTAAGGTGGATATAGGGGGATTAAGCCGCGAAATGGATGCGAAATGGCTCGGAAGGTCATTGGAAGGTCAGTAAAGTGTAACAGAGGCCCGGAGAATGCGAGAGATTAAGCCGGATATAGGGTGATTAAGGTGGATTTGAGGGGATTAAGCCGGATTAAGGCCTGGAATCGATGGGCGCAGCCCGGTTTGGGCTGTTATGCTTCCGGCTTCGCGAGATTCCTATGCTCCGAACCCCTAACCCTAATCCTTAGCCCCTAACTAAGCTTAATCCAGCTTAATCCATCTATATCCACCTTAATCCCCCTATATCCGGCTATATCCCGCGTGCTCCGAACCCCTAAACCCCTAGCCCCTAGATCCCATGCCGCCCCTAATCATAACCCTAATCCCTAGCCCCTAATTAAGCTTAATCCGGCTTAATCCCCCTATATCCACCTTAATCCCCTTATATCCGGTTATATCCCGTGCACACTCCGGGCCTCTGTTACACTTCCCTGACCTTCCAATGACCTTCCGAGCCATTTCGCATCCATTTCGAGGCTTAATCCCTCTTAATCCTTCTTAATCCTCATATATCCGGATATCCCGCGCACCTTCTTTTTGACTTCCGCGCACCCTTGGAACCGTTTATATAAGCAAGAGAGCAAAGGGGATGAGAGATAGGCATGAGGAAGAGAGCAGAGAAGAAGGGAAATCAATTGGAGACAAAAAGAATTGAATTTGGAGACAAAAAGAATGTTCCAAATTTTAGGAGACAAAAAAAATTGAAATTGGAGACAAAAAAAATATATGCCAGTGGGAATTGTTCTGCGAAAGTGTTGGGCGAAATGGTGCTGAAACATTCCATATTAAATGCATCGAATATTGCCAAAGGAAGCAACGGAAAAGATGGAGTCCAAAATGGCGCGGTGTCGTTCTGCCAATCCTGCTATAGTATTTCGTTTTGCCAATCTTTCATTTTGCCAATTTTCATTTTGCCAATCCTGCTAAAATATTTCATTTTGCCAATCCCCCTATTTT
This sequence comes from Pratylenchus scribneri, assembly GCA_030063045.1. Taxonomy (NCBI): domain Eukaryota; kingdom Metazoa; phylum Nematoda; class Chromadorea; order Rhabditida; family Pratylenchidae; genus Pratylenchus; species Pratylenchus scribneri. The sequence continues at coordinate 465,525 of JAQSEB010000159.1, forward strand.
TATTTCAGTTTGCCAATAATTTTTGCCAATATTGTTTTTTATTATTTCCAACGTTATTCTAAGCATAAACAAAGCCAAGTTAGGTCTACCCGGGGGTTTTCGACCATCCTGAATCCAAATCCGGCACCGGCATCCACTTTTCGAAATTTTTTAATCCTAATATTATTATGAATAATTTGACCCATAATGAATAAAATTCAGTAATTTTCAGAGAACAAATAAATAAAATGGATAATTTCAATATTCGGGCACAACTACAACAATTGCAGAAAAAACGTCGGCGTATTCAACAGGAAGAAGAGAACGAAGTGATTGTGGATAGAGTTGTTGAAAATCCACTGGACCCAGAATTACAACAAATTGGCGGAATCGACAACGAAATTTCGGCAGTTGAGGACAATGGTTTAATTGAATTTGAGAAAATTGGCACTGGAATATGGCATCAAGGTTTGATTTATAATAAAAATTCAAGAAATAATTTTAATTTATAAAGGACATAAATATGTCCGAAGCACAAAAGATTCAAAATCATGGAGGTGCGCCCTGGACCGCGACCGCAAATGCAAGGCCACAGCCATAGTTGAAGAAATAAATGGAAGAATTATGGGCAAAAGGAATCAAAAAGAACACAGAGAACCTCCGGCAACAGAAAAGCAAAATGCCGAAAAAATGCGTCAACAAATCAAGGAAGGAGTCCGAGCAGACCCGAAAGCAAAAAGAGGCCGTGTGATTGCTAAAGTGAGAAATGCAGCGGGCGAAGAAACATTTATGGCAATGGGCTCGGATAATGCTCTAGCCATTGTGGCGCATCGGTAAGTAAATCTAGGAAAAATAGTGGCAACCAAATATTAATTAATTTATTATTATCAGAGAAAAGAAGAAAATGTTCGGGAATGCAGATACGGCGAATGTGATGCAAATGGAACTGCCACAGACGCTTACTACGAAGAATGGCCATAACATTCTCCTTTATGATTCGCGCCTACACCGGATCCATGACAGAAGGGTGGTGCTGGTTTTTGCACATCCAAAGGTTCATTAAAAATAATTTTAAATTAAAATTGGTAATTTAGATGCTGGAGATTCTTTCCGAATGTGAAACGTGGGCGATGGACGGCACTTTCAAATCGTGCCCGAAAAACTTTAAGCAAGTTTTTGTGATCGGCGGCTTTGTTGGGGCAGCTGTTGCTGGACAACAACGAATTGTCATTGCGGCTCATGCCTTTCTTCCGGGAAAGCAAACACAATTCTATGAAGAAGCATTGAGCGCCATATCCGAAGAAATTCAACCAAAGAAACCAATGCAAGGTTGGCTCATTTAAAATTTTATTATAAAATATTTTTCCAGTTATTTCGGATTTTGAAACGGGCATTCGCAATGCAGCAACAAATGTTTTCCCTGATGTGCATTGCAGAGGCTGTTATTTCCATCTGGGCCAATCATTGTTTAAAAGATTGAAGAAACTGAAGCTGGACGTCCTTTATGGAAAACAAAACAATCCTGAAGCATTGGCAGTTCGAATGACATTTCGGTTTGTAATTTATAAATTATTTTATTAATGAAAAAAATTTAAGACGGCTCTTATGCCTTGCATTAATTCCAATGGCTCATGTCAACCGTGCATTCTACATTATTGTCAATGCCGCACCTCAATCTGATGAAATTGCCAAATTGCTCTACTACTTCAAGAGCACATATATTGGTTTGACATTGGATGAGGGCGCAAGAAAAGAGAAAGCATTTGGCCGAGTTCACCATCATCAAATGCTGCTGCAGATTTCGCCAATTGGTATATTTTAATTTATGTCAAAAAATAAGTTAAATTTAGCACGAAACAATCCCAGCTTTGGCCAAAATGATTATTCGAATCAGCCTTTCAATTCCACGCCAATAATTGTCGTTCCACCACGTCCGCGCCGACGTTCAGATGATGCAATCATTCACCCACCAAAACACCCAGTGGCATTTTGGAATGTCCATGAACAGGCCATTTCTGCAACAGCCAAAACAAACAACGCAATGGAGTCAGCCCATTTTCATTTTGCGGTAAATAAAAAATTCGTAATTAATATAAAAGGAATTCAGAAAGATCTCCATTTTCATCCTTCAATGTCCGAATATTTGGGAGCATTTTGGGAAGATTTCGAAAAGCAATACGACAACAAAAGATCTGCCGACAAATTCAAGCAAAACGCCATCTCAAATATGTCATTCGCGAAGCAGAAGTGATGTTCACACTCCAAAATGCCCGCTATGAAAATCACCAGAATATTATGGACACACTGAATTTGTTGGCATTCCAAATCCAGGATTATACCGGTGGACTACATTATGATGGTCATTATTATGATGATGAAGAATCGCCAAGTGAGGATGATGAAAATGATGGAACAAATGATGAAAATTCTAATCCAACCGAAGAATTTATTCGTGCGATTAAACGCCCAATTTCCCGATCCCCTGCTTCAACCATCAATTTGGACTTTCCTAGTACCTCATCCCAATCCTATACATCTATTTAATTTTTGTTATTCCACATTTATTCCTTTCAATTATTGCCCAGTTATTATTTTATTCAAGTCAGACCAATTTATTCACCAAATTGCAAACCATTATTTTATTGCTCAAACTTGAATTTATTTAATTTCGTTGCAATTTTTCCATTCCATTATTTATTTTTTTCAATTTGATTCGAGAATAAATTATTTGGCCTTATTTGGTAATATTTCCATGAAAATCTGGTGCCAATTTTATTTTAATATCATCAGAATCGAATTCAGCATGCTCGAAAACCTAAATGATAACGAAATTGCCCGAAAATCCATCCCCGAATGGCGAAACAAATGAAAATGAGGCAAATTGGCAAAATGAAATAATTTAGCTGGATTGGCAAAACGAAAGATTGGCAAAATGTAATAAAAATAGGGGGATTGGCAAAATGAAAAAAATAAGGAGGATTGGCAAAATGAAAATTGGCAAAATGAAATATTGGCAAAATGAAAGATTGGCAAGATGAAATAAAATAGGAGGGTTGGCAAAACGAAAGATTGGCAGATTGAAACTCCGCCGGTCCAAATCGGGGAAGCGCCTCTAACTAAAGAGGAATGCAAAGAGAAATTTCAAAAAATTGGGCACGGAGAATCGAAGGTGAAATAATTGAAGGATTTTATTGTATAAAATTGAATAAATTATGTGCTTTTTTATAAATTAATATTAATCAATTACTACTTCAATATCTTTTAAATTGAATTATTTTAGAATCGTCATAAGCGAAATATTGATGATGCTGAAATGTGGGAAAAATTGTCCAAAATTGAACCAAAAAAACAGGCAAGTTTAACTTTTGTTAAATAGTCCATATTCCGCCAAGATTCATATTATTAAGAAATTAATTTTATATTTTTGTTTGACCATTTAAATATATAATTTTGTAAATTAAAAAGAAAAATTCGATTTTTAGGCTTTTCTCTTCAAAATGGCTTCGAATGATATGTTAACAGTGGGCAGCATTGGTATTGATGATTATCTGAATGAAATTGCAGAAATAACAAATGTAAATGCGGCACAATTATTAGAATATAATGTAAAAGAAATTGAAGACCTTGGAAAAAGATTTGATAAAGAAATTTTCCATAAAATTGCACCAAAAAGAATGGAAATGATAATTGCAAATGCTGAGGATACATTTAAAGATGTTGTAGGAATTTATTCATCGCTTCAAATGTTAGCAAAGAATAACGAGAAAATAGAAGAAACCATCAAAAATATCGAGGAAAAACAGGTATAATAAAAAAATTTAAATATAATTTATATTTATAATTTTTAGAAACAAATGAAAATAGATGGTGTTTCCATTGAGGAAAAATGTAGAGAAGAATGCACTGCATTGATAGAACATGATGAAAAAATAGCAAATGAAGAAAAAGAAAGGATTAAAGAAGAAATTAAAAAGGAAGGTAAAGGAAAAGAAATTGTAGGACAAACAGGGACAAAAGAAGCGGAGGTGAAACACAAAGACGAGCCGAAAAAAACGGAGGAGAAACACTCAGTGACAAAAGAAATTGAGGAGGAAGAAATTACAGAACAAAAGGACGACGGGCCAAAAGAAATGGAGAAGAAAAAAGAGGAAATTAAAGAAATCGAAGAAAGTAAAATTGAACACCATGGAAAGCAGGAAGCAATTGGTCATGCCAGTGGTGTTTTAAACAAAATATATAGCAAAAGCAAAGAATATTTGATGAATATTGGAAATAAAAGTTGGGAAATGGCTTCAAATTCCAATATTGGGAAACATTTGGGAAATGCTGGAAAATATGTTGGCAGTAAAAGTTGGGAAATGGCTTCAAATTCCAATATTGGGAAACATTTGGGAAATGCTGGAAAATATGTTGGCAGTAAAAGTTTGGATATTGCTGCCAATGCTGGACACGCAGCAATTCAAACGGCATTAAAAGCAATAATGGCCAAGAAACCGGAAAATACATCAAACATTGCCGCTTCAAATCAACCGGTTATAACTCCAACAGACACAGGAGCCCATGTTCGCTTGGGACACCAAAACTTTGAAGGAAAGGTTGAGGAACCGAAAGAAAATTGAACGCAATTCGTCGATGAGTGAAATTCGATCAATCGACAATTTTTTTTTAATATTTTATATTACACATTTATTCTTGGGTGGGTTACATATCACAAATGTCAAACCGTTCATAAAAATTTTTTTATATTCATGGGCTCATTTCATTATCATATCATAAATCTAATCTTTCACATAAATTATATTCATAATGAATATGGTTATATTTCTTTTATAATTTTGAATTTCTCTCTCTTTAGTTGTAGCCAATCATTGCGCAAATCAATTTTATGATCGCATACAGAATAAAGGTTAGAGCATATTTCAGTGTTTTTTTTTACATTTTATTGAAATTGATAATATTCGCTAATTTGCATAATGTAAATTAATCGGATGTATATAATTAGTGGCAATTAATTGCAGAATTAATTGATATTATTCATTTTTAGTATTTACATAAAATAAACAATATTGACCATTTGGTAGCATTTAGTAATTCGACAATTTTTCTCTTTTTATGATATTTATATTTCAAATTCAAATTCAGTTTCACAAAAAGCACAAATTTGAGATAGCACTGCTTCCAGAATCAAAACTCGAGTAAAAACCAAATTATCTCCATTATTTTGTGTTCTCTATACTATTTGTTTCAATATTTTCAGCAAATTAAAATCCAATCTTCAAACAAATTATCTGAAAATTTATGGAAAAAGTTATTTATCCCAAATGGAGTATAGACAGTAGAAGTAGACACATGCTCAAAGCAATTTTTAAGAAATTTTATCAAATTTATTTACATCTTTTCTTATTTTAAATCAGTTTTCTACTCATCAAAGACCAAGCTAATAAAATTTAATTGAATTGTCAAATGCAAAAACAACTAAAAATTGCTCTAGGCAAAATGCCCGTCTTTGAGACAGCCTCGGCATCAGCTAATGAGAATGTTAATCCGCATAAAAATTTTGCTTCTCTTCTGATTGAATTAATTGAATTCAATTATTTAATATATTTATATTATTGTAATATGATTTGGAATTGGCATAATTTTCATAGCCGAGTTGTTCTTTAATTACAATTCTGGAAATAATCTTTTTCATTTAATAATATGATTTGAAATTGGAGTAATATTAATTGCTGATTGTTCTTGTCGTCTACAAATAGCCTTGAATAATGTAATAGATTTTTTAAATTCCTTTTTAAAAACATTTCGATAATCCATACTAAAATAAAAAAGTAAAAATGGATTTATAATATTTCATATAATCTTAAATTTTTTTATAACCTATTATAATAAAGAATTGGCGCATTCGACATGGCTCCAATATTCAAAAAGAATGTACTCGTGAACAAATTTAAAAACCAAAATTGCAATTGTGTTAATTGTAACAGGGAGAATTTGTAGAGCATTGGTAGCAAAAGACTGCTAATATAAGCGATCACATTGATCAAGACAATAAGTTGGAGGGAATGATAGATTTTTTGTTGTTTTTCGGTGGCAATTTCTGAACTAAAAATTTTAAAATTAATTTAGAATGGTCGGAATCAGCGCAAATGAGTTAACTGAATTCTACAAATGGTATAAAAAATTTTATTAAAAACAATTTTAAATAATTAATTTAAATTATAAAATTGCTTTAAAAATGAAATTATTTTTTTTTTATTTTTTTTTGTTATTTCAGAAAATTTATATTTATATATAGTTTTTCAAAACATACTGTTTTTACAAATTATTGTTTTTTAAGGACAAATTTTCTGATTAAATTTTCTCCAAATATTTTTGTGTTTTTATTCATTCAAACATTTTATTTTTTGATTCATAAAAATTCGGCGTTTTTGTTCATCCAAATATTTTGTGTTTTTGTTCATCCAAATATTTTGTGTTTTTGTTTATCCTAACATTTTGTATTTTTGTTCATCCAAACATTTTGTGTTTTTGTTCATCCAAACATTTTGTGTTTTTGTTCATCCAAACATTTTGTGTTTTTGTTCATCCAAACATTTTGTGTTTTTGTTCATCCAAATATTTTGTGTTTTTGTTTATCCTAACATTTTGTATTTTTGTTCATCCAAACATTTTGTGTTTTTGTTCATCCAAACATTTTGTGTTTTTGTTCATCCAAACATTTTGTGTTTTTGTTCATCCAAACATTTTGTGTTTTTGTTCATCCAAACATTTTGTGTTTTTGTTCATTCAAACATTTTTATGTTTTTGATTCATCCAAACATTTTGTGTTTTTGTTCATTCAAACATTTTTATGTTTTTGTTTATCCAAACATTTTAAGTTTTTGATTCATAAAAACTTTTTTGTTTTTGAAACAATTTGTTTTTTAGATTCAACAAAATATTTATGTTTTTGATTTATCCAATATTTTTTTTCATACAGAAATTTTGTGTAAATACCTGTCTTCAGCTTGATTATGATCAACATTAACAAATATGCCAAAATTGGTGCACAACTGATAATCAAATTGAATGTCCAATAATAGGGCCCAACGCTGGGCATAGTAAATAAATCGCTAGTAGAACCTGTGCAAGGCCATTCAGGCAATATATTTGCCGCTTGTATCAATTGTGCAAATTTATAGGTAATTATGATTAAGTTGGCCAGAAGAAGGCAAGAAATATATATTCTCTGGTTCAATTGACGATAGTAGAGAGGAGCCAATACGGAAAAGAGTCGATCGAAACTGAGAAATACAACTTGATTGAGGCCGGCAATAACGCCAATGGCAGAGTAACTTTGGAAAGGCAGAGCCAATCGAATCGGATAAAAATTGATGCCACTCGAGGCGATAATCAGAAAATGGAAATGACCCAATTGATGGAGTATACGAAAGAATGCTTCCAATGCAAGCAAAATACAGGTGTTATGTCGAAAAGAGGAACTGAATTTATATACAAGAATAGAAATATTCGAAAAAAAATAAAAAACAAAATGATAAAAAATTCTCATTATTTTTTGCTAGTCAATATAAGAGGGGTTTGTCTTTATGGGGTGGATCAATATGAGGAGGAGGTTAATTAGATCAATATAAGGGGGAATTAGATCAATATGGGGGAAAGAGTTAACCACCTTGGTAAGAGAATGGCAATATTTGCCAAGAATTGACGGGCATCTGGCCCATCCTCACTCAATCGGGTATGTCTGCTTCTAGTTGTCGTACAGCATCTTGAGTGGACTCAATCGATTCGGTATGGTGGATTTAGTATATGAAATTTCATTTTCAGACCAGTTTAGGGCTAGGAATAGGGTTAGTACTAGAATTCTGAGGACGAGGAACTCGTGAAACCGGAATTAAACTGCTTAAACCATTCTGAAAAAAAATTTCATATAGAAAATCACTCATTATTTCATGGCGACATTTTCTATGATTATGACGGGCAACATTATGATGGATGACATTTTGTAAGCGCGCCAAATTATCTGAATTGCTACCGATTGGTGAAATAAAAAATTGTATACACGCGATGAATGCGTGAATTCCTTTTAATTTTAATCACTCATAAAATTTGCCTTTAAATTTTGAAAATCATACAAATTTGAATACAATTGCTTTACATTTAGAAGAATAATATTTTTTTACTTATAAGCAAATCGTATAAAAAATAAATTGACACGAAATGTGGGAAGAATTTCTGAAAATTAATTAATTAAATAAAAATTTTAAGTTGTTAAAAGGACAGTAAAATTAAATTGTAACGAATTTAAATTTTTGAATATTTAAACTCATTGTTTTATGAATTATATATGAATAAATTTTATCAAAATAATCAATTTAATATTATTTTATATTGAAAATTGGATAAATGCAGAGTATTTTATTGATACAGGCATTTTTGTCAATTCAGGATTTTTTTTATTCGCAATGGAACAAATTTGAAATTTCATATATTATTAACATTGGAATTTATTTTTGTTAGCATTATCACTGGAGTCTGTCCATGTATACTGTAATTTATTAACATTTTTGGTATTGACATTTTTCGAAGATCCATGCAAACAATTATCAGAATACTGTAATATAGAATAATTCGAATCAAGTAATCAGAAAAAAAAACCATGGTTGAGTTAGACAGTAAATATCATCAACCCATATTATTTGTGTCATTGTCATATATAGCAAACTTGTCTTGTTAATGTTGTCTGAACTCATAAACCATTGTCCTATTGATTGATTTGTTACAATGATTCGTAAAAATATCTAAAAAAAATTAATACAATTAAAATGATTATTATCTTATTTTTAAATTCATCTTTTTGGGCGCCAACTTAAGAATAGGAATGTCTCTCCGATCCATTCCGATTCCTAATAATCAGTTGTTTTATAGAAATGTTTTTAGTAAAGTTGTCCAAAATCATTTTCGATTTTAAAAAAATTGAAGGAGTTTAAAATGAAAAAAAACGAAAATAGAAAAAACCGTTGATATTTTTCAAAAACCAAAAGCTTGGATTAAAAGCCACATTATGTTTGCAAAATTGATTTTGGATAACATTAATTTAAGATTTAGTGACACTGTGAGATACCGGATATTGAATTGTCAATTTTTGAGTGAAATACGAAGGATTTGGATTCACATTTATTCAAGTTAATTTCATTTAGATTAAATTTAGTTGAGTGGTACTTGCCTATTGTCACTGAATTCTTTGGCATTTACAACTTCAACAAATTTTTTACTTTTTTTACACTTTACTTTTCTCATCCTATTATTAAAAATAATTATTATAATAAATTTTAATTTTTTTTTCCGCTAAGCTAAATTGTTTATATAATTAAATTTAATTTCGGAAAAAAACTTACAAAAAATAGAGTGAATAAAATTTGAGGTATCATCATAAAGATTGTGACGATTAATAGATTTAATTCAATTTTATCAACAGTTTCATTTGAATGAGATTTATATTTATTCTTCCTTAAAATAAACAATGCTGTGAAATTCACAACCAATGCAATAGTGCAGCAGAATGTGACAACAATAATCATCAATAAACTTTGGTCAAACTAAATTTTTAAATATATTTTTTTATAAGTATTTGAAGAAAAAAAAACATATAGATAATTTTATTTAATAAATATCAATAAAATATATAAATATTTTATTTTGATTTTCCTTATTTTTTCTAATAATAATTCCCTCTATTTGAAGCCCTCCCCTTTATTAATAGCTCCATCCAAATTTTTTCGTATTTGATTTTTAATTATGCTTTGAATGGTAAAAACATGTTTTGATTTATAAAAAGATATTGTGAATTTAAAATTGTAATTTAAAAAAAAACCAAAAAAATTTTTATATTGAAAAAATATATTTTAGTATATATAAAACATTATATTTTTTGCAAATAAAAATTATTTTGCATCCATTTTCCCTATCTAAAATTTAATATCCCCTGTATACCTCTCCAGTGTTTCAGAAATTTAATATAACGAGAACCGGGAATATTAACAGTTGAAATACCGAGATTATATTTCTTATTAAAATAATCATAATTTACTTGGTAAAATTGATAATCAACGGGTGATGGATAAACAACCAATGTTGTCCCATTTATAATTGTTGGTATAAATTTGCCGAATGAGAGAATGCGATCAGATGATAGGATGCAAGCAATTGCCAAAAATATTCCAGTTAAATATATAGATAAATTTTCCCAAATCTATTTGATTTATTACTAAAAACTTTTTGAAGATGATTTTTATAACCTTTTTATGCCGGAATGGAAAGCAAATTCCACTTAGACGATTTAGCGAAAGGGCTAAATGGAAGAAAGATTGCATATATGCGGTAATGTTGATGGATGCACAGATCAAACTTATCCAACGGGCCTTTTCAAATGAGGAATAGAATGCGATGAAAAAGGGCCAATAAGAAAGACGATAAAAGATGTAATCCAGAAGGAAATGGCAAATATCCTAAACATTAATTTTAATAATTTTAATTTAAATAAAATTACAAAAAATCCATTGATGATTATCATCTGGAAAAAAGGTTGTTTATAAAATCGTTTTTTTCTGATGAGAATATAGAGTATCCGAAAATACAAGCATAATGAAGCAAATTCATAAGGTGCCAAAAATATTATCAACCAATAGGCCAATTCCATTTTTCGTTCGTAGTAGTATTATCGTCATATAATATATAAGAATTTTAAATGAATATTCTGTAAATCTGTAACTGCATTTTCCCGGCAATTATGTCATATTATATTTATGTTGAATTAATGAAAATGAAAACAAAAATCCACCAGAAAAATGAAAAGGGAGTTACCAGCTTTTCGTGACAAACACAAGAAAATATTAAGATTTTTTAAAAAGATATTAAATAAAAGTACATTTATTTTCAATTAATTCTGTGAAATACATGCCACCGTGAACAAATTTGATTGAAATATGAATGTTTAGTTTTCGAGAAATTCCATCTCGAAATCATTTGCCATTTTGGTCTAATATCAATAAGACAAATATATTTGTAAAATGGTAACATAGAATTGTATGTTAATTTCGATTTGCAAAACGATCTGGAAGCCCTGAATTCTATTCAATTAAATACAAAGTTTCTATGTTTTTAAAATTGATTTTCTCATATAATTCATTTCACAATTTTGAGTTAAATAAAAGTCTTTTTCCCTTTTGGGAAATATTTATGTTGAATGAGAAATTTTTAGTTCGAATAAAAAAATTTAAGAAGAAATTTACAAAAAATTGTCGTTAAGATAAATTTTAGAAATGATAAAAATTAGGAAAAAAAACTTAAATTACATACAAAAAAATAGAGAATTAAATATTACATATATTCTTCTCTCATCATCATCAATTCTGTTATTATTGCATTCAATATATATTAATCAAAAGCTAAATTTGGCTTCCTTGAGATTCGCATGGCCCTAACCCCAATCCTAAACTAAGTCCTAGCCCTAAACCTATAATCCTAACTCTAACAATGAAAATTTAAATGACCATAACTTTCTTATTTTTGAGTTTTATTAAAGACCGATGGCAAATTCGAGTTTCTCTCATCGAAGATGCGTGGATTTATTTATAATTTGACCAAAAATTGCAAAGTTTTTTCGAATTCCAGCACAATGAGGGTCCGCCCTTTACTTATTCAATTTTATTTTTTATATAAAGAAAAAAAATTTAATAACATAGCCAAATAAATAACTTTTTCTTCATCCATTAATGTCTTTGCCATAGAGTGAGAAATTTTTGACTATAAATAGCCTACAAGAAGAAAATTAGTGAAAAAATATCTCGCCAAGAAAAAATTAAAATGAAAATTTATTTTCATTATTTAGAAAAAAATTGATAGTAAAATTTTAATTTTTTTTTGAATTTTTAAAAAATCATCGAATTGCTAAACCATTTGCATTATTGTTTGAATGGATAAATCTGCTTTCGAGTTTAGCTTATAGATTCCATTGCGAACTTGTACTTTTTGTTATTTGTTTCATCAATTTTTTGAAATTGATGAGACCAACAATAACCAAACTTAACCAGCACATGAGTTGACTGGGAAGAAGGATTCTTTGTTTTTATTTATTTCATTTTCTTTATATATATTTGGCTAATTTTTTATTTGAATTCAATACAATCTTTTTCGATAAATTCTTATTTCATCAATTTTACAAAAAATACTTTAAAAATAGATTTTAAAATCATTTTTGAAATGGAATTATTTGTAATTTTAATAAAAATTATATAAGCTTTTAATGGTTTTTAAATTATTGACGAACGGAATAAAAAATTTAATATTCTTTTAAATAAAAAATATATTTAATCGCTTTCTAAAATTGGATGAAAAGCGTTTTAAATGGGTTATACATTTAAAAAAGTTAATGGCTTTTTAAATAAAATTTAATATTCTAAAAGCACTATATTAAAAATAGATCAATTTTAATTTTATTTTTCATTTTAAAAATTTATAAAAAATTTCCATCTAAATTTACAACCAAAAATTATGTCTTACATTAATATTATATTCATCATCTTCGGAATTTCGGTGATGTTCTTTTTAGGAGGCAATGCTGGTATCTACTATTTTTAAAGTCATTAAAATTTACTTTTGGTAGAAAAAAAGCTAACGAACGCTAAAAGGATTCTAGTAAGGTAATATATTATATTCCATAGTAGAAAACTTTTTTGGGATGAAACCATATAAATCCAATTCACACAAAATTCGGTTTAAATCTATAAATCCTTTCCATCAAATCATAATATTAAAATGTTTTTTTATCATTCTTATTCTTTGCCATCTTGAAGGAATTGCCCATTCTGTAAATGGTCCCGCTTGCTTTGGATGCCGAAAAGCCCTCAATGCGGGCTTAATTCCGAAAATCCAACAATACCTCACACAATCTATAAGCATTTTCAAAACGGCCTGCTGGGCAGGAGATGTGCCTGATGAAAAATGCAATGCCACTTTCAATTCTATAGTTTGTTTCATGACATTTTTAATATTTGCCAAAATTTAGTATAAATATTTTGGCGATTCAGGCGCCCTTTTTCTTTGTACGATGGGCGGTTATTGTTCACAAAACAATGGGACTCGCCCAAAAAGTTTGAAATTTCGAATTTTTTCAATAAATTTTTATTAAAAATTTAAAATTAGCAAGTTAAAAAATTAATAAATAAAATGTTTAAATATGAATTAAATTTAATAAAAAAATATTGTAAAATTATTTTCATTTTTAATGTGCGCTAAAATTTTGAAATTTAAATATTTTAAATACCGTATGACTTCTAATAGAAGCCACAAGATTTATAAAATTCATAGACCCTCCGAGATGGGAAATTTTCGGAATTTTTGAAAAATTAAAAATTCTTATTTCGGCTTAATTTCACCTAAAAATTGGTTATTTGTGAAAGAAATTTCAATCGATAGGGGGCTTCTATTAGAAGTTTTTCAGTAAATTCTAAATAAAATTATAAAAATTTCATGTAAAAAATTGATAAAATTTTTTTAGAATTAATTTCATTTTTAGTCCCGCCCATTCGCCGTCGACTAATTAATGTTGACGGGACTGGCGGTGTGTGCATTTCCATTCATCGCATTGCGCAATGTCCAGATGGGACTACGGCAATTCACACGCAATCAGCCATTGTTAGCATTGCATGCTTTGTTGATGGATCCAAGGACGCGAAATTTTCAACAGAGAATATGAATTTGCCAATTGAATGTGCGTAAATAAATGATTGGTGCGGAAAAAAATGATGAAATAAAATAACCATATTAAAATATAATTTAATTCGATGATGAAAATTTAGTCTTAAATTTAGTAAATTTTAAAGAAAAATTCATTTTTCATTATAAATAAAAAATCATCAGATGATTTTTAATTAATCAATTTTGATTTTATTATCAATCAATCAGTCATGCAAATTATAATTGTAATTTTCGCAATCTATTTGCAATATTTGCTGATCCGGGTCACCACATCTGAATTAAATTCATATTTATTTCATAGCCAAATTGGATAATGATTTTATATAAAAATGGTAGTTAAATTAAAATTAAGTTTTTAATATTGATTTAAATCCCAAAATCCATATTCTTGAGTAAATGGAATATTTATTTGAATAAATTAATACCAGGCGCTGTGCAATATGGGCCAAACGAGCCAGAAATAGCGCCGATTTGGGTCCATTGATCTGATGCTGGCTTTTTCATCAAAGGGCCACCGCTGTCACCCTTTGGAGAATTCAATATTTATAAATAAATTAACAACTTTTTTCATATTTTAATGATTTAGGGGAACTAGGGCTATGGCAAAGAATAAGTTATTTTCAAGAAATAAATAGGCAGAAACTAAAATTTCATAAATTTTATATAAATATATATTCAAAATCTGAAGCATGTTTCCATGAGATAGAAATAGAATGAATGCTTATGTTAAATATTTATATTTAGGGGGCAAAATGGGGCCTTTTTATAAATTATAAACCTTTTCCTATTAGCACCGAAACCAGGGGAAACCGTTATGTTTTTCGGTTCTTGAATTTTGCCCGGAAACAGTGTTTTCCTGTTCCAACTTTTTTCAATCTGTTCTGTTCCTGTTCTGTTCTCGGAACATGGAACAGTCTAATTGCTCTGTTCCTGTTCTCTGTTCCAACTTAGAACAGGAACAGGAATAGGAACAGGAACAGGAACAGAACAGATTTTCTATTCTTAAACTGTTCCAAAGGACAAAATTTTTTTCAAAAAATTTTTGACAAAATTTTAATTTTTTAAAATTTTTTTTTCCCAATTCTTAATAAAAATGTCAAAGAGAAGTAAACGAAGGTAAGTACCAACTAAAAAGGAATATCATTTCATACATATCATCAAGCATAAATCTTGCGAAAATTTCTTTTTTTGACCAAAAATATTCGGCATGAAATGAACGATTCGGGTCCCTCTTTGATAAAAGATTTCACAAAAAAATTCAAGTCCTTAATTAATGCTTTTCAGGAACTACAACCAATCGGTGGGGGCTCGGGGTTGGGGAAGATGGGTGAATTCCCTTTCCCTAAACGAAAAATGTAAAAAAATTAAATGGTGATCCTTTAGTTTATGTATTTAGATCCAAATTTTTGGCCATATTTTGGGTTGGCATCAGAAATTTGAGAAAGAATAAAATTAAAGCCCCAAGAAAATTCAAAAATTTTATTCCCTCCCCGGTAATTTCCCCTGATTTACGAGTTCATCAGGAACAGTCTAGGAACAGCCAATTCTGCACTGTTCCTGTTCTGTTCCTGTTCCAAAAAATTTTCAAACTGTTCTGTTCCTGTTCTGTTCTAAATCATGGAACAGGAACAGGGACAGGAACAGGAACAGAACAGAATCAGAGGAACAGGGAAAACACTGCCCGGAAATCAATTTTTGGTATTTTGTATCGAGTAACCCTTTTTAGTTATTCTTCCATATATGGCCTTTTCTGTTCTAATTTTTCACTGCTGGGTAATTTTGACAAATTTTTTCCTTTGAGGCCATTTTTATTTAAGCGGATCCAGCAGAAAAAAAAACAAAGAAATTACTGAAGAAAATATTTAAAGCCATGAAAAAAATGAAGTTGAAATGGTTCTGGGAAAATTTAGTGTCAAAAATTATTCCGAAAGATGATATTTTAAGACGAAAGAGGCCCAAATAGGGAAAAATTTTAAAATTAAATTTTGCAAATTATAATTTTTGGCGAATAAATTACATTTTATTTTATATTGTAATAATGCATTTTTCCATTTAGTCTATGCTGTACCAGTGACATTAGTCAAGTTGGCTCTATCACCACACCTGGCACACGTGCAATGATCAGTCTGTACAGCAGCAAGGATGTGCAACGTTTTCGAATTCGATTCTGGCAAATTCGAGTCAGCAACGGCTAATTCGACTTGAAAGGGAATTTTCTGCTGTGATGGACATAAAATTGAAGAAGAATGGGAATAATAATAATATATATTTTTAATATTAAATTACATTAACTCATTCAAACTCTATATTATATAATATTTTGTAAAATTTAAGTAAATTCTGGTATAAAAATTTTTATTTCATCGACAATAAAATAGATCTTTTTATTATATTTAATTTTGACCAAATAATGTAAGACTATCATTCAATTAATCTTGATTAATGCTTATTAGGTGAATAATTGAATACTTTTTGATTAATTTTTACCAAAGTTTATTTTTTATGTATCGAAGAAAGGGCCAAATTATTATAAACATTCTAATCTTTTAATTGTTCTCATTTTATCTTTAAAATTTTCATGGCTTTATAAGGGTATAGTAAATAATATTTATTTATTAATTTTAATTAATATCAATTTCTCATTTTTTTACTATATAATCCGCATTTTGCTTTTCTGACTGAATTAAATGAATTGAATTATATAATATATATTTATTTTATTTTATTTTAATATGATTTGAAATTGGTGTAATTTTAATAGCCGAGTTATTCTTTAATTTTAATTCTGCAAAGAATCTTTTTCATTTAATAATATTATTTGAAATTGGAGTAATATTAATTGTTGATTGTTCTTGTCGCCCACAAATAGCTTTGAATAATGTAATAGATTTTTAAATTCCTTTTTATAAACATTTCGATAATCCATACTAAAATGAAAAAGTAAAAAAATGGATTTATGTATTTCGTATTATTTTAAAATTTTTATAACCTATTATAATAAAGAATTGGTGTATTCGACATGGATCCAATATTCAAAAAGAATGTACTCATGAATAAATTTAAAAACCAAAATTGCATTTGAGTTATTTGTAACAGGGAGAATTTGTAGAGGATTGGTAGCAAAAGACTGCTAATAATATAAAAATAAAGACATTTAATTTTAAAATATGAATAAATTTATGCATGTAAATTCAAATTTTGCTCTTATGACCGCTGTAAATGATGAATTTATTATATATACAATCTAAAAATTGACAAAATTCACATTGTCAGAGTCCCTTCATCTCAACATCTTAAGCAAAATATTAAAAATTTGTCTTTATAGGCAATTCTCAGACCATTTTTGATTCATGCCCTATTATAAAACTTTGGAAGCTGGCCAACTATCCATTTTGATTGAATTAATGGATGATCTCGGATGATCCAAAACAAATTCAAATTTGTAAATCACAAAAGGCGAATTCAGGTCATCCGATCAAATTCAGGCGAAATTTTCATTGCTGGCTGCACTTTCGCTGCGCATTGAATCAGAGAGGCAGCGGCATTTATTGGCTCGTCTGGTATAAAATCAATAGAAGCAGGTGGCCAAAATTTGCCCTTTCATTTCATCCGCTCCATTGGCCAAGAGATTGATTGAGGGCAATAATTTGGCCAAATGCCAAATAGCTATTTGGCTAATATCGCCCGCTTCTCTACTCCCCAGTCTCGATTTGCCGTCCCAGAGGTAGAAGGTTTCAAAACCACGCGCTCTTCCTCAGTCTCTATTTCTTCCCATTTATTCGAGATTCAAAATCCCCGGAATAATTTAAAAAAATGAGATGTTAACTTAATAGGCAACAGAGTTTGGTCAAATTCAGCCATTTTGAATAAAATTGAGAGAGAAAATATTCCATAAAATTTAACATTATAAAAACTTTGAATTTTTGAGAAGAGAAAAGCGCGCGCAATTGGTACAGACGGCAGAGAATAGAGAAAAATGATAGGCCCCAGACGCGCGTTGTGGGCATGTGGCCATTGGCCAATATAAACTGCATGCAATTGCAGGCAACCGCCATTCATGAGAAAAACGATAGGCTGAAATTTGGGCGAATTATTGGCTCTCATTCGCTCTTATAAGCTTAGAGGTTCGCTTTTCCATCCCTAAGACCATGTATCTAAGTGCTCCGACTATTTCATTGGGACTATCATTATTCTGCGTTCCACTTATTTGGCGAACAAATTGTTCCGAAGGGCGAGATTTGTTAAAGTTGCCAAAATTGTTAGTATTATTATGAGTCCGATTATTCACATTAATTCTTTTTCCATTATTCTTCCCAATTCCATTTGAGAATAATTCAAAGTCTCCAAAATCATTTTTCTCGATAATCTCGATTCAAAATTTTCCAATTTCTCATTAATTTTTGTCGTCAATTCTCTTCTCATCATTTCCATCCTATTTGCAATTATTCAAATTGTTCAAAACAGTATTGCAACTCCGATTACAGCTCATTTTGAGTCTGTTCGAATTTTGTAAAAGGGTTCTCATTTCAACCCAAAAATTATTTACATTGTTATTATCGGCGGAATTTTCATTAGGATTGCCGTTTGCTGCTACAATTTCTTCCGGATTGCTTTGTTCGTTGGCATTTTCAGTATTATTTTCGCAGTCTTCAGCTTCCGAATTATTTGAGCTTTTAGCGAACCTCCACCTCCCTTTGCTGTCCCGCTCTCGAGTCCCAACCATGGCAAATATTTTGAAGATTTAATAGAGCTTTACTCTATTGAAGAAAAACAGCAAATTGAGGGAGGCCTTCATTCGGTGCTACCAAATACAACCGTGCGCAATGGATGTGCAACGAAATAAATTAAATTCAATTTATTTAAAGTCAATTTATTTATTTTCCAAAATTAAATTAACGAAATCACTTGATGATAAATTAAAATTAACAATATTGAATTAATTGGGAATGTGTGTGTGGAATTGGAAATTTGATGAAATGAAAATGGAGAGTCAATGGGTCCAAAAAGGGAAATAGATGCCAAATATCAATTTAAAATTATGACAATTAATCAATTTATTACACTCGGGGTACCCTCTAGTCTCCTAAATGTAGACTAATATGATCGAATTCGACGTTGATCCTATAGCAAAATGGGGAAAACTTTTAGCAGAAAATAATTGGGTATGGCTAAAAATGGAGGCAATACGGTCAAATTCCGCGCAAATCGGCTCGAATTAAAAATGCGAGGGGCAAATTCGGGAGATTTGTTCCAATTAGTCAAAAGAAGGCTAAAATGATTTTGAACGCTGATTGCTAAATTGAGGTGATTTTGAGTAAAAAATGGGTATAATTGGCAAATTTGAGGAATGATTAGGAAGGAGTGAAGGGCAAAGATGGTCATTTGATGGGAAAAAGGCAATTTTCTAGTCAACCAAAATACGAGGCAAAAATTTGAACTCGAAGAAGACCAAATAATGGTTGCGAGTGAAGAACCGGCATAACGGTGACGCACTTTTTTCTGGGTCTTTCCCAGATTCAAAAATATTAAATGATGATGATGATGGGAAAAGGAGGATGGGCAAAATGGAATAGCTGTGAGAGATGGAAGTAAGGAGGAGGAAAAATTGCTCTTCCGGTCCACAATTGCGCAAATAAAAAGTTTGAATTCAGAGCAAATTGGGCGAGCGAAATGGAAGGTGGGAGCCATATTTTCCCGTTCAATCTCAGATTAAAATGACCCATGAAATAAGGGGAGGGAGGGGACAAAGAACCGAAAAGGTTAGATTTGCCCGCAAAAATGGAGGTAATTGGGGCGAGTTTGCCAATCAACATTTGGCAAAGAATGAGGATGAGGACAAGTGCCGTATAATTTTTAATTAAATAAAACTTCTAATCTATTTTCAATTCAACTGGCGAGCGAATGACCACTTTTCAATTGCAAGATCAATATAATTGGATGAATAATTTCTACATCATTTGCCGTCATCCAATTGAGCAGCAACCGACAATCAATTTGGAATTTTTGGAAAATAATTACCCGGATTTGTTCATTTGGAGCCCTTATCGCCTCCACAGCAATTATCCATATCCCCGTTTGCTGATTGATCGGCGAATGATCTGTATTTAAAGAATATTGAAGAGTGGAATGGATGGGATCATCACATAAAAAATACTTATCAATTTATTTCATATTATTTTTATTTTTATGCGACATTTTTGATTCGAATTTCAAACTAATAAATTTTTTAATTTTTTTGAAAAAAAATTATCAACTGCATAATTTAAATAAAATAAATATAATAAGAAATCACAGCTCACTATTCATTAATAGAATTTCTAAAAAATAAATTATAATTAATTATAAAGAGAAATATATAAAATGGCGCAAAAGTTTTATAAGATCTTTGATTTTGATCATTTCAAATATTTTTTGAACAATTCTCTCAATTTGTTCCATTTTCAATCACATTTCGCCGAATTTCTCACCGAATTGCAAAACCATTTGCATCATTGTTTGAATGGCTGAGACTGCATTTTTTTATGTGGCATTCTCACGTTTTATTGCCAATAATTCTGTCTGGGATATTTTTTTTCAAAAATAATTTTCTTGTCCATTTCTTCTATCGGAATTCCATTTTCATTCGAATTCATTTTTTAGAAATTATTTTTGATGAGCAGATATTGGAAATTAATTTTTTTGAAATTTTTACTCCAATTGATAAAAATGCAAATATTTTAAATTTTTAGGTTCAAGATCAATTAAAAAAAATAAAATTTTCCACTATTCAATCAATCCAATATCATATTATTTTCGTCCCATCAAAATGGGGAAATATTTGAAATTTGCTCCGAATGAATTTCCCAAGCGTTCCGTCAATTCATAATATAATCCAAAATTGCCCATTTTTTAATAATTTCCCCCCGCTATATTTTATTGTGGGAACTCTCTGGGAATGGTGAATCACAAAAAAATTTGCCCTAGGCAATATCATTTAAATCCTCATCTGCTGAGCTGATTGGTGCGCATCTAATAACCAATGGCTTAGGGGCGTGTGTGAAAATTATTTCACTATAAAAGATTGTCAATGCCGGTAGCCAAAGCTGCTCATCATTTACCAATTACAGATGGCATAAACTTCTTCTCAACTGGATAACTTGAGAAATTATTAAAAAAAACACACCAACAATGGAAAATCGGAAGATAAGTAATTGGATTTTTAAATTACAATAATTGTTTCTAAAAATACTGTATAATTTATCAAAGAAGGTAATTAATTGCTAATTTTGAAATGATGCAAAAAAAAAGTTTATAAACGCATTGTAAATGATGAATAGTGTTGATTGGTGGATCTAGTCTAGAGAATTATTGGACCTAGAGGAAATAATTTTAATTTAAACAATTGAAGAAACAATTAATCGAAATTTTTAAAATTACATAAAAGATATGAAGATGAGAGATTAATGACTTTTTACGACTAATCATTTTGATAATTGAAATAAAGATAAGGGGGGATTCTTTGTAATGACCAGGTGGAACCGAAACTCAAAAAAATCGAAACGAAACTAAAACATCGAAATTAAATCGATAATCGAAATTTTTCAAAAAATTTTTAATCTAACAAAATTTGCAAAAATGCTGAAAATTGAGAAAAATGAAACTTTTTTATTAAAAATTGATTTATTAAAAATATTTAAAATTTGCATTTTGGTATGCAAAAAAGATTATTGTAAAGAAAAAAAGGAAATTTTCAAAAAATCTTCCAAATTTTTGATTGAAACTAGCAAAGGGTCCCCCTTTGTCTTTTTCGAAATTTTTCGAAACTCAACACCTTTCGAAATCAAAATCGAAACGAAACTAAAACATCGAAATTTCGACGATCGAAATCGAAGTTTCGGTTCCACCCCTGCTGCTGACTGATGAAGGGGAACTTTTTCTGTGCGGAGGTTCTATTCAATATCCATATTAATAATATTACAAAAAAAAAATAAAATATCAACAAACATAACGCAAATAGCGTAAATGCTCTATTAATGTGCCCTATGTACCAAAAATTCCCTACCCCAAGCCAAATTAATCACTTCTATAGGAAAATGTTGAAAATTATTCCCCATGAGGGATATTATCAGAGCATAAGTGTATATGTGGTGTCGGCTTACTCATCAGGAGCCTCTGGCTCTTCCACCGTTGTTTGATGACGAATTATTGTTATTGTTGTGGAAAATGACATTATTGTTATTGGTTTTCCATGCTACCATTGGTCCGCATGCGACAACCTGAGCGGTAAAAATTTTTTAAATCTTTTTTTCTGTGAAATTTTTGTGAAAATAAAAATTTTTTTGTGAAATTTATGTTAAATAAATTTTTTTGATGCTTTGTTAAAATTATTTTCTATTAGATTGTATTTTTTAATTAATATTTATATTATTATAACACAACCTGTGAAGAGTGGCTTTGCGAACTGGCGCGAAAAATCCATGGAAATTGCCTGCAGAATGCCTTGCGATGCTCATCACTAAAATCAATTTTTTATGATTTAATTTTGTTTATTTAAATTTTTTTTAAATTAAATTTTGGGGCGCCCTATAGCACACGGAATGTTCGCCCCAGTTCCCTTGATTTCAAGGGAAGTTTCCCTCAATTTTTCCCCCGATTTCGAGGGAAAGATTTCCCTGTAGTAAAAGAAAATTCCCGGGGAGGTTTTGCCTTATTTTTGGGGGAACTTTCCCTCGAAATGTTCCCCTAGAAATAGTAGGGGAACTTGCCTACCTCTTCACCTTTTATTTAATTTAATTAAAAATATTAAAAAATAGATAAAAATATAAAATAAATTGTGGCTAATAAAAAAGACTCTGCTCTATTTTCCTATATAAAAATTTTAATTTTTTATTCATGTTAAATATTTTTAAATTAATTTTGAAAATCAATTTTAGGTTCACAAGAAAGCCCAGATTTTTTTACACATCCCTATGGAAGAAAAAATATTTTAAAAAATAATAGAATTTATTTATAGATTTTTAAATAATATTTGTAAAAAGGGAAGATTCCCCCGATTTCGAGGGAAAGAGGGCGGGATTCCCTTGATTTCTTTTTTTACCAAATTTCCCTTGAAAATGAGGGAAAGTTCCCCAGAAAAATTCCTCGGTAAGTTTCCGGGGAATCTTCCCTTGTTCTTTTTTTACGGGCCCAGGGGTCGTGCTATATACCATTCGACTCCTCTCGGCGAGCCGAGTCCAACGGTAACAAAATTATGTCCAGGACTTAACCGGTTAAAAAGTTCAGTATGATAAATCAATAAAAACCTCAAAAGTGAAGGGTCCCCTCAATAGATCGAAAATTTTTGTAAGTTTTTTGGCAAAATTACACCCGGGCGATATGTTAGATTTCTTTAAGACTCCTCCTATGCTCCGAGCCTCTAAGCCCTAACCCTATCCCCTAAACTTAGCCCCTACTCTGAGACAAAAATGGCCATAACTTTTTTATATTTCGGTTTTTTTTGCTTAACCAATGGCAGATTCGGACTCCTCTCATCGAGACGCGTCGATTGAGCTATAATATGACCAAAAATATTCAAAAAAATTTTTTCGAGTTTTGACCCATAGGGGGGCCCTTCACTTTTGCGATTTTCATGATGTCATAACTTTTTTAATGGTAAAGTCCGGGACATAATTTTAGTACCATTGAAATTGAACTCAGCTCGCTGAGAGTAATCGAATGGTATAATCGTATGGCACCCAACCAGAAAGTTCCGAATACTATATAGTTATATAATAATGCCAAATTTTGATAATAATTAAATTTTAATAATGAAATTTATTTATATTAAATTATTAAAATTTATCTTTATGAAAACCAAAGAGAGATCTCGAACAGGCCATATTATATTATATTTCTCGCCCTTTTTTTGGCAAAATGGCTTGCCTGTTCAAATAGAGCACAATGGGATCGGTGCCGGCCGACAGGCAGAGCAGAATATTGGTGGCGGCAGCCCACTGGCGCTGCACCAGTGGAGTCATCCCATCGAGACGATAGATGAGCACCAAACCTTTCATTTTATTTTCTTATGTATATTCCTCGCGATTTTTTTTTTAAATTTCATTTGAAATTTCCGATCAGATTTTTATCTCGATTTGTTAAAATGACGTGGTCCGAAAATAATCTATGTTTTTAATGTTTATTAAAATTTTTGCATAAAAGAAATTGAAATTAAAATTTTCATCTTATTCTTATATCAATTTGTTATAAAAAATTTTATACATCTGTTTTTTTTAATTTTCAAATTCATGCAATTAATTACCACCCCGTCCATTACTTTCTCACTCCTCATGTAAAATTCAAAAAAATTTTTTATAATTACTAAATTTACCAAGCTCGCTGATGGACCAGCCTGCGACTTGAACGGCAAGGATGATGAGCAGCGAACGAAAAATGTGTTGATGAGGGCTGCCTGCTTGGAATATTAAACTTACTGATTGGAATTTTACTATCTTAATTATAATGAAAAAAATTTTTTTTTAAATTATTTCAATTTTTCAACTTTTTATTAATTTAAACTGATTTTATAATATATTTTATAATTTTTTAACTTTTTCACCCACTGCTTTCTTCATTAGCGCCTCTGTGTCGCAAATCCCAAAGCAACTTGGCCCAGAAAACCATATAGCAACAAATGGAGAGCAAACTAATGCATAAAGCGCTGGTCATCAGCAATGAGGTATTGTCAGCCAGCAGGTCGCTGATTGTGCACAGCCCGGGATGATCCGCTCGTTCCTGCTGTATTTTCATGAACACAATGGCCAGAATGGTGGACGGATACAGGGCGGATAGAGCCATCATTGCACACAAATACAGTCGGCCAGTGTATTGAATATGCCTGTATAAATATAAGGAGTTTGTCAGCTTCTCTTATTCACAATTTTTATAACTATTTATTTGGCGGAATTTTGCAAAAAATTACAATTTTTTAATAAGTACATAATTTAGAAAAAAAAATAAAAAATTCGGAATTTTTTTTCGTCAATTTTTATCGGTAATCGCTAAGCTGTATTCAATGATTATGTTAGAGAAAATATAAAGCTTTTCAAGCGTAAAAAAATTTATAACTCCAAGGGATAGCCGTTTTGAATTGATTTTTATATTCGAATTTTTCAGGCAAAAAATGTCAAGCCGCCGTCTCCCTCCGACCCAAGCATCACAAACAAACACACCGCCATATTTTCAACTTTAAATGTTTAAAACTAATGTTAATAATTTGCTTCATCTAGGCGGCATTTGTTGTTTTTCTACTTTTTGTGGTTTTTTACTATTAATAAAATAGAAAATTAGATGTGAATCAGTGCTGCGCCTTTCGGATTTTATAGCTCTGGCTACAGCTCCGAGCTCCGACCCTTCAAATTTTTCGTCCCGCTCCGAACTCCGACTCCCAAAAATTTTTACTGGAGCCGGAGCTGGCACAGGTGTGAATATCTATTTTTAAACAAATTATTTCTCATAATTTGCCCCCATTTATGGTGTTTTGTAACTTACCAAAGGGGCGTGAAAATGCTGATAATTCGGTCGATGCCAATCACCAAAATCATGGCAGGTACGTTGAAGAAGCCGAAAAGTGGAAGAAATTGGATGAAGAAACATTGGAAAATAGGAACAGAGGGAATGGAGGGAATCAGCGTAATGAGAAAGTAGATGGGTTCACAGCATTCCAACAAAATGTTGCAGCAGGCACAGTAGCCAATTAACACTTGGCATATGCCATGCAATTGGCTAGAAAAAAAACATTATAAAGGAAGAAATTTTAACATATAGTGGGTTTTTTTCATCGGATCGAGTGATAGCTCTTTCGATAGAGCTCGACTAGCTCTATCGATCTAGATATGGAAGAAGTTGCGCCAAGTTATTTAACAAGTTTTGCAAAGTTGCGCATGTTGCCGCACAACTTAGAATTACTTCGCGAAATTACACCCGAGCAATAAGTTAGACTTCTTTAAGATTCCTATGCTCCAAGCCCTAACCCTAATCTTAGCCCCTAATTTTAGCCCTAATTTTGAGATTAGAAATGATCATAACTTTCTTATGTTTTACGGGGAACCAATGGCAGATTCGTGCTACGCTCATTAAGACGTGTCGATCGAGCTATAATACGACTGAAAAATTTCCAAGTCTTGATCCTTACGAGGTCTCTTCACTTTTTCAAATTTCGGCATACTGTTTCTCAGCCCCTATGTGGTTTTCGAACTTCCTCCATACCTAAATCAACTCAGTTTCTCGAGTTCTTTCGAATGTGATATCACTCGACCCGAACGGACAACTAGAAAAAAACCCTGATAAGTGAAGAGTACCATAAAGGAATTTTAATGTTTTGTTTTTAATAAACAATTTAATTTTATTGTGATGAATTTTTTAAATAATAATTTTAAGATAATTTCCAATCACCGAGAATATAGTGTGTGGGATATAGATAGTGAAGTGAAAATTGTTAAGAAATGAAAGGTAGGGAAGAGTAAGAATTTAAAAAGGGAATAATATGAAATGTGAAAACGAAAATATTGAAAATTTATAGAAAATTAATTAAGCAAAGATAAAATTACATCCAAGGAAAAAAGTCTAGTTTTTAAGAGATGGGCAATTTTGTATTCCTTTCGAGTTGTATTTACCATATTTCCTTCAATTTACCCCCGATGGCTCTATTTTTTAAATTCCCTCACAGAGGGGGAGGGCTCAATTGGGCGCGTTTTACGATTACGACATTTGCGGATGAAACGGTCTGGTGTCCCTGGTATTTACGTTGCTTTGGTATTGTTTATAATTTTTTATTAGGCATAAAATTAGCTATAAAATGATATAAAAATAATAATTAAAATTCTGTTTCTGGCCGTTTTTTGATCATAACTTTGTGAAATTCGACAATGGGCAATTATTTTCATTTTATAGTTAATTTTATGCCCAATAATATATTATAAATAATGCCAAAGCGGTTTCACCACTATCGGCACCAGACGGTTTCGTTCGCAAATGTCGCGTCCGCTAATGTTGTATTGCCCAATTGGGAGAGAGGTACAACTTGAAGGGGGAGGGGGGATTATATTGGTGGAAATATGATAAATGATGTGAAATAGTGGCCTGAAATATATATAATCGCATTTTAAAAGAAATAATTTTATGAGTAGATTTTTGCTTTGGTAAAGCATTAGCATTTTCTGGGTATAGTTTCTATTGGAATGAAAAAAAACATATTAACCTTTCTCATCTATAAAAAAAATGGTTCCATGACAATTCGGCAGTGCGACAATTCGGCAGTGAGACAATTCGGCAGTACGACTATTCGCGACAATTCGGCAGTGATTTTTTTTTGTTAAATAAATATGTATTTAGGGGCAATCAATGATGGGGAATCCGAATTTGGCATTAGTTTTTCATTATCTTCATTGGCTGAACCGGTATAGGTTTGCAAACCGGTTTCGAAAAATTGAATTTTGGTATTTTGGGACATATTATACATGAATCGACGCGTCTTGACGAGCTGATCGCGAATCTGCCATTGGTTTCACATAAAACCCAAAAATAAAAAAGTTATGACCTTAAATTTGCATAAACTAGTAATTTCATGATAAAATGGTCATAACTTTTATAATTTTAGGTTTTATGCGAAACCAATGGCAGATTCGCGATCAGCTCGTCAAGACGCGTCGATTGATATATAATATGACCCAAAATACTAAAGTTCAAATTTTTTCAGACCGGTTTGTATAACGGAAATGGTTTAAAAAATTATTTTATTAAAAAAATAATATCATATTCGGATTCCCCATCATCGATTGCCCCTAAATACATATTTATTTAACAAAAAAAATCACTGCCGAATTGTCGCGAATTGTCGTACTGCCAAATTGTCTCAATGCCGAATTGTCGCACTGCCGAATTGTCGGACCACCAAAAAAATAAATTCCTACCGATTGCGAATGGTCACTGCCACCAGTGCGGCGTTCAGCAAAATGCTGATAAAATTCAGGGCACAGTTGAAGCCATAGATGGCCAGCAGAATGGTGGATGCCTTTGCCTGGTCTGGCGACACATAGCCCCCAATATTTTCCTTTGCCGCTTCTTCATTTACCATTTCCATTATAATATAAAAAAATTATAATATTTGCCCTGTAAAAAATAACAAAAAATTACAATAAGAATATAAATATATTCAATTATTAAAAATATCAAAATCTGTTCAAATGAAAGCAAATTGAAGTTTTCTTTTTTTTTAGTGAATAAATTTTAATGAGAAATTAAATTAATGAATAAATAATCTCTGCCTATCCCCATAGACGCCTTTCAGATTTGCCATTTTATTTATAGAGCAAATTCCAATTACAAGAATTAGAAATTGAATTTAATTGAACATTTCCCCGCCCCCTTCTTTTACCTCTTTTAAATAAAAAAAGAAAACGAACAAAAATGAAGAATAAGAAGGCCGCTCTTGGAAACATATTTATCGCCTTGCTTTGAACAATCAAAGAGAAATCAAAGGTGGATATCGCTGCACGCAATTCCATTTTTAGAAGGGCGCAAAATTGACATAAATTTTTTTATTTAAAAAGACTAAAGAGGAATAAAAAATTTGTATTTGAATACAAAAAAAGTGTTCAACCTCAGTAAATGGAATGGAATTTTTATTACAATGGAAATATGAAATTGAAAAATGCCTAAATCCGAATTTGATGTAATTTTTCCATTCAAATATTAGTAGTGAAAAATTAAAATGCAATGTTGAGTGGAGTATCAAGAGAAAATGGAGGCCAACAAATCTTCGAAATATTATATGTACAAATTCAGTCCAAAAATTTTTTGCCGATTTTAGAAATTTTTCGAGGAAATTGCGAGCAGAAACACATTTTTGTCTGTGCCCACAAAAGATACAAAAAACTCATCAAACAATAACACAAACCTTTATTTCACTGATTTATTTGAATCTTTTAAAAAAATATTTTATATGGTCAATTAAATTAAAAATTTTTTAATTATTTTAATTTTAAAGATTTTTTTGCATTATTAAATGCTTATCTTCATTAGTAGCAGTTAAAATCAACCAGGAGGAAAATTAATTTAATGAATGGTAGTCCTATAGTATTCGTTTCATTTTAAAATGAATAAAAAAATAAGAAATAGATGGATAAAACAAAATTAGAATATAAAAAATACAGACAAAAAAAATCATTTAATATTAATATATTTTCAGAAAATTACATTTTTTACTTTGATTTGCCATAATTTGTTTTACAATTGTCTAGGCCATTACATAAGAAAATTATTTTTTTTTTAAATTTTATTTTAATAATGCCTTTTAACAATTTGAATGAGAAAATAATAAAAAAATATGAATATAAAAGTTGATAATTAGAGACCGGCAAAATCCCTTCTGCTGGATTCCGGACTGGATTTTTTCCCCCACAATTTTTGCTGGACTGGATCCGGACTGGATAATCCAGGAAAATCCAGATCCAGAAAAATCCAGCAATCAAATTTTCCTGGATCCAGGTCTGGATTCTGGATTTTTAAAAAGTAGTTAAAAAAGAGAAAAAATTTTTTTCTTAATATTTACATCGTCATTTTTTGCTTTTTTAGTTATTAATTATTATTATTATGATTGATTGAACAAAATAAAAATAGATTTATTGTTTATTCAAAAATCAAAATCAATGGAAACAAATAAAATATGCATTTAATGGAAAGAATCAGGGTCAGGGATCTCAGATGATTTTTCAGTTTGGATTGGAGGGCAATTTGGTCAAAAAATGGGGGATTGTGGGCATTTTCAAGAAAAAGGGGGCATTTTGGGCGGAATTTAAAAAAAAATGTCAAAAATGCAAAAAATTTTAGCGAAAAATACTCCCATAAGGAAAAAATCTTGCCAAAAATAGACCCGCAGGGAAAAAATTAAATTAAAAATGACCTCGTAGAGCGAAATTTTAACCAAAATTTGCCGCGCAGCGAGAAATTTTAGCAAAAACATATCAAAAAGGAAAAATTTCAAATTTTGTCTTGCCGGATCCAGCATTTCTTGATCCAGCATTTTTGATGCTGGATTCCGGACTGGATTTTTTTCCCCCAATTTTTGCTGGACTGGATCCGGACTGGATAATCCAGGAAAATCCAGATCCAGAAAAATCCAGGAAAATCCAGGAATCCAGCAAAATCCCGTGCTGGGTCCAGTCCAGTGCCGGTCTCTATTGATAATTCAAAAAATTAACAAATTGACATAATTAATGAATGGTGAAAATTCATGCAAAAAATTGAATGAAAAAAAATTAATTTAAAATATACTTAACATCAAAATTAATTTATTTTGTTTAATTCATTTTCATGAGAATTTCTTGCCATGAGAAATTCCTACCCTCTTATTTGAGAACACTTTCAAATTAGTGTTGGGCCCCGAAGGTCGGGGGCGAGTTGGACGGGGGCGGGGGTGATCGGGGGTGGCACCTTCGGGGGCGGGGACGGGGGTGACCTTGACAGGGACCCCCGCGGGGGCGGGAGTAGCGCAATTTTTTAAAAAGTCACATTTTTCAAATAAAAAATTTTTTGAAGAAAAATTTCATCCAAAAATGGCCGCGCAGCGAAAAATTTTACCTAAAAATAGCCTCGCAGAGAAAAATGTTAATAAAAAATTTTAATATCCTACAAAAATTTGGTCAAATTTTCCCTAACGAACCCCATTTTCCCTGAAAAATCGAATAATATGGGGTGTATGTTCACCCTCGTACCCCCGCGGGGGTGGAGGTTCGGGGGGCGGGCGTGATCGGGGGTGGATCTTCGGGGGTGAGACGGGGGTGAGATTCAAACCCCCGCGGGGACCCCCGTCGGGGGTGACCCCCGCGGGGACGGGGGCCCAACCCTAATTCAAATTCGTTGAATTGCCATTTTTCCTTGCCAAAATTCACACGAATTGAATCTCCTTATCGCGCAAAGTGTTTGCCGGAAATAATTGGAGATAAACAAATTTTGAAGGCAATTCCGCCATTCCTGAATTTGCAAATTTTTTATGAAAAATTGAGACTTTTTTTTTTATTTTATGCAATTTTACCCAAGAAATAACCATTACAAGTGGCAAAACATTTCATTTTCCTATTTTTATGATGAATTATTCCAAGCCCAACAACGCCTTTCTCGAAAAATCCTTGGGCATTTTCGAAAGCAATAGAGGATCCATCAATATAAATTCCCCCTTTGTTCCCAATCTCAATTGAATTTGGATTATTCCATGTCTTCCAATAAAATTGTTGATCACAAAATCCAATTGTAATGGAACTACTATAGAATCAAAACAGGAATCAAAATATTTTCCAAAATAGAATCAAAACAGGAATCAAAACATTTTCCAAAATAGAATCAAAACAGGAATCAAAATATTTTCCAAAATAGAATCAAAACAGGAATTAAAACATTTTCAAACCTGCTGTGACAAAAACTTTATCAAAATTAGGAATCAAATCAAAAACATTTTTCTAGTCGAAAATCAAAACATTTTTCAATATGGAACCAAAGCATTTTCCAACTTGGAATCAAAACATTCTATCATGGAACCAAAACATTTTTCAATTGGAACTGAAATATTTTTAAACATGGAACCAATTCCAACTTGGAACCAAAACATTTTTACACTTTGAAAAAATCATTTTCTAAATTTTCTCCTATTTGGAATTTGCTTTAACAAGTACTGCATTTATCTTCAAATCTTACAAAATAGTTGTATCTGTCGAGAGGATAGACAAAATTCTTTCATGTGAGGAAAAAGGGTGGTTAAAGAATAAATAAAAAAATAATAAAATATTGTATATATTAAAAAAAATAAAAGTTCAATTCGGTTTAAATGATCTCTGTTTATAAAAAGTATTTTTTCATAAATCTATCTTTTTACAAATTCTTGTTTTCATAAAAATTTTGAGAAATATCTACGAGTTTTCAAAAATAGTGTTTCTATCAAATTTTAGGTTCAAATTCAAAGTTCTGATTCAAAACAATATTTTCGGTAATCGCCATTTTAAAGAGTAAAAAAATAGAGTTCGGACCCGGGCCGAGGCCCGGAACCCGGGTCATTTGGGACAATCACGAATTTTCCCGGGCCTGGGCCTGGGAATAACCGGGTCCGGGAAAATC
Organism: Pratylenchus scribneri; assembly: GCA_030063045.1. NCBI lineage: Eukaryota > Metazoa > Nematoda > Chromadorea > Rhabditida > Pratylenchidae > Pratylenchus > Pratylenchus scribneri. The sequence goes on from JAQSEB010000159.1 coordinate 497,379, forward strand.
CGGGTTTCCGGGCCTGGTCCGGAAAAATTTTGAATAAAAACCCGGGTACCCGGGCCCGGCAAATCTGAAAAACCGGACTCTAGTAAAAAGTGGTAAAATAGTAACGAAAAAGGTATTTTGTAATTTCTTTTTATAATGCTCTTTCCCTCTCAATCCTCATCCTTCAGTTTCTGCAGCTCCTCTATCAATCCCAAAATTGCTTCCATCAATTCATATGCTCTTTGCCAATACGAATTGGCGTAGATCGCCTCAATGGCCGGCGCCGCCATCTCCCATATGATGGCGGAATATTCGCCGGTAATTTTTCTGCCGAAACAGTCTGTTTTACAAATTGCCAATTTGGCTCCTGCTGGCCCGCAGATGCTGTGCGCCATAATGTTGCCCCCATTGATTTGGTTGCCGCCGATTCAACATCTTGAAATGAGTAAAATAATAGTGAAATTTATTGTTTTTATATTTAAAAAATTTTCTCATTTTTAAAAGGTTATGGGTATTTTAATATATTCTTAGCATAATATTTACGAATAATATAAAAATCATAAACAATAATAATTAAATTTTTGTACAAATTTTTTTTATTCATTTAATTATTTTATTTTCAATATGTTTTATCGGATAATATTATTATTTAAATTATAAATAATATGTTTTTTGGAAATTACTTTATTACCTTTTTTAATGCCATTTTCTGTTGCTACGCGTCCATCATCGAAACGAGGCAAAAATTTTCTCATAGAAGCGTTCGCTTTATTGATTACTACAAATTTAATGATGTGACATTTTCAGCAAGTATTATAAAACTAAAAAACATGACACTTACTCACTGCCGCTATGTCCAATTTGTTTTTTGCGTCCAGCACATCTGCATCGACAATTGCATCGATGCGCTTTCCAGCGGCCAAAAGCAGCATTATTAAGGGCGTAATGCTAATTTCTTTGCGAAGTGCATGCACCTAAATCCAGCAAAAACATTTTTAATTTTTATAGCATTTTATTGAACATTTTATATTTTATTTTAATTAATATTATTAGCAACTTTTTGTAATTAATAATTAATTTATCTAAAAATTTTAATCTTTTTTGAACAACGATCAGATATGTATGAATTTTATATGTATAATTTATGCATAAAGAATAATTAAAAATTATTAATGTTTTAATTTCCATTTTTATGCTTCCCCTATAAAAACACATCCAATAAGAAAAATAGCAAACACACACTTTGCGATTAAACATTTCCTCATCATCATTGATGCCCAGATCGAAAAGGCTCTTTACTTTGTCCATCATTCCCAGCGGTTTACGCCCTTCCTCCACAATTCGTTCCAAATTTTCCACATCAAATTTAAAGCGCAAAATATGGTCACATTCGTGCAGGGCATGCACCAATGCGGCACCTGCGTCTAATAACTGCTGATACTTTTGTTCGGTGATGCGCTGTATCCAAAACAGAATATATATATGCTAATTATATGCTAATTTTTAAATTAGTAATTAATGAATTTTTATTCCGTAAATAATATAAATTAAATTTTTTTTACCAAAAAAAAAAGAAATTTTATATTGTTAGAATTATTTGTTTTGATGAAAATTTATTCATTTAGAAATTTTTCTCCGATTTTTTTTCAAAATTAAATAAAATGAATGATCTCCCGTCTAAATTTTACAAAATAATCTTCCAACAGTATCTTAAAGATACTATATAAATTCTTGGCCATGGCATTTGAAATTTATTTTCACAAGGAAGGAAAATCATAATTTTTAATAAAATTTTTTATCTTAAAATTAATTTTCACGTTTACGATATGATCTAAAACTGTTTTAAAGTAAATTTTTTTTCGAAAACTTCTACAAGATTCTCACCTTTGTTTTCTACTTTCAAGTCACTACCCCTGTATTCGCTTCCCCCATATATAAATACTCTAAGAGAATGGGGAGTGTACCACATGATCAAAATACCTGTGAACCACATTTCCCCTTGGCTAGTAGTGAAAGAATCTATGAATGGGGAATTTCCCGTAGTTTGGGGGAAAATTCCCTCAATCGGTAATAAAAGAATTCCCTACAATCTATTATTTAAAGCGAGCTGCAAATGAATTTTCCCGTGTCACGACAATTGCGGAGGCGACAATTGCGGACAATACGGTTTGGTGCCGATGGTGGTTAAGTTGCACTGTGGAATTGTTTGTAGCATTTTATTAGGCATAAAATTAGCAACAAAATGATATTAAAAGCATCGGCCAACATCGAGTTATGGCCAAAAAACTGTTGGTTTAATTAAAATTGTGTCTTTGGTTGTTTTTCGGCAATAACTTGTTGAATATTCAACATTGGCCAAAGCTTTTGATGTTATTTTGCTAATTTTATATTTAATGGTACAAAAATGCCACAATAGCTTCAGCACCATCGGCATCAGATGTTTTCGTCCGCAATTGTCGCCTAAGCAAATGTTGTATTGCCTTCCAAAATTCCTCTCAGGATCTCTTTTTTCTGCGGCATATAAATAATGAATGAGACCAACCAAATGGAAATCCATCCCAATTTCTCTTTGTATCTGTGCCAAATCATTTTGCTGCCGGTCTGCTGGCTGCTCCACTTTCCATTGGGCCGCCTCCATTTGCTTCATCACTTCATCCTCCTCGTTCTCCGGCTGCTGCGATGTCTTCGCCCTTTTTTGCTCCTTTTCTCCATCCTCATCATTCTGCTTTCGTTTTACGCCACTTTTGCTTATGTTTGCCACACCATCAAAATTTTCCTCCTCCAATTGCTGGTACGCCCCGCCAACCATTGCAATCGAAATCAGCCGAGAGGCCATCAGAACAACATGAAAATCGTTTTTCGTGAATGGGCCCATATGATTTTGATTTTTCATCACGCGCTGTATGATTTTGCCCATTAGCAATTTCTCCAATTGATATTGGCGGAACGCTTCGGTCTCGCTCGAATGGTAAACGCCGTTAGCGCCCGTCAAATAGTGTTGCTGCTGCCTCATTTTCTCCTTGTCAATACCTTCTTTCTCTTGTTCCCAGTGCTCCTCTCCCGAGTGCGAATGCAAAGTTGATAATGCCACTGCTATTGGTTTTGACATGCGACGTTGGACAAAATGGGATGGCGCGGAAAACAATCTGCTGTTGCCACTCATCATCTCTAGTGAATTTTTTCTTACAATTCCTTTATTTTCCCAGCGCTTGTGTGCATATTGATTGAAAGCTGGAAATAAATAATAGTGAGATTAATAGAAAAAATTTAATTAAAAAATGATGAAGTTTCCTCTAAATTTCAAATCCTAATAATTTAAATAAAAAAAATAATTTTTATTGCCCATAAAATTTAAATTTATTACATATTCATTTAAAAATTTGGGGTCTAATTCCTTAATTTGTGGACATTTTTTGAACAAATTATAGCGGATTTTATAGAGCTTTAGGAACTAAGAATACGTAATAATATTTTTAAATTCACCCTGAGAAAAGCTATGGGTCATGAAAATCGAGACCAGAGAATTAAAAGAGGGAGGGGAATTAAAAGAGGTATTAGGGTATTTTATTTATCCTCATTATATACCTGCTGCTGAAGCAGCAAATATGTCGATAGCAGGACTCACTGCGATAGGCCCTAGGCAAATGCAACCAGGAACAATAATTATGAAGAAGACAGCAAAATTTAATGCAAGAGGAAAAAACATTATCATCATCATAGGAAAAAATTTCTTTATTTTTCTGTAAATTATGATCAAAATTTAATAGCTATTTTTTGCCATTAGTAATTAAAAAATAAAATAAATTAATTCATAGAAAACGATTTTTACTAATAAAAGAATGTTTTGGAATTGTGAATTGGAAAATGTCTTATGGAAAATAGAAGGAAGATGGAAAATGGAAAATGCCCATGGAGGTTGAAGGGGGCCTTTGGTTTGAAGTCAATGTTTAGCTGTTTGAGGCAGTAGTCGGGCTTTATTGAGCGTCACAAGATCATGTGCCGCGTCGTGATATCAGACTTCCCTGGGCAGTGGGATGATGAGAGCGAGCGCAACTCTCACAATTCAAATGATGAAAGAGGGAATGGGCATGGAGAGAAGGCGAGAGTGAAGAGCCAAAATGTGGTGGATCCCAATTTGATGGGGTAAGTAGCGCAATAATGGAAAATGCCCATGGAGGTTGAAGGGGGCCTTTGGTTTGAAGTCAATGTTTAGCTGTTTGAGGCAGTAGTCGGGCTTTATTGAGCGTCACAAGATCATGTGCCGCGTCGCGATATCAGACTTCCCTGGGCAGTGGGATGATGAGAGCGAGCGCAACTCTCACAATTCAAATGATGAAAGAGGGAATGGGCATGGAGAGAAGGCGAGAGTGAAGAGCCAAAATGTGGTGGAGCCCAATTTGATGGGGTAAGTAGCGCAATAATGGAAAATGCCCATGGAGGTTGAAGGGGGCCTTTGGTTTGAAGTCAATGTTTAGCTGTTTGAGGCAGTAGTCGGGCTTTATTGAGCGTCACAAGATCATGTGCCGCGTCGCGATATCAGACTTCCCTGGGCAGTGGGATGATGAGAGCGAGCGCAACTCTCACAATTCAAATGATGAAAGAGGGAATGGGCATGGAGAGAAGGCGAGAGTGAAGAGCCAAAATGTGGTGGAGCCCAATTTGATGGGGTAAGTAGCGCAATAATGGAAAATGCCCATGGAGGTTGAAGGGGGCCTTTGGTTTGAAGTCAATGTTTAGCTGTTTGAGGCAGTAGTCGGGCTTTATTGAACGTCACAAGATCATGTGCCGCGTCGCGATATCAGACTTCCCTGGGCGGTGGGATGATGAGAGCGAGCGCAACTAGAGAGAGAATGGGCATAAAGAGAAGACGAGAGTGAAGAATCAAAATGTGGTGGAGCCCAATATGATGGGAGCGTAATGTCAACTGTTTCAATTTTTAGGTGTGTGGATATACTGCAAGACGAGCAGGTTTACAAGTGTATGCGAGACGAAAAATAGTCATAAGGCATAGATGCTCATTTACATCATTTGGGACCAAAATGTGTGACCTAAGGGCCATGGCCTTCCTGCAAAATCCCGATGTGGATATCGATTTGAATATTTGCAAATGTGGCTGTTGGCTGAAGGCACAAAAAACCGGCATTTTAGACAGAGCAAAATTTGAAAACAACCTAAGGTACGTCGGCAAATATTTTCAAAAATTTTTTTTAGAAATTTCGTGTCATCAAATTTACAATAATTATCGAAATTTGAATAATATTTGTCCAACATTTGACTTTGACTTCGGTTTATAAAAAAGAGCATAAAATTTTTATCATCATTTTACACCAAAATTTATTTAGTTTACCTAAAAGACAATGAGTCAATTTGTTGGCAGTTCGATTTGGCACTAGGGAACATGAATTTGGACATTTGCTCAATTTTTTATTCATGGATTTTTTGGTGGTTGCCAGAAGCAGAAAATGGAAAAAAAGCCACTATTTTGAATTGAAATAAAAACCGTATTAGAAATTCCAAGCAAAATGGATGGATTGGAAGAGTTGCATGAAAATTTTGTAATTCAAAGTGATAGAAAAATTTTTTTTAAAGATTTTTTTAAATTCTACAATATTTCCAAATTATTTAAAATTTTTAAATAAAAAATGTGGTGTATGCGTGGGCCCAAAGCAGAGGTTTTTTAAATTTATTGGATGGCCCTATGGCCATTACAATATCAGGGAAGGGCCATATATATTATAAATTATCATCAGCATAATGAAATAATTACAAAATTCGTCTGGGATCAAGCCTTTTTGAATTTGATTAAATATTAGAAATTTTCAGAAAAATATAGTTCTTCGTGTGTAATGAAAAAAATCACAAAATATTATTTGATAAGAACCAAGTGGTGACGGAAGGAATACTTGAAACGTAGAAAGAAAGCGCTATCGCGCTTTAAAAGATTCCTAGGAGTTTAATATTAGAATCCATTCCCCAAATTTTTGATAAAAATTCAACTCGCGCAGAACCGGTTTAAAATTTTGAACCGGTTTAATTTTCAAAATAAACTTCAAATTCGTGATCCCCATCATCGAAAACCCCTAAAAAAATTAGCCTTTGTTGGATTCGAACCCGCGACCTCTGCCAACTCCCTCCATCTTAACCATTCGGCTACAAAGGAAAAAGTGTCGACTTGGCCCCATTTGCCGGCTTCTAGGGCCCAATGTTTTGAGTTTATACCCCACAAACCATATATCAATCGAAAGCTGACATTTATGCGCATTGCCCTTTCTCCAGGCCCAAAATCCAAAAATCAAAAGGAAAAAATTTTTACCTGGGCAAACTAAAAAAGTTCAATTTTTAAACCGGTTTTTGGCTAATATCTCGAAACCGAAAAATAATTTTGAAAAAGTTGAGGTTTTTTGATATGTGCCATGGAAATACGAAACTTTTAAAAAAAGATCTCGAAAAACCGCCCGGTAGGATTTGAGATGTTTGAAAAATGAACGAAACTCAAGTTTTTTTAATATTATATAAAAAGTCAAGCCTGATAAAGAAGACATGACAATAAAAAGACCGACTATTTCAATGTGATCATTCTAAGATTGAGAAATGAATATTGTTTAAGGAAAGAGTGGAGGGAAATTTTATGAAATAAATTAGGAAAAAAAATTAAAAAACTGTGGAGAATTTAATGATATTTTATCCAAGTCCTGTTGCACTGGCGGGATTCGCATAATGTCCGCAGACATTTCAAGGATATGCTCAAAAGCAAAAAATTTAAGCGGATCCTCTTTTAATTTTTGTATCTGGAACGGTGGTAATTTTATTGACGAAGAATCCTCTCTATGCAGAGAATTCTCTTGTGCCTTTGTTTGATTTTGCCTTAGGGTTTCATGAGGCTCATCAATATTATTATTTTGCTGATTGTCTCCATTTGTTGCCTTATTGGCATTATTGTCAGCAAAATTACTATAATGAGTATTCCCCTCATGGGAATGCTCCAAATATTCGGCACGTTTTATTTCTATATCCACAAGAATTTGCTTGCATTCTTCAATATATTCGGCAAAATGCCGATCATCCATTTTAAAATTATCATAAATATTATTTTCCGCATTTAATGCGTCTCCATGTAATGTATTGATGCACTTTTGCCATTCATTATGAGCATTATCCAAGTGACTTAATGTCCTATTTAATCGGAATTGCTCATGGCGAAGTTTAGTTAGTGTGTCCTCTATTTTATTGGGAATATCATCCAATAAAATTCTAGTAATTTTCATTCGCTCCCTCAAAATATTTTATTGCTGGTCCAATTGTACTACGAATTTTCCTAGATCTCGACATATTGAAATTAATTTATCCCTCGAATATATATTTTATTTTTCCAAATAAAATATCGAAATAATCCAAGTCCAAAAGTACGATTTATTTTTGTCTTCCGACAAGCACAAAATTTTTCTCAAAGAGAAAAAAAAAGTTGATTCACCAAAAAAAATGAATATTCTTGGCCAAAAATGGAATGGAATGAAAAAGATATTTCAGCAAAATCCTTTCTCAATCCAAGAACAGCAAGTTCGAATAGTTTGTAGCGGCACTACTTGTCGGAAATTGAAATAGTGTGGATTTACTCGGATTTATGGGGGTTTTATTGTGGAATTTAGTAGAAATTGATTTTCCCCTTTTTATTTATTTTCAATATCAATTAGGGGCAAAAATCCGCGATTATATGATTAATCCGCGTTTTCTGGTTATCCACGTTTTCCACGTTCAATTCCTTGAAGATATGTCGGCCAAGCGCTTGACTCGATGGTGAACAACAGAAAATTAATGACTTGGGATTTAGGGCAAATGAGGAGGGAAATTTGGGAGGAATGCGAAACGAAATAAGTGGATAAAACCTAAGAGGACAAACTCAGAAAATCCCCGAAATTAAGTAATTTAAATTCGAGAAAAAGAATATTATTCGCCAATCGCCAGAAAAATTATAAAGCAAGCAGAATTATTTGGAGGATCGGTTTTGGTAAAATCGCCGGAAAATTGTTGGAAAAGTTGGAAAACTGTTGGAAAAGTTGGAAAACTGTTGGAATGAATTCGTCTTTTGGCTTCTTCTTCTCCTCAAGCAGGCAAAAGGAAGATGATGATTAAGCTTTTTGTAGAGAATATTTTTGGGCGTTTTGAAGAGAATAGCTTTAGGGCGAATTGGCGAAAAGAAGATTGTCGGAGTTCCGACAAAAATGGGATAAACATTTATGTAATAATTTCCAATTTTTTTTTAAATTAATTTTTAATTTATGACGAATTTTTCTCAAGGGCTTTTTCGAGGGCAAAAATCGACAAGCATTATTGCTTCGCAGGCAATCCTGGTGGAATGATTGGGACTTCAAATCGGATTTCTTTTCCTCCTTAACATTGCCACGTTTAATCAAAATGAACAAAACACGGGATACACTTTTGGTTGGTCCACATCCGAATGTGCTGGAAAAGATGCAAGGTAAAATGCTCTACGACAAAAAAGATGGAGGAAAAGGCGAAATAATAGAGGGCGCCATCATCAATTTGCCCAACAAAATGGCCTATATTCGAATGGAAATTGACCAAGAACATGCAAATTTAGTTGATGATGAAGAAGAGAATTGCAATATTTTTGTGAAAATAATTCATGAAAAATACACAAATTTGGGTGTTAAAATCAATAAAGTGGGCATTGAATTGAATTGGTCAATGAAATGAAGTTTGAATATTTATTTATTTATAATATTTTAATTTAAATTTATTTCAATAAGCTGAAGAAAATTGTTAGCATTCTTTGTTTTTTGGAATTATTTAAATTTATATATTACTAAACAATTTTAAATTTATAAATTTTATATTAGACTATCAAAATCGAATATTTAATTAAAAAAAAGATTTTTGAATGATTTTTAAGTTTATTTATTTTTATAAATTTTTTTGAAAAATTGTATATGTAAAAACAAAAAAATTTTAGTTTTTCATATTTTCTAAAAAGGAAAAAAATTTATTAAAAAAAAATTTATTAATAATATTCATTTGAAAAATAATGCTTTAAATTCAGAAATATTCTAGCTATAAAATTTCTTTAACCAAAGTGGGAGGATATTTATTGTACAAAATTCGTTAACGATTTTTTTTATTTTTTAAAAAATAATGAAAAGAGTGAACATTTTTTCCAATAATAAATTTTCATTTTTTACTTATTAGAATTTTGGAAGGCGAGAAGGACAGTCGTCCAAGAAAATATTTTAAACCATATTTGAATTATTTTGGTTCATTTTTTCGATATTTCATGAAAAAAATTATTTTTTTAATTTTTATGGCCATTTTTCAAAGAACCGTAAAACCGGATAACCGAAGAATTTCCAAAAATCGAAATCGTCAAACCCGGCAAAACCCAAACCGTGGACCCTGGTTTAAAACCGACTTTGTCCTATTCTAATCAAAAAAATATGATAATTAGATGAAAAAAAATAATTTTTCTTCATTTTTAAACATTTTTCAAAATTTCTGAATTTTGACCATAAAATTTGATTTTTTTGATGCCATTTGTTTAAATTTGAAACATTTTTGATCGACACCTTGTTGATACATGATATGTGAACTCAAACTCTAATCGAATTTGTCCAGTGGGCAAATCTGGGAACGGTGAAGCACAATAAAAAATTATTTGCCCTAGGCAAATTTCTCAAATTTGAATAATTAATTTAATGTTTAAAATCCTCGTCTGCATTTGAATTTATGACTCTTCCATTTTACACAATACTCCATGGGAAAAATATTAAAAAAATATTTGAATAAATAAATGATCTCCATTATTAAAAATTTGATGAGGCGAATATGTGCTTTCAATTTCAATGAAGGACTTGAATTTTCGAATTGAATAAATTACCCAAGGCAAAAAATAATAAGTAATGATGACTGATTGATGACTATTGTGATTTGTGCGTAATGAATGAGTATATTTTTGAGAAAATATTCCAATTCCCATTTAAATCCATCATTTCGGATCTTTAATTTTATAATAATTTCCACGGCATAGCAAAACAAAAAGAATACAACCCAAAATTGAATTCCTATAATTCCAATAAAAAATTATTAAAATTTATTTTGAAGTAAAATAATTGTAAATAGGAATAAAATGAAGGAATTAGATAATTTTTGGCCTGAATTGTATTAATTAAAATAAATTTTTTAATTTTTCTTTGATGGGATATGACTGTTCGGATTTTAATTGACCTCTCAGCAAGTGAAAAAATACTACTTTTAAACTAATTTTCAAAAAAATTTTAAAAATTTAGATTTTTATTTAAAATTTTCTAACATCAAAACACTGAATATGAATGATTCTGATGAGCAGCCAAATTTCCGGCAAATTGTGAAAAGGCATAAATCAAAAAGGAATAAGTAATAATATTTTGAAATTTTTTTTAAAAATGTACAAAATAAAATATTATCGAAAAATTTCATGTCAAAATGATCATCTTTTAGACTCAATAATATGACCTAATGAAATTTCTTTATGAATATTATTCTTTTAAACCCTAAACCTTCCCTAATATGCACAAATTCTCAGTTCAAAACAATTCATTTTGTCAAATTTCGATTCTTTTTGGCACAAAAAAATTCGGCAATTTTATTTTTTTGGCTAATTAAATAGCATTAATATTTTATTAAAAATTAATTTTTCAGTATACCGAATTGGCTGGTAGATGTATTGGAATGGATTGGGCGCATTGAAATGGCAAATTCCTCGTTGAGTACTTCGAGTTGGACATTTAAACAACTTTGCTGGCCAAAATTGCATGGAAATGTGAAATCATTCAAAGTTGGCCTTCTAAAATATTGGCCTGAACGCGACAAATTCGGCAATATTCGACTAAAATTGGGTCGACACAAAATAAATCAAGTGGAAATAACTAATGCGGATTTGGAATTAATTCCATTTGCCAACATTCCTCCGCCTGCATATATTCTTGGCTTTGAGCAAATTTTTATTTAGTGAGTTGGCAAAATAAATATGAAATCAAAATTAAATTGTTACAATATTTTTGGTTACATTCTTTTAACGAGCGATGTCTATTGTTAATAAAATTTGTTTTCGATTTTTTTTAATATTTATGCTTTTCGGTTTTTTAAAAATATTTATGTTTTCGGTTTTTTAAAAAGATGTGTAGAATTTTAAAAAACATTTTGATTTTTGATTTAAAAAAACAATTGTGATTTTAATTTTTTAAATATATATTGATTTTTAAAACATTTTTTTTTGATTTCTAAAAAAATGGTTTTTTCGTTTCTTAAAATTTGTATTTTCATTCTTTTTAAAATTATATTTGTGATTTTTTTAACTTTGTTTTTCCAATTTTTTAAAAATTTTGTGTTTTCGATTTTTAAAATATTTTGTATTTTAAATTTTTTAAAAAATTTGTGTTTTCGATTTTTAAAATTTGAATTTTCTATTTTTATAAATATTTGTATTTTCGATTTAAAGAAATATATATTTTCGATTTTTAAAACTTTTATTTTTCGATTTTTTAAATGGATATGTATTTTAAATTTTTTTAAAATATTTGTGTTTTTTTTAATTTGTAATTTGTACTAATTTTTAAATTTTTTTTAGTCATCTGGATGAACAAATTATGCAATTGATGAAACACATTCTTCATTTGATCAATGATATTTGTCTGAAATTCGCAATGAAAAGAAACTGGATAGATGAAATGAATGAAGAAGTCACACAAATACGCATATTCCTGGAGATGTTTAACGGCAAAATATTTGGACTTGATCTAAGTTCTGGTAAAATCAATGAATTCGATGCACTTTTTCCTGGCTTTCTTGATCAAATCCAATTCATTTCAACGAGCTCATACAAAATTGGTACTCAATTAAATTGGCTGGCTAACTGGAACAATAATGGAAATCAAAAAATTGTGGAAATGGGAATGTATGATTCCGAAAAATTTAAGTTCATTGGACCAATTATTCATGTAAAATTTTATATATTTTAATAATTAAATATATTCGGTAGTTTTCGGTTATGCCATCCTCTTGAATTTTTTTTATTAAATGTTATTTTCTAGTGTAATTTTCAACGCTGACCATGAATCTGAATGTGAAAATTGAAAAAGTGAAGAGTTCATTTTCGGTCGAAACTAGAAAAAAAATTCAAAAATTTTTTTACTAATGTAAGATTATACATAATTTTAATTAATCGAAGACTCTCGATTAGAGTAGCCCGAATCTGCCATTGTTTTCGCATAAAACTCAAAAAAAAAATAAAAAAGTTAGAGCCATCTTTATTTTCGAAAAGTCTGGGAATTAAGGCTTTTAGATTAGTGCTAAGGATTAAGCTTAAGGCTTTATAGGATTCTTAAAGAAGTCTAACATATCTTTTGGATATAATTTTACCGAAAAAAATTAGTTTAAGTATTTCACGCCAGATTCCAGGTAACTCACATGAATCACTTGTTATTTAAAAATAAATGTTTGTTCAGCATTGAAAAATTACCCTAGAAAATGCCTTTTTTCAAAGGGCAACATAAAAGAAGCACACTATATATTCAAATTTATTAATTCAGTGGTTTTCAATTGCAACTCAACGCGTTAATATTCTTATTATCGCAAATGGTTATGATAATGATGTTATTGATATTAATGAACAATTCAAATTCACATTGGAAAATCAGCAAACTGATGAAATTTTGACAGTTTATTCAAAACCGAATCCAGAAAATCAAGCGAAAACTTACATCTTCATTGCCAGATACCCAAAAGGAGAGGATTATTGGAAGGAGGAAGGGGAGCAAAAATATTGGCCATTGATTCGAAAGCCTCATTCAAATAGGCTCAATTTGAATGTCAATGAGACACGTGAGAATTGTTGGATTCGTTTTCATCAAGAACAGCGAGAACGAAACAGACAAGAAGGTACTTTTTTAATGTTATAAAAATAAAAAAAACTATAAATCTTCAGCAATAATAAATGGAATTTTAATCAGTATTACTATCATCTTAATCATTATTCCTTTAATCCTTATGATTATGATTATTATCAAAGGCAATTAATGATCGGTAAGTTATTAATTATTTTACTTTAATAGATAATAAATAAATATTTTTAGAAAACAATGAATGGAATTGCAAAATATTATCGTCAACTTTTAAGTTCCGTGGTGGAGATGAATTAGAACAACGATGATTGATTTGAATTTGTGTTTTTATTCCAAATTGATAAAAAAAATTATTTCACTATTTTCACACTCTATTAATATATTTTATTTATTCATCTATTTAATCTATTTATTTTAATTTTCTTTGCATTTTTTTTTATATAAATTATTTCATTCATTAATTCCCACTTTTATAATTATTATTCTTACAATTATTATCTGGCATTCACCAATTTCCCATTTTAATCATTAATGTCTTGTGGCCATTATATTATACAACTTTGCTGTCCAATGTCCATTCAATACTTATCTGCTGATTATTTATTAAATACTAATTTGTTCTTATTCTATTCATTTCGCATCCCGCCCATTCAAGGCATATATAAGTCGACAAGAATCCTCTTTTTTATGTCCAAAAATTCGCACTTTTTGTTTAATATAATTTAACTTTTAACAATGTATTTTAAAAAAGAACATTCATTTATTGGAAATATTAGTAATATTCATCCAGACATAACCACGTAACGCAATACGCAATGTTCGCATACAGAGCATATAAGAAATATGTTCATGTAAAAATAAAAAGGGAATTGTGTTAGGAAAATCTGAAAAATATAGACGATAACAAATCGCTGTGTTAAGATGAGATTTACAAATTGTTATATGGTTTGCTTGGTCTAAAACCGGTTTCTAATTTATTAGAAGTCAAAAACTGTTTATTGGCATTTTTTTGAGTTGGCATTTTTTGGGCTATAAAATTCGATATCAATGCCATGATTTTTACATGAATATTATGGCCAATAAAAAATTATTCGAAATGTCAAAATATTATTTTAAATTGTGCCCCTCCCAAAAACAAATTGGGAAAAAGTATCCTGGGATGAGTGCCATTCATGAATTTAAGCCTAAAATTACACACAAACAATACATTAGAATACTCTAAGATGTCACTGCTTCGATAGCTTACACTTTAATCATAAGAAGAAATCCTAGCCTTAGTTTCGAAAATAAAATGATTGGGTTTTATGCAAAAATCATAGGAGCCAATATTTAGCCAAATAAAATTTTTTGAGAATTTTTTTCTGTTATGCTTATGGCATATTTTTAGTTAATCGCCATCGCAAGACTATTTAATAATAATTTATTTTAAATAATTCTTTATAAAATGATTTATTATTTTTTTCATTTATAAATAAGAATTATTTAAAAATGAATTTTAATTGCAAGTTCAAAATTAATTAAAAAATTTAAAATAAAATTTAATTCAATGAACGTTTAAAATATTTTTCAATCAATATTTTTGTTTAATGAATCTTTTCTTTTTAAATATTGATGATCACTCGTAGAACAAATGAAAAAAAAATTTCTGGGTCTTTACAATAAAAATTCAGTTTATTTTCTATAGATAAATTATGATAATGTCGCTCTTATCTTTGTTGCCATATCATTAAAAAAAATCTAGTATTGACTGTTTTAATTTTTAGAAATTAAAATTTGATTCTCATATTAATCATAATTATTTTTAGTATTTTTTAATATTACACAACAAAAAAAATATATAATTTTGTACATATTATTTTTTCATTTTTATTAAAATTTTCCAGAAAAATGCATTATCTTTTTGGAATCATTATTTTTACTTCATTTTTCACTTATTTTAATGCTCGTATTTTTGTTGATGAAAAATATGTAATATTGACAACTAAATTTGGAAACATTCAAGGATACAAATCTCAAAATCATTATGCTTTCTATGGTATACCATATGCAAAGCCACCTATTGGCAATCTACGTTTCGAGGTTAAAATTATGCATTAAATAATAATTTAAAATAATGAATTTTATAAAAAGAAATTTTGGATTGACAGATCAAGATCACCTATCAGGGTTTTTATTAATTAGCAACGATAAAAGGATATGGAAAACCCAGTTCGATATTTTGGTAGAAAATTTAATCGCAAATTGCATATCATCAGAAGTATATATAAAAATCTGTAGCTATGGAATAAATTTAATAAGCATAAAATATTTGGACTAAATTATTATACAAAATAATGAAGACTGCTAAAAAAGCAAAATCATCCTAATAAATAAATTACAAAAAAAAATTTAGAGAGTCGAATAGACAAAAGATTCAAATTCATAAAAAATCTTAGAAATCTTTATAATTTAATGATTTTAATAAATGAAAAAAACTTATTAAGCAACTATTAAAAAAATATAAAATTTTATTTTAATTATTAAATTTAATAAGAACGAAATTTAATAAAGTACTTAATTATTTTTAATTTAATATTTTCCTTTAGTTATATTTTATTGTAAATTTGTTTATGCTTTTTGATTCACAAAATAATGCAATTCTGCTTCCATTTTAAATGGCATCATCCTCTAGCTTTAATAATAATATCAGATCTAAAGTTTAACTTTTTATGATAAATTAATATATATGTAATATATTAGTAAAATCTGAAAAGAATAATTTCAATATCAAATAAATTTCCATATTAATAATCACAAAAAAAAATCCGAAAAAATGAATATAAGAATTTGATAATTTTTCATTAGAAAACAATGCCATTATTGAATAAGTGGAAAGGCATTTTAATTGCAAATAAAATCAAAGGAATATGCTGCATTCCTCTTACTAAAAAGGATTTGGCACAGCAATGTTTGGAAATGAACGAGGATTGCCTTTATTTAAATATTTTTATTTCATCCAGAGAAAAATTTAAAGTGAGTAAATTTTTAAAATAAAATGCCTTTATTATATTGAAAAAATTGATTATCTGGATCCAAAATATTGATAAACTCGTAGAACATGAGAGCAAATTTATTATAAATTTAACTGCATAATTTCGATTACCAAAATCTAAATTTCTAAAACCTTTCTCTTTTTAATCCACTGTCGATAAAATGGATGAATTATTGATCTATATATTCTTAATATCTGTTTATATAATCTAAAAAAATTGTTAAAATTTTATATATTAATAAGAAATATATATATTTTTATTTTCTCGAATGGAAACTAAATAAAAAAAATTCTATAAAAAATATTACTCAGAATCAAACATTGCCTTTATTGGTTATCATACATTCTGGGGCATTCCAATATGGTGCTTCGGAGAGATACACTGTCAATGTTTTGGAGAAATTTATAAAACAAGGAATTATTGTTGTTACTGTTCAATTTCGTGTCAGTTTTATGGGTAATAAATATATTTTGTTTTTATTAAAAATTATAGAGAATTAAATTTTACATGTAATACAGTTATATAATTATTCACTTAATATATATGACTTACGGGTAAATTAAAAATCTCTCTTGAATTCAAAATATTTGCCCAATGGATATTACATTTCAATAAAAATTTTAAGGATTTTTGAAAACGTTTGATATCTCCGGCAATTTTGGCTTATGGGATATAACCGAAGCATTAAAATTTTTACATGTTTGTGCTCAAGATTTCGGAGGCAAAAGTGATATGATCACTATATACGGCTATAGTTCTGGATCAGCAACCGCTGGCTTATTGGCCTTGTCACCATATAGCCGATGTAAATAATTTATATGGATTGAAAAATTTTCCCATCTTAAAAAAATTAGATATTTAAAATAAATAAATATATAAATAATGAATTATAAAATAATTATTAATTTATGCGACAAGTTTCACCAGATGCTTAGATTGGCTAATTCTAAACTATTTATCATTTCTTATTGTTGATAAAAAATCATTTGATAATATAATTGATGATGGAATAATTAAATTTAATTAAATCAAAAAATCAGTGTAGCTATCAAACAAACAAATAACAAAAAATTCTCCCAATTTCTATGGAAGAAAATAAAAGAAGAGAATTTAATTATTGAAATTTCAATATAAAATATAAATTATTAATTCTTTTTATTTCGTAAGAATCCCAATCAAAATGATATATTAATATTAATATGTAAAATGAAATATTATATTCATTTTAAGTATATTTTAATCAAACAATTCAAATGTCATTGTCAACATTCTCTGCAAGAGCGTCAGGATGGGATTTACAAAAATACTCAGATAAATTAGCATTGTCATTGAATTGCACATCAAAAATTTGTTTGAAATCCAAATCAATCAATGAATTTCACAATGCCCTTTTGAAAATTGTGAGTTATAAAAAAAGATGTTTTTAAAGGATAGTATTTAATTTGGCGAAAAAACATTAAAAAAGGCAAAAACATTCAAAATAGCGAAAAGTTTATATCAGTTTAACGGTTTGTCCTCGAACCCCAAACCTTATAGCCAATCGATAAATCTCGTAAAGACGTGTAGATTGGTATAGATTTTGTCGTGTTTGATTAAAAATTAAGGGTTTTATACCATTTAAACCGTTTTTATGGAGTTTTGTTCAAAACCAATTAAACCAAGACAAATTATATACCATTCGATGCCTATTGATGAGCTCTATCCCTTGATATTCTGAATTTTTTGGCAAACCACTAAATAAATTTTTTACAATTTTTAATGTTTTTTCGAGATTTAAAATATTTTCCTTTTTTAAATTCCAATATTTTCAATTTTCAGGGGACAAAAAAAATTGAAATTAACCCAATTATATTTGGGCCCACAGTGGATGGCATATTTTTTCCAACAAATTATTATGATTTGATGAAAAATTCACCTGCAAAAAAATCGATTCAAGGATTTACTACAAATGAATCATTGCTATTCAGTATGTTATTTCATTCATTTATATTTGTTCAAAATTAATTTAAGAAGGCATTAAATAAATTATAATATAAAAGATAGAAAAATTTCAACATATCAAAAGAAAATTTTGATAATTAAATTACCTATAATAATTTTAGTAAAATTGGATTAAAAATGAATATGTAAAAATGATTAGTCGAAATTGGAAATTCAAAATATCAAAATATACTTACTTCAGAACTATTAATTATTTCGACAAAAACATTAAATATCGAAAAAATGGGTATCTTCTGCTAATAAATTCAAGCATTATATGAAGAGAAAAAAGTCAAATTATTTTAGCATTAATAATGAAAAATTCGACAACCCGATTTTTCAATGTGGATCCGTTGAAATTCGGCTGGCTCAATTTTAAATTATGGTTGTCCGAATTTGTCGGAAAATATATGGACATTTCTATGATGGAACACATAAATGATATTATTTCTTTTTATAAAATGCATAGTTGCAAAAATGCATTTCATTGCTATACAAAGGTAATTAATTAATATATTTCTATTATTTGAGTAATAAAAAAGATCAGATTCCATTAATATAACCAGTAGTTCTTAAAATAAAAATAAATTTAAAATGCGAAAAATATCCAATAAATCAAATGCAGAAAATATTTAAGGTCTAAGTCCAATAAAAGATGACGGTCATTATTTCATAAAGTTTTTCACTGTATTAAGATAAGCTAATAATCTAATAAAAATGAGAAAAAAAATAAATTAAATAACCCAAAATTAATGAGAAATGTTCTATGGTGAGTCATGCGAAAAAACCGAGCCAAAAATTTATCTAATTAAATATATGTAGCTCCAAAACATTGCTGTGAGGGTCCGGCTCCGGGGCCAGTCACGAGGTTGAGGCCTGAGTTGAGATTCTTAAAATCCGGGGCTTGAGGCCGGGGTGGGGCCTTCTTTTTGTGGGTTGGGGCCAGCCCGGGGCCGGCTTCGAATTTAACAAAAATTATGGTCATTATTTTGATTTTGAAGGGTTAAATTGTATTTTTTGAATATGAAATAATGGAAATATCGTTTATATTTCGAGGATAGTTAGTTAAAAAAAAAATATATTAAATAATTTAATAATAAAATTTCTTTGTTTTTAAAGAATTTTTTGAAAATTAAGAAGCCAAAAAATTTTTTGCTCTTTGTCCGTGATCGGCCCCGGGGTCAAAATTCTGAAAAGCCGGAGCCTGGGACCGGGGCTGGGGCTCAAAATAGTTGACGCGCAACACTGCTCATAAAACCAATTAAGAAATTTTATTTCTTCATCTATAAATTTATAACATTAAATTTTGTATTTTCAGTTGCTTAGTGAAATTGATTATATTGTACCCATAAAACGAGAAGTGATAACAAAAAAGAACCTTAATTGGCCAACATTCGTGTATGAATTTCATGCTAGTGTAGATGAAAAAAAAGGTTACATTTATTATTTTTTTAATAGTTAAAATATCATAGGTGCTTATCATATGTACGATCATGATTTGATATTCAATGAGAATAGTTCGTTTTATGATCAAAATTTAATAAAAATTGGAGATGAATTCACATTGTCTTTAATAAATTTTATCAAATTTGGGTATGTTTTATTTATAAAAGTGAAAATTATTTAATTGAATTTTGTTAATTAGAGATTATAGTGCAGATTTTCGCAAAACTAATTTTTTGTAATGATAAGTAGTCAATAAAATTAATAATTTATATAATTTTTATGATATTTGGAATGTATTATTAATTTTATATTTATTTTTAAATTTTTTTTTTTTAATTTTTGGTAAACTTGTATGCTTTAAAATTGAATATTTTAATAGTTTTGGGCAAAAATGGAAAATTTTAAATAAATTGGATATATTGTTTCTGAAGAGTTCATTTTTGTCAATCACACAACAAATCCACTCTGACTTCTTACATTATTAAAAATTATATGAATTTTGATTTTTTATTTGATTTTTAATTTATATTATATTAATTAAATTAAAAAAATTAAATTTAGTTATCCCGGTGGAAATTGGCCGCAATTTAAAAATCTTGAAAATGATACACTCTTTGTTACTCATCATTTTGAACGAAAAACTTTTGAAAATGCAACGATGCTTTTTTGGGAAAAATTTATTCAGACATTTGCCAATTATGATTTTATCTCCCCCAATATTTCTTTTTCATAAATTAATATTTTTTTCTATATTAAATCTTGATCCATTTCTAAATTTAGTTGTGATAAAATATTTTTTACGATATTATTTTTAATT
The DNA here is from genome assembly GCA_030063045.1 of Pratylenchus scribneri. NCBI lineage: Eukaryota > Metazoa > Nematoda > Chromadorea > Rhabditida > Pratylenchidae > Pratylenchus > Pratylenchus scribneri. The sequence goes on from JAQSEB010000159.1 coordinate 517,523, forward strand.
TGGATCAACATTAGGCTTTAGTTACATTGCTGCCCTCTCCAAATATCCCATTAATTAAAGTCAAAAATTTGGGAAAATTTCGAATAAAGATCCTGATCGTGAGTGAAACAGAACGACTATAAGAACTAATTTATTATCTATTCTATAAAACTCCAAAAGTCATATTTTTTTCCAAAGTAATTAATTCATAAAATATAATATAAACAATCAGAATATTTTTTAAAAATCTTGTTACAGATAATACTTAATTACTCGATCATAATTCCATCATTTAAAAAATAAAATTAAGAGTACCACTTATAATATTTTAGGAAAATTTGGGTCTACTTGTTAGACTCAAATTAAATGTTATCTTTTTATTCTCCAATAAAAACATCCTTTTGGAATTGGAGATGGGGGAATGTCTCATTCATTTCCAATTCCAATCTTATTAATGATGCATATTTTTATTTTGCCTCAAAGAATTGTACGATTTTATTCAAAAGGCGAAGCGAAATGGTACACCGATAAGAATGTGTCATGCTCAATGGGACAGTCATCATTATTGCCTTTTCAACAAATCGTACAATTCTTTGAGGCGAAATAAAATTTTTCCTTTAAAATCTTTTCTAAACGTCAAATCTCAAACCATTCATCATCAATCAGTATCACAAATGATTTTTTTATATTATTTATTTCTTATTTATTTATAAGAAATAATAACAAATAGGTATAAAAACAATACTATTTCACAACCCATTCAAAAATTTAAACGTTATAATAGCTTTTTGCTGAGTGCTGACCCTTATTCCAAAAATCTGATCAATTTGCTGATTAACCATTATTTAATTAGTATTCAATATTTCTGATATGCCGAGTCCTGTCCTGAATAGAAACACGGAAAAATCAGAATTTTCCAAATAATACTGGGCCGGGCAACCGGGCTAGATAAACCCTTAGCCTTATTACATTTAATACTTAAACATTATTTGGTTGCAGCTCTTTCTAGCAAAATTTTTTAAGATAAATCTTAGATTATACCCATAATTCTAAATCATTTGATAATGCTAGTCGAAATGCAATGTTTGGCCAAAATTGAAATTAACTCTATATAAATTAAATCTTATTTAATTTATGGTTTATAAATTTTTTTAGTATTGTTCTAGACCTGTTTTATCTAAATCAATCGAGGTACTTTTTATAGGATCGATAACTAATTGTAAGCATTATAAAAACATCCGGCTTTCCAAAAAAGGCTAATAAAAAACATTTTCCCATTTTATTAAATTACATGTTTAGCATTTTGAATATTATTTCAAAAAATTTTTATAAAGAGGAATATTTCGGGAATTATTTACTTTGAACTTTTTATAATTTTTTTTTATTTTTCTTTTTGAATATTGCCATTTTGAAAATCTCCGATTGTGGTGAGTGATTGATGAATGATAATTTGTTTCCATTCTTCTCATTCGCTTATTCATTACAATTACAATCTCCCGCTTGATTACTCATAAAATTTTAATTTAAAATATAAAATCGTAATTTATTTAATTTTTAGAATATGGATGAACAATTAATTAATTCACTCATAAAAACTATTGATGTTGATATAGTTCAACGAATTCTAATTGTGATCAAGAAAGAAAAACCCTTCTATACCGATTTGGAGAATTTGAATCGAAACAAAGAGACTTCATGTTTAATTGGAATTTTTTCAAATCAAATAAAAAATAAAATTTCCTCCAAAATAACGGAAAAATTTGATTGCATCTTCTCCATCAAGGTTTTATATATTATTTTTTAATACATTTAATTTTCCCATATCTATTTTTGATATTGATATTTAATGCATTATTAAATTTTATATAAAAATTATAAATAATTTTTGATTGTTAAATATTTAAAAAATTTATGTACACTGTAAATAAAATTAAACAAATTAAAGGATAAACCAACAGGCGCGAATGGTCCACAAAAGTTTGAAATGAATCTGGATAATGATGTCGTCAACATTGTTGAAGGGATAATTTCGGGATTTGGGACAAAATTTGCAGAGAAATTTCGCTTAATTGTGACCGAAGATTCATTGATCTATGGCGCCGGTGTTCTTCGCGAAAAATTCGGCATCCCAGGTTATCAATTTTTGAATTGCACTATAAAAATTGTGGAATGAAAAAAATCATTTTTTTTATATTATTGCAGCCGATTCTATTTAAATTTTAAAACATATAAATATATTGGTTGCAACATATACGAAAAATTAATTTTTTTAAATGAATATTACCTCTATGTTTAACAAATTGATATAATTTTATAGCCATATTACCTATATATTGAGATGAGTTCATAGAAAAAATAATTTTATGGATAATAAAAATTATGACCAAAAAGTCGAAAAATCGGGAGTTTTTCATTGTTTATTGGTAATAATTTTTGACCAATTATATTATGATCAATTTGCTATTTATATGCTTACCTAAAGAAATTGATTAAATATTTAGTATAAGTTTTGTGTTTTGACTTGTGAGATATTTATTGGAAATTGCTCAAACTTCGTTAAGTTTTTTTTTATATTTTCTTATTCATCAAGCATTTGCACCAGTAACTTTTTAGTATTTATTTATTCCAATGAAAAATCGAAAAAAAATTTATAAAAATCAACTCTATTTTTGGTCATAATTCAATCAAATGTCAAATAAAATGTTATTAAGTGTATATTGATAGAAATCTATCAAATTTTATAAAAATAATAATACTAAGATGACGATTATTGTTCAATGCCAATTTTTATCTGGCTTTATACAAGAAATTTTCTATTATTCTCATGAAATATTTTTAAGGACCAAAACCCGGCGATTTGGCACAATTTTATGACAAGATTGCAATGAAAAAAATGATTGTTTCTGCGGGGATCCCAACTGCCAAATTTATGGTGCTCGATTTGAACAAGCCTATGGAGGATGTGCTTTGCCAAATTCGAGCATGCAAACTTGCATTCCCCCTCTTCCGAAAACCGACACAGGGAGATGGGAGTGTCGACTCGGGCAGAGTTGAAACGCTGGCCGATTTATGCACTTGGGCGGCAACCAAAAAAAGTGTACTACAGCAGTTGGACTCGGATTGCTCCTGCAAAGTGAGGACAAAAATTTAATAAAAATTGAGCGCACATCAATTTTGAATTAAAATTTTGCAAATTTCGTTAACAAATTTACATTGCAAAAATTTATTTTTTCATATGATTTTTGTGAACTTTTTCTAATAATAATTTTATATTTCTGAATTATTATTTTAAATTGCTGTAAGGTTTAATGCATAAGAAAAATGAAGCATTTCTTTTGGTCATAACTAATAAAGGAAGTAACAAACTTAGGAAAATGATAATATAATTCTAAATCATAGAAATCCTCTATAAAGTCTTAATTTTTTGAAAACCTAAGCGGATTTCTCTGTATAAATTTACTTTAATTTATAAAAATAATACGAGTTTGCCATATTAAAACCTTTTTTAAAATTGAAATCATAAAATTTAAAAATCCAATTAATAGAGAACATTGTAATCTATTAGCTCACAGATGGAAAATGAATAATTTTCGTAAATAGTTTGGAACTTTTTTTCGTGACATAAAAATGTTATAGAAAAATTATTTTTGAAATATAAGATTTTTAATTAAATAATTCAGCAATTCGTTCTGGAAGAATTCGTCTGTGGAAAGGAATTTTGGGCGAGTGTATTTTTGCTTCCGAACAACACTTTGATGCCCCATATGATTGTCCATTTTGGTTTCAGCATGAACGATGTGCCTACAAACACAGGTTGAATTATTTTCTCGGAACATTCAAAATTCCCAAATAAAACTAAAATTTTTTCACTAATAAATTAATAAAAGAAAATTCCTTATTAGTTACAAATTTAACAAAAGTTTGAATATAAAATATAAAAAATTATTATTAAACATCAGAGCTGTGCTTTTCATAAATCTTGACTCCGACTCCGGACTCCGACCTTTCAAAAATTTAGCTCAGACTCCGGACTCCGGGTCAAATTTTTGACTCCGACTCCAACTCCGGAGTCGTTCTAAAGCTCGACTCCGACTCCGGAGTTTGACTCCGCAGAAATTTTTTTAAAGTAATTTCGATTTGGCACCAGGGCATTTTTGTATAAAATTAACATCTATTTCCGAAAATGATATAATTTCGGTATGAAAATTTCAATTTTAGACAAAATAAACCAAAAAAATTTAATTTTAAAAAAATTAAAAAGGGAAATTTTTAAAAAATTAGGTAAAAAAAATACAATTTTTAAATAAAAATCCGGAGTCGACTTTTAAAAAATTAGGTAAATACAATTTTTAAATAAAAATCCGGAGTCGACTTTTAAAAAATTAGGTAAAAAATATACAATTTTTAAATAAAAATCCGGAGTCGACTTTTAAAAAATTAGGTAAAAAAAATACAATTTTTAAATAAAAATCCGGAGTCGACTTTTAAAAAATTAGGTAAAAAAAATACAATTTTTAAATAAAAATCCGGAGTCGACCGGAGTCCGGAGTCGCTCAAAATTTTCGACTCCGACTCCCAACTCCGACCTTTGAAAATTTTGACTCCAACTCCGACTCCGGACTCCGATCTTTTCAATTTTTGACTCCGACTCCGACTCCGACTCCAGCTCCGGAACGGAGTCGGAGTCGGAGTCGGACCCAGCTCTGTTAAACATTATGTTGAATATTACTTTGATTAAAAAATTAAAAAGTTACTGTAACTAACAATTAAATTTCTATACTCAAGTCAAGTGTAAAATATTTCCACAATTATCTCACCATTGTATATCTCTGATGTGGATATATGTAAAGAAATTTCAAAATCCTGGGCAAAGAATAAACCAAATCGCGCAATTTTTTATTGGCTATAGCTTTACAATTATATGAACTAATAACATATGGTCAATCATTTTGTATCCATTATCCAAACATAAAGTCAATACCTAAATAAATTACAGTTAACAATTATTTTCTGATCAAACTCAGATTCTAAATTCATTTTATATGTCTGAACAAAGCATGTAGGCATACATTTAAAAATCAAAAGCCATATTTTTTTACAAAAAAAAAAAACGGTTCATTTGATCCCTTCAGGAATGCCCATAAAATCAATATGCCGACGATTTGAGGATTATGCAAATGAATTTCCAAATATGGTCCAATTTGTTGAACAAGTTGTCAGGGCACTAAAGCCAATAACTTGCGAAAATTTTGTTGTTCAAGGCTTTCAAGTTCGTTAATATTTATGAAATTTAAAAAATTGCAATAAATTTGCTAAAAAGTCATTAATAATTATTTAATCTAAGAATCGCAAGATCAAAATAATTCAGAACTTAGCTAGATGATTTTCCTTAACTGCCTGATGCCTTCTGGGAAATGGTTACAGAAAAATTTTTGGGGAATGGGGCTATATATTTATTTTAAATCCGTCAACCATAAAGAAAGAAATGGTTTCCTTTTTAGATATGATTGTTCATATTATAGCTTAATCACAAGACTCAAGAATTAAGCATTTTGCATAGAAATAAAAAAGTCATTGCCATTTTTGATTTAAGGATCCCACATTTAATCGAAAAATTTTTCACATATTTTGTTCGTATTCAATCAGCTCATTGAGGCAATAAATCATTTGATTAATTAAAAAAAATAAAAATTTCAAAATTTTATGGACACAAGCTGAACAAATTTTCTTATGAAATAAATTTAAAAAAAAAGCAAATTTTAATTTAAAATAAAAGCCATTTTTAATTATGCCAATTGCCTGGGCGATCTTTATCCGCAGTCCGCTTCAACGTTCTACTCAAGTCTCTTTTAAGCCTTGGCTGTTTCGTATTTGTAATTTGGAAATTATTCCAAGTTACAATTATTGGTTGAAACAGTCTAATCCTCAGTTCCTCAGCAATTTTTTTAAAATTTCCATGGAAATTCTCAAATACGAATCCCTCTATCTCCATAATCTTAGCCGAAAATTACTATTTCCACAATAAAATATTACTGTATATAAAATATTTTATAGTTGGAATCAAATTCGGATCGATACTGGTTTACTGAATCAGCCTATAGACAGGGCGGGCCATCAACAGCTATGAGTTACATAACCACTGGTATTTCCACGGAAACGGCTATTCTATCAATGAATCTTATGCCTGATTTTGAACCAGCAATTTGCAATAATAATGGTGTCAAAGATGGCAAGACAATGCAGTTCCAAATGATTAAACCCGACAAGGACGCATTGTTATTATATTCAGCCCAAATTCGTTGGCTTTCGCAACAAGGAGTGTTACTTTCCACAGATAATGCGCCAAAGGAATTGCCCAATGGAAGCAGGATTAAGGCAATTTTTTGGATTTTTTTTAAGTTTAACCATAAGGAAAAAATTTATGGAGTATCAACTATTCACAGTAGGTTGTACACTATTTTTTGATTCCGCTCACAAAAAAAACTGGAATAGCGCGATATAGTAATTGAAAGTTTAAAGTATGTTCTACTAATTTTTCTAATTTTTATTAGTTGAGTGATGAGTGGCGTTTTGAAAATCAGACATTTATGTTCGTTTTGAAATTGGCATTTATAATTTAAATTTATTCTCAGAAATCGGTTTAAAACAATTTATAAATCTCACCGAAACGCATCGAATGTTATATAAAATATCAAGTTTTGGCACAAAATTAAAATGTTTAATACCAAAAACTGAAAAATATGGTTTGAACAGTTTAATACCCTATAATTTTGACCAAACCAAAACCAGAACAAATTATATATATTCGATGCTTCTCGCTGAGATCTATAAAGTGGTATAAGCTTTATAGGGTCTAAAATCTGTTTTGTATTGTTAGAGAAAATTTAAATTATAAATGTCCCATAACGCGCCAGTGTAATTTTATGAATTCATGCTCTAAAAGGCATTGTATTTTATAAAACTCATAATTTTGGAGGGAAAAAACTTTTTTTTATAGCTATTTTAAATTTCAAAAATTTGAAAGAAATTTTAAAAGATATTTATTTATTCTAATTGGATATCATCTTTTAAATTATTGATCCCTGAACGAGTGCTAAATCGACGGTACCCAATCGTTAAATTTGAAAAATTCGTTAAAAATTGAAAATATCAAAAAAATTTCTTCTTTTTTTAAATTTTAAAACAATTTAAGGATCTATATTATTTGGAATTTTAGATAATTTTTATGATAATTTCATTTTTTGGAGAAAATATTTTATTTTTAATGAATTGAATATTAAATATTTTTTCAAATTAACAGATTTACTGGAACTACAAGGTAAAAGACAAAATTGCGAGGGCCGTTTACACGACTGAATACATTGCATTGGCATTATTGACAAACACTGACAAAGTCGCACTTATGGCGGATGTGGACCATATAGTGCAAAATTGGGCACCGAAAATGGGGAAAGAGGAATCGATGTTAGCTGCTGACCTTGGCCGTCTTTAAAATTACAAATTTAATATGCAAGATTATTGAGACCGGATTTATATATAAATAGATTTCTCATAATTATGTAGAATATTAATAGTAACTAATCTGTATGCCAGCAGATTCAATCAAAAAGTCGGTTTAATAGAATTTTCTAAAAAAGACAAAAGATTCTGAAAGAAATACCTTTATAAAATTTTCTATTTTTTGAATTATTAAACAATTTTTCAATTCATCCTTGCCACAAGTAATAAAATTAAAATTATACCTAATATGACTATATTTATATTCTATTAAGAAATTTATTTATAAATATAAATCCGGTTTCTCTCAACATTCTACTCTACAGTGATAATGATTAATGAATGAATGAATGATATGAGGGAACAATGGAACAGAACAAATTTTTATAATTTTTGCATAATACTTTAGATTAATTTAAAAATAGAGAAGGAACACAAACATCATTATTATGATAAATTTGCTTTATCTATTATTTTCAATAACAATTACTTTTAATCCATTAAACATGACTCACATCAGATATAAAATAAATTCGATTAAAACAAATCTGAAACATGATTTTGCGATTAAAAGCATGTTTTTATAAAATTTTTTACAAATTTACAGATCGAAAAATGTTTTTATGATTCGTAACATGTTTCTAGAACAAATTTATATGTTTTGTAATTCAAAAAAATGTTTTTCATCATTCAAAACAGGTTTTTATAATATATTTTTACAAATTAACCTATTTGCATCCAAAATATTTTTAAAGCAACTGTTTACAATTCAAAAATTTAGCATTTTTTCGAAATACTTTTCTGATAAAAACTTTTTTTAATTAAGTTTTTTTTTGATAAAACCATTTTGTAATTCAAAATACTTGTTAGACAAATTTTTAAAAATAAGAAATTTTTAAAAATGAGAACATGTTTCTACCATTAAAAAACATGATTATAGATTTAAAATTAAAAGACGAAAAATAAAAATTTTGGGAGAAAGCTTCTAACAGAGAATTTACGGTATTTTAATTGCCAATGATGAATTTTTGATTTTCACATAGATTAGGACAGAATCTTTTTTCGAATGTGTCAGTTTTAAAACCCGGTTTTCGGTTTTTAAAAATGTTGTTTTTGGTTTAGTTTTATAATATTTTCTGTTATTTTTAACAAAATTTCAAAATTTCGGGTTTGAAATTTAATCGATTTTCTCCCAACGAAACCGACTCTGTCCTACTCTACTTTAACATACACAATAGAATTACATTTTGTCCTATTTTTTAAATCATTGAGTAACAATTAGGGTTGGCCCCCGTCCCGTCCTCGTTCCCTCCCCGTCCCCGGACTTTTTTGCCCCCGTCCCCCGCACCGTCTCCGAAAATGAATATTCCCGTCCCCGAATCCCTCCCCGTGAAGCCTCTCCCTGGCCGGGGACCCCGAAATTTCGGGGGAAATGTTTTTTCGGAAATTCAACTAAAAAGTCTTTTTTTCTCTATTTTCATGTATGAAAAATGATATTTTAGTAATCTTCTTTTTTATTGAAAAATTCATTTTTTCCCTCAATTTCCATATTTTATAATTCAAAATTCATTATTTTTTCTTTAATATTTCATTTTTATTATTCATATTTCATTATAAATTATAAAAAAGGAAGCTGGCAGGCTTTATGTTATTTATAAATTAAATAACAATTATTTTGCAGAGAAAAATGTCATCAAAACTTTAGACCACTTCTTTTTTATTGAGAAGGAAGAAAGTGAAGGATTACCCCTAGGCGCCATCAGGATTAAAATGTTTAAAATAATTCAAAGAATATCATGTAATGTAACCCTAAACATACACTCTTAATAACTAGAGAGGGCCCATCCCTCTTTACTTTTCCTACGCTTTCTTCTTTATGGCAAAAAGATGGACTAAAATGGGCCTAAACTAGAGTCTTCTAAAGTGTGTCCACCAAAAAATTCTTATCAATATTGAAATTCGTTATTTTTGGATCAATCTCAATCCATTAAATGCTCTTAATGTTAATATTTTTCGGGCATTTTGCCTCCTTATTCATTTTCGTGTCAAAACTAGAATTTGACTTGAACTGCAACTTCCCCAAAACTCCACAAGACTCTTTCCCAAAGACGAATATGAATAATTTAATTTAATTTTATTCCAATTTCCAAATTATGCGAATAAATTCAATTTGTTCGTAACGAAGGAATAAAGCAGTGGGTTTTCGAATGAGTGGAAAAAGTGGGAGAAGTGAGTCCAATCGCCGTTATTTGCCTCTTTTTGAATGGAAGGAAAAATGGCCCAAAAGGCGTAGCCAATAATCGGTGATTCGACTAAATATTCAAAGAATAAAAATGGAAAAAGGGAGGCAAGAAAATTTTTACATTCCCAATAAAATTAAATTTGTAAAAATAGGAACAAAAAATGGAAACAAATATCAAAGATCGGGATAAATCCCGACACTCCCGCGCGAAATGAAAGAGGCAGGCAAATAAAATTATTTTTATATACAAAATTAGTCAAATTATCCCCTTTTTATTTAAAAAAAACAATTCAAATTTTAAAAAGGAAATTTTAATAAAATTAAAATTTCTTATTTTAGCATTCGCTAGCAATTAAAAAATTAAACATACAATTGCAACAAATTTATTCACACTTTAAAAATAAATGACTTTATATTAAAATCAACATTTTTCTTTGCATTTTATTTTAACAACATAATTCTCTCATCCAATTTTTCATATTTTCCATTTCCATTGCCAAATTGATCAGTCTAAAAATGTCAATAAGGAATTATTTTTTTATATACCCACAATAATCAAATTAAAATATTACTTATATCAAAAAAATAAATTATTTTACCATTTTTTTATTGTGGCCTTATAAGCTTCGAATAATTGGGTAATATAATTTTATAAATAATAATTCCCCTCCCAATTCCCCATCCATCAACTTACATGCAACATACCGCACCCGGAACGTCTTTTTGCCCCATTTCGATTGGACGCTGATCATTGCAAATCCCTCCTTGGCCGTCATCACCACATAACCTTTGGAGCCCAACTGACTTTGACAACACATTCGAACGCCGGTATAGGTGAAATTTGTCACTTTAAATTCAGTGTATGCCTCTGGACAATTCTGAGCGCAAGTTTCATCGGTGGGTGTGGCCACTTCCTCAATCCACAGGTCAATCCACATCTCGGGTGAAGGCGCTTTTATGTGCCAATAGCAAGATTCCCATATGCCATCGTCCAAGGTGGAGGCATTCACGGAGGCTTCTAATAATTGCCATTTGGTGGTAGCCTTTATATAGTATTTGGGAATGCATACTATTACCATTTAAGTGAATTTATATTTGTAATTATTTTTTAATTTTATTCTGAAAAATATTTTTCATTAATTTTTTTTATTATAATTAATTTTCTGAAAAATATTTGTAATTATTTTTTAAAAATATTTTTCATTATTTTTTTTATTTTAATTAATTTTCTGAAAAATATTTGTAATTATTTTTTTAATATTCCATACCATCAATGTGGCACCGGTGCAATTTGCCTTCGCACTGCTGGCTGCCTTGCGTTCATCACAAAGTGTCCCATCCCAGCCGGATGGGCACAAACATTGACTGCACAATTTTGGTTTTGGATATCCACCATTTTTGCAATCAGCTGTGCCATTTCCCATTGGGCATTTGTTGCAGCCGACGGCACGGTTTAGCAACAAAACATCAGCGAAGGTAGCACTTTTCCTTTGGTAAATAGTATTCTGATAGAGCGGGTCCTTGGTACGGATCACAGGGATGTTTGTGTCATTTGCGAAATCATCTATTTAAAATAAAATCAGAAGAAAAAAAAGATTTGGAAAAAAATTGTTTAAAATTCTGATTTGTTAAATTTTAATTCCTAAATTAAAATTCTGATTTATAAATTCTGATTTTTATCGATTATTATAAATTAGAATTGTAAATTCCGATAAAATTTAATTCAAAATTAATTAAAAAAGTTTCATTATTTTTTGTAATCCCTTCAATTACAACTAACATCCTCCATAATGCATAACGGATCCGTATTCATAGGCGACATTGTAATTGTTGTTCCATTCGGGTGAAATTTTTTCATATTGATCTGGGTCATAAGTATTTGTCAAGTTCACAATTATATAGTCATCGCGATCATAGCGCATTTGGGTATGGTAAAGGCCAAGACGATGGCCAATTTCATGTTCAATAGTACCAAGCTAAAATTTTTTTATAATTGGCTTATCTACAAATTTTATTTATTATACCCTGCCACACCATTCCGCTCCCAAATTGATAATTTGCTCGGTCATCTCTGGATCGCAGCCATAGCTAGAACTGAAGCAGCCGCCATCCTCGACGCGCGTGAAATAAATATATGGAATGGAATCATTTGGAATTGTGGTCAATTTTTGGAAATCATAGCAGGTCGAATTGGAATAGAAATCGATGGCCGTAATAATGTTTTTCACCATATTTGTAGCTATTTTAAAAATAATTGAAATTATTCTATTCGTAAATATTTAATATAAATGATTCAATTTTCATCAAATTTCAGCATTTTTAATTTGTAATTTTGCATTACGATTTTTTTCCCTTTTTATTTTAGTGTAAATTTTTATTGGCATGAAAAGCTTGATAATTTTGAATGATGCATAACATGAGACTAGAAAATTTATTTGGTTTAAAATTTTGGTCAAAAAAATAAATTAAACCCAATTAGCTCTTTAACATTTTTTTAAAGTTCTATTTATTTTTGAAGTCTCAAAATCAAAATCACTTCTCTAAAATATTAAAGGCATTGGCATAAAAATATCTATATTATAATTTCGCTTAAAGAAGTTAGAAGAATCCTTTGCTTATTATAAATTATATGATATAAAACTACTCACTAAGATTGGCATCGATGATGTAGTGGATGGGCTTGGTGATATCCCATTTTTGTTCTGGATGTTCCTCAAAATTCCATGCTCCTGCTCGTTTTGCTCTTAGCACATTTCCCACTCCGCCTAATGTGCCTGATCCAATTGGATTGTTTACAGCAGCTCGAAGTTGGTTTACTTTTTGCTCCATTTCCTTCACAGTTGGTACAATATCACCCTGTGATTTAGAATTTATTTATTTTCAATTTTTATTAATGAATAATAACTAGGGCTGAGATTTTTATTGATGAAAAATTCTGAAATATTTTTTGAAATATTGATGAAAAAATTATCAAAATGAAAATATAGGCAAAATATTAAAAATATTGATAAAAAAATTTTTTAATGATATATTTTAACAAAAATTTGAAAAAATGTCTTTTTTCATTACTCTTCATCTTCACTCTTCATCACAAATTATTAATATTTTTTTAAAATCAATTTTTTATTATTTTTTGCAAAAAGTCTAAAAATCATTTTATTCTATTTTTCAAAATTTTAAAAAATTTCATTTTTTTTCAAAAAAAATATAAAATTTAGTAAAAATTTTCGAAAATCTTCAAAATATTGAAGAAAATTGCCAAAAATGCCATAATATTGATATCTCAGAAAGCGGCAAAATATTGATGAATATTGACAAAAAAAAATATCATGAAAATCAACAAAATTAATAAAAACATGTTTTACGTGAATTTTTACAAGCTAATTAAGTTAGCAAATAAAATATTGTTATCAAAAAAAAATCCCAGCTCTCCTAATAATAACCATCCCAATAATAAAATCCTATTAATAATAATGAAATGTTCTCTTATATTGGTATTGGATCAATACTGCAATATCATTGGAAAGCTCTAGAAAAAATGACTTACATGAATCATGTAGTCCTGCAAATGTGCATTCAACTCCGCAATGCTCTTTTGCTTGCTATCATTCCAATTCGGATTGTTTTTGGCCCTTTCCGCTTTGGCATTTGCTATTTCCGCTGCCATCATTTCGAATTGTTCTTTCTCCGCTTCGCTCATTGGCTCAATTTTAGTAGTTTTCAATTTTTTGTTTTCACCAGTGTTTTTTTCGGCCTTCTCTTTGAGCAATTTTTTGTATTCCCCAATTAGTCCGGCCACTTTTTCCAAATTTTTAATGCGTTTTTGCATTTTTTCCACCGAATTCTTTATTCCTTTGCCAAATAATTTTTTTGCCGCTTCAATTGGGGACAATTTTTTCAAAATTTTTGTAGCCAAATTTTCATTCTTTAAATTCGCTTTTTTGTCAATTTCTTTTCCGCTTTGAATTTTTGATGGTTTTGGGGCTGGTTTTGGCTTGAATCCAGGGGGCGGTCCATTTGGATTTATGCGTTCCGCCTCTCCGTTCACAGTCAAAATGAATGCCATCAAAATGAGAAAAATTAATTCAAACCGCATTTTATATGATGGAATTTAATTTTAATGAATTTATTGGATTTTTTAATGGTTGAATTGAAATTTGCAATTGTTAGATAAATTTGATATTAATTGGCTGCCTTTTTATATGCCGAAAAATAGTTTATAATTTTGAATATCGGCAAATTAATTTACGTCTCAAAAACAGTTGTGCAAATTTTTAAAAATATAAATTTTAACCTCGTCTGCTAATTCTGGATAAATCGTTAAATTTCAAACAGTTGTGCAAATTTTTAAAAATATAAATTTTGACCTCATCTGCTAATTCTGGATAAATCGTTAAATTAAAAACAGTTGTGCAAATTTTTAAAATAAAATTTGCAAATTTTTAAGATAAAAAATGTGGATTTTGTCATTAAATTTCGAACAGTTATGCAAATTTTTAAATAGGACCTGATAAACCAATTCTTCATTAATAGAAAATATATCAAATTATTAATATTTCATAAATATAAAAAATTATAATCATTTTTTTTTATTTTAAAATGTTTATAGAATGTTTTTAATCATCAACTTTTCAATTTTTATAATATTTTATTAAGCATATCTAATGGAAATAATTTGTATCAGGAAATGAATAAACTCATAATAATTTAACAATTTTGTCATTCATTTTCCAATCATTCGTTGTTTTTTATTCTCTAAGATTTGTCCTAAATATTGTACAAATCTTTAAATAAAATACATCTGGCATTCCTGGATTTAATTGTTATTAATTTACAATTAATATATTCAGGCCATTGACCGAAATATTCGATCCAATGTATAAATTCCGGATTTTTGGCAAAGAATGTTTTCATGGAAAATACTATCGCCATTATTGAGGTCACATATCAAACCGATGTTTTGTCGGCACTTCACGAAATTTTAGGCAAAATTTTATTCACAATTTTCGGCGTTATTGGTGGCATTTTTGATGAGTAAAACATTTTATTTGAATTGAAATTTATCCACCTATATCCGGCTTAATCCCGCGCACTCCCGGGGATTTCGGCCGACTTCTCCGACCTTCCACTGGCCCTCCGGGACCTTTTTCCCCACTTTTGTTCATCTAAAAAAATTATTGGCCCTTGATGGGATTCGAACCCGCGACCTCCGTTCGTGACCCGTGGTCTTGCATGAATAATCATAATATATTAATGAAGCATCATCCAGAGTCTTAATTAATTGATTAAAAAATTGAAGTGAAAAATGTGAATTTATATTAATTTTATTTAGATAAAATTTTCAATAAAAGTGTGATTGTTGCCAAATCGTTATATTCAGCCTCCTCAAGAACAAAGATTAAAGATTTTACAATAAAATTTATTAGTGGAAAATTAAATTTGTCTTTAAATAATTGATGAGTAAAATTTATTTATATAAGAAAAAATTAAATTAATTTGCAAATGAAAGCCATTTCTAATAAAGTTTGAAGGAAGTGATTAAATTATATAATAATTTTATTTTTATTGATCCACAAACAAATGAGAAAAGAAATTATTGAATTAGAATGAATTTTAAGTTTACTAAAGCTAGACAAAGTGAGAATGACGAATTTGATAATTGATACTTATATATAGATCATAGACGGTTTTTTCAAAAGATGACTTTTAGAATCGGGTTTTTTTTATTTTTATTTTCGGAAAAAAAACAAAATTTCAGAATTGCTCCAATTTTTCAAACCGAAATCAACTACAATCTACTTTAATTGAAAATCAAATAAACCAGACAAATTTACATTTATTATTTATTGACAAATATATAATTGAGAATTAAAAATAAACTAAAATATTCATGAATAATTAATTGAAATAGTAGGCATCTTTTCTTTTTTCTTTTTGTCAAATCAAATGAATAAAATATTATATTTTTTAAAGATCCATGTCCATGCTTTAGTTAAATGAATTGATGTCTATCAATCATCTGTTGATCACCACAAATAACACCATCATTCGTCCTCATCATCATCATCATCAACATCGTTGTTGGGCTCATCTTCTCCCCTGAAAATAATAAATATTTCTTGTATAATATAATATAAATATTTGCATGAAATTTATTTTCTCTGCTTATCAACTTTTTGTAAACAATTTAAAATTTAAATCCTCTTAAAGAAAGATAATATTAATAAGGGTCATCTAGGTTTTTTTTATAATTTAGAAAATAAGTATAAAAATTGAAATATTAATAAGATTAATTCAAATAAAATTTTAAAAAAGCGAAATGATTTTAAATAAATTTTTATAAGTAAATATTTTCAAAATATTTGAAAAAAATTTTACCAGCCATTCTTCTTTGCACTTTTATTGATTTGTTTGAACACTTGCTCCTGGGTACGTTTTCCAAGACGCGCATGAATTTGCAGATTTTTGGTAATGTTTCGGCCAAAATCAATTGCAGTAATTGAAGTCAATATTTGCTCCTTTGGGAAAAAATATAAAAATTATTTTGAGAAAATTTTTAAATTAAAATTTATAATTTCATATAAAAATGAATATAATATCCAAATTTTTCGAATCGGAATTAGAAGTTGGCATTTACAAAATTTTTCATTTGGAGTAATTTCTAATAAAAATTTTTCCTGGCGCGACAATTTTTGGCTTAAAATTGTATCCTATGGGACCATTTTTGGCAAAGAATTTCCACCACCGGAGCATTTTTATTTTTATAATACAAATTTCCCCTTACCTAGTCTATTTTTTTTGCTTAAATGGCTTAATTTTTTATAATGGTCATTTTAATTTTGATTTCTTCTTTCCGGGCTATTTTTATTTAAAAATTCTCTCAATATGGCAAGAAGATATAGAAATTGATGAAGGAAAAATTGGAGATGATATTTCAAATATTTTATTTGAATTTGTTCGATGTTTTTTAAAAAATAAATTTTTTTTAATTTTTTGGTACGAAAACTTGAACCGAGTATTCAAAAACTAAAATCTCGGTTTAAAACTCTCTTTGACCAACCCTAAATGAATCCCTGCATTTTTTTTTCTCACCTCCAAATTATGAAGACCCAATTGTTGTGCTTCTTCGAGAATTTTCATTTTCGGAAAATCTCTCTGGAACAATTCGGAAATGAGAAAATTCTCGCTGCAATTCTGCATCAGACGCAAATCGTATTTGATGCTCAATTTGATGATTTTCATTGCCATTTTGTCTGTAAATTTTTTTTTTTGAATTAACAAATAAAAGAAATCCTCTGTCGCTTAATTAATAATAAAAATTTGGCTTACTATAAATTTTTTTCCTCTAAATTTTTCTATTTTCAACAAATTTTTATTCTTCCCATAAAATTTTTTTTAAAACACAAATTCATCTTTTATTAAAAATTATATTAAATATTTTAAAATTAAAAATGCCTTCCCCGTGGCTTTCTGACAAATTAATTAATTTAATTTTTTTATATTTTTTAAGAGAAGCATAAAAATTTATGGAAGGTTTAAAAGTTTGTGGGATGCTTTGCAGGAAGCGAAAAATATTTGAAAAAAAACATAATTTTTTAGGCTCTATTTTAAGTAGAGTGTCCAAAGTCATTTTTAAACCGAAATTTTCGATTTCGGTTTTGGCCGATTTTTGAAAAAAGGCAATACAAATTTCACAATATTTTTTTAAAAAATAATTGAAATATATATTATCTCTTATACTTTTTCTTGAACAAATTCTAAATCTACTTATCTCAAAGAGAGAAATTTTAACTAAAATAGACAAAAAATTGACCAGCTAAAAAATTAATTTAGCCATTTACGCGAAAAATGGCCCAATAAAGTAAAATTTTTGCCAAAATTGCCTCTCGGGGCGAAAGTTAGAAACCAAAACCAATCGCCTTTGTATCTCAGTTTCGGTTTTGATCGTTTTCGTTTCTGTTTTTAAAACTGACTTTGGACAACCGTAATTTTAACGCACCCACAATTCTGTTTCCTGTCAACAGCATAGCCAAAGTGGGTGGACATAAACGGCTCATTCGACATCCATCCCATGGCCATCGAAGCGTAGATCATCTTGGAGAAGGCCGAAATGTCAAAGTTTGGTTCTTCCTTGATTTTGAATGAATTGTTTGCGACTTCTGCTGGCTGCTGTTGTTGACGGCGCTCGGACCAATTTCCAAAGAATAAATTACGAAAATATCCAGAAAATGTCGACAAAGCCTGTTAAAGATGAATTTTATTTGGCGAAAAAATTCTTGAAAATGGCAAAAAAAAATTACTGAAAAGGGAATTATTTAATTTGCAGAAAAAAACATTGAAATTACAGAAAAGAGTATTGAAAATGCAGAAAAGTTTATACCGGTTTAGTGTTTTGCCCAAAATTCCCAAACCATATATCCATTCGATAGAGCTTTTCATGACGCATCGAATGGTATATATTTTGCCAGCATTTAATTGGTTTTGAACTAAAACCCATAAAATGGTTTAAGTGGTTTAATACCCATAATTTTGATCAAACCATGGACAAACTATATACCAATCGACGCGTCTTGACGAGCTCTATCAAATGGCTATAGGATTTGGAGGTCTAGGACAAACCACTAAACCGTTATAAACTTTTAGCATTTTCTATGTTTTTTTCTGAAAATTAAATACTATCCATATTGAAAATGGCGAAAAGATTGTAACGGTTTAAATCAGGGATTCCATCGGGTCAAAACGATTTGTAAGGACAAAATTTCCATTTTATAAAGACATAAGGGCCGAAAATATGAAAATATAAGGACATGTAAAATTTTTCTTTTTTTTAACAAAAAACCATTTTAATCTTATTCGGAAAATGCTCAATGTTTGTATTTTTACCCCGAATGTATTTTTTCCAATAAATTCTTGTTTTCCATTAACATTTTGTGCATTTCTAATGTAGGGTTTTGTGAGAAAATTTAGTCAAAAATGATCTTTTTACGAGAAATTTAGTCGAAATTAAAATTATAGGATAAAATTTATCGCCAAAAATGAAAGCTAATAAGCAAAAAATTCTAACCAAAAATGAATGAAAATTTTAATAAAAATTGTCCCTCTAAAGGAAAATTTTAGCTAAAAATTTAACCGTTAGGGAAAAATTTTAACCAAAATTTCCAATTTTAAGGACAATATTAAGGCAATAAGGACAATTCGGGATTTATAAGGACTTTCTAATAAACAAGGACATTTTCATTTTCCTAAGGACGGGGGTCAATTTGTAATGACTTTTCTTATAGAATAAGGAAGAATGTAAAGCCCTGGTTTAATGGTTTGTCTTAGACCTCAAAACCCTATACCCAATCGATAGATCTCAGCAAGATGCGTCGATTGTATATAATTTGTCATGGTTTGTTAAAAAATTAAGGGCATTAAACGGTTTAAACCATCTCATTGTTTTTGGTTCAAAACTGAGTTAATTTTTGTTAAACTTGGAGGGAATCCTTATTAAATGATGCATCTCGAAGAGATTTATCGATTGAGTACATGTTTTTTTGTCTAGGACAAAATATTAAACCGCTAAAATCTTTTCGCCATTTTTTATAATATTTTCCCCATTTTCAAAATTTTTTCCCCATTTAAAATATTTTCCATAAAAAATTTGAATTTTAACAAATTAACAATTTTGAGCCAAGGCTAGAAAAGAACTTACAAATTTGTTCACTCCGAGAATATTAGGTCCAGCATTGTCATTGCCATTTTCAAAAATCATTTCCAAATTAGTGTCGTATTCCAGGAAACTAGAAATAAAATGAATAAAGATCAAAAATAATAATAAAATTTTAATAAATTTTGTCATTAATTTTGTCAAATTTTTGAGTGCAAAATATATCATAAAATTATAATAAATTTGCAATTAATTTTGCCAAATTCTTTGAGTAAAAAAATAATTAATAATAAAATTACACTAAATTTTGCCATTAATTTAAACAAATTTTTTGATTTAAGCAAAAATAATCAAAAAATTTAGTAATAAAATTTTTAATTTTTTTTGACAAATTCTTTGAATAATATAATTGGAACCTTGGTGAACTTCGAAGTAGTTGGATGTTAATTTGCAAAGGGAGATGCTCATGAATGTTAATTTTCCGAATTTTAACGTAAGCAATTGCGGAACCATTGAAGAAAGTATTGGTAAATCCAATTTCCTTTTTGTCAAATGAATTGCCACCTCCGCCCCATCCTCCTCCGCCTCCTCCTCCTCCAAATCCGGCATTTCCAAATCCTCCACCCCCAAATCCTCCGCCTCGAGATTTATGGATTGAAATATTTGATTTTGCCAACCACAATTTGTTGTGACAATTTTCGTTGCATCCAAATGAAATTTCGCAATTGAGCTCTGTTCCTTGCACTTGAATTTTTGCCACTTTGACGCACCTATTTTTATAAAAAGAAAATATGAAATGGGGTCAAAAGATGTGGCAAAATCAGGCTCCCTGATAATTAAATCAAATTGTCTAATTCTAAACCTACAAAGCTTAAATCCAAATTTTCATAATGACCAAATAATGGCCTAAAATATTTATTTGATATTGTAAATTTTTTCCTAATATTTAAAAGCATATCAGGACATTTAATGTTATATCACAATATAATTAATATATTTGTGACAATTCTGGGAATTGGCTGGACGCTGGACTAGCTAATTTAGGGAAAGAGTAGAATAGACTCACTCGATTCGGCTTGGTCGATTTAGTCTAATAAATTTCAATTTTATAGATTTAGTTTTAGGGCTAGGAATAGGGTACAAGATGAGGAATAGGAATCTGGGAGAAAGTATTTCTACTAAGAAGTCAAAAGAATCAGAAATTTAAATCTCATAGACTAAATTGTCCAGGCCGAGTTGATTGAGACACAACTTTCGAATCTTTAGGATGTCTCTAGAGACCCAAATTACAGAAATTAGCTTACCCAGGGTTTAGCTAATTCCTAGGAATTAATCAAATCCCATTGTAAATTAAAATAAATTGTTCAAAATTTTTGTCAATGGTTAAATTAAAGCATACCAATCAAAACCGTCGATCATTTCACGTTTCTCCAGTTCGACAAAAACAGGATTGGCCGGGTCAAAATTGTCAGCAATAATTTGAAAAGAAATTGTCGCAGATTGGTTGTTGTTTGTCATTTTGAAATTTATGTTAATATTTTTATTAATCAATCTCCTTGAATTTTTATAAATATTCTAAAAATTGAAATAATAAATTAAAAAATGAATTTGCGAAATTAGTCTCCTTCTCCTTCATTTCACATAGAATTAAATTTGCGGATTAAAAATGTTGAGCCGATTAAAAGCCAAGAATTTTTGGATAATTTTTGGCTATGCGTCACCACATTTTTTTTGGGGTCATTGTATAAAGGTGAAGGTGAACCCTATAAGTCATCCGATATAGGATAATTAAATTTGCGGATTGAAAATGATGAACAGATTAAAGGCCAAGTACCTTTTTAAATAATTTTTGGTTATTCATCACCATATTTTTGGGGGTCATTGTGGAAAAGTGAAGGAACCTTTCTGTGAGTCATCCGCCGATATAGGGTTAAGGAGGGTCATTCAGGAATAGATTATTATGCGAAATGAAAATATTTATTAATTAAAAAAACCTCATTAAGAATGTTACCCAATTAACCCATATTAATCATATATAAATTATTCAACTAGGATTTATCAATAGGTCTCCTGCACTGCGCTTATATTGCTCTCTAGTCTTTCAATATGAGATGAAATAAAAATTAGGGCCGGCGGAAAGTAATGAATGGGGATGTTGGTTAAAACAGTGGTGACTGGTGTGGGGTAAAAAACAATTTTAATATTTGAACATTTTGAATAAAATAAATTTTCGAAAATATTTAATTGATTGTAATCTAATTAAGAATCTGTTGCTCTATTAAACCATATTAAACCACTTTAAATAATATAATTGGGATGATTTTTAAGCATTCGGCTTGGCTTGTCGATTGGTTTCCTTTTCCGCGCTTTCACTGGTCTTCCAATGTGTGTTGAAGAAAGAAAATAAATTTATAGGCCCGATGCGAAGCAATGGTTGCAAAAGTAGGGTAAAGCGGTGGAGACCGGGGAAAAACCTCTGCCCCTCTGTGGCAAAAGTTGGATCGTCCAAAGAATGTGGAGTGGGAATGGGAAATGAAGGACAATGAATGGATTGGAAAGCGAATTGGTCGATAAATTCCATCCGTATTGCTAGTCAATAATTCAAAAATGGGGCAAAATGGAATTTTATTATGTATGAGAAAGTCAAAAAATTCATCATTGTCATTGTCTATTAATATTAAAATATATTGGAATTCGAAATAAGTAACAAATTTGATGTGGATTGAGGACTGGTTGAATGAGTATTGGGAATATGTTGGAGACTCTGATTGATGAGGGAAAAATTAGAATTAAATAAATATTGGATAGTAGAATTGATCAAATAAATTAATCCATCAAGGAAAAGAGGGAATTTCAGGGAATTTATATTTAAAAATCTGGTAAACTTTCTTTTTTTTTACCGGCAAAACAGTTCTTGACTTGTAATGAATTTGAAACTGGTTTTAAACCCCACAAACTATATAAATTTTAGATTTCATCGAATCGCATTGAAAGGTATATAAAATGTCAGGTTTTGGCCCAAATTTTTTTAGTTTACAAAAAAAACATAAATATGGTTAAAACGGTTTAATTCCCTTTAATTTTGACCAAACCAAGACAAATTATATAACATTCGATGAATCTTGATAAGATCTACAAATGAAATAGTGTTTATTGTGTCTAAAAACGGTTTCCGATTTATTGGAGAAATAATGTTTGTACTAAAAATGCTTTCCGACTTATTAGAAGTCAAGAACTCTTTTGCCGGTAAAAGATAATAACCTTTAAAAAATATATTTATAAATTATGTGCATAATATCATCAATTTAAAATTAAAACAGATTCATATTTAATTAATATTTATTCGGCCAAGTGCATGCGTAATATATTTAAAATAAACAGACAAAAACACATAAAAGTGACCTTTTCTGATAAAATATTATTCTATTAATAATTAATTAATTAAAAAATTTTTATATGTACTAAATGATTTGTGGGGGAGGAATTTCTTCTTTTAATTTCAATTCAAATTCAACAATCAATATATGAAATGTTCTAACGTCCAAGGCCTCCGCCACCAATCACACTGCCAATTTTATCAGACCGAAAATTTTATTCCATACAAAAATGCCACAAGGGCCATTGTAGCTTTATTTAAAATATTTCTTTTTCACATATTTATAAATTGTAATATTTTTTTTGTCATTTAAAGTTTCTAAACTTTGGACCGAAATTGGCGTCCTTTCTTAGTATGTATTAATTCCAATGGCTTTGGTTTTAGCCAATGGCACTTTGGTGACCATTCCAGCAGGGTTGCCCCATTTTAAAAGCAATGGCTGTTAGTTTGGGCGCATTCGGTGTGATCACTTCTGTTGAATTGTAATTGGTCAAAACATATGATATCAGAAATTAAGTGTGTTCCTTGGGATCAAATGAATTTATTTTGATTTTTATGTCATAATTTGGTTTCAGATGATTTTTATTTTAAAAATTGACTATAATTCTGGTCTAATTGTATAATTTTTAATTGAATTTATTAAAAAAATTATTTAGAAAGTAAAATAAATTTTTTATAATTAAATCGAAAATCCGCCCACTTAATAATATTTTAATTTTTAAAATATAGTTATATCGAAATGATATGTTATTTTTATAATTGATGAAACAGCAAATGTGCAAATATAATCCTGATTCCAGATGAAGCATAACCCTGATCGAAACCCCATCCGATATCTGGCCAAGACTTTGTTTGGGCATTTCGAAATTTAGGTTAAGGTAAAGGTGTTTTAGAGGAAGACCGGTTGGCTTTAAGATTAG
Organism: Pratylenchus scribneri; assembly: GCA_030063045.1. Taxonomy (NCBI): domain Eukaryota; kingdom Metazoa; phylum Nematoda; class Chromadorea; order Rhabditida; family Pratylenchidae; genus Pratylenchus; species Pratylenchus scribneri. The sequence continues at coordinate 541,186 of JAQSEB010000159.1, forward strand.
ATTTTCTGTCATTTACCAGTCGTAAATATATCAGGAGAGGCAGAATAATTAATTTTCTGATATAACCCCCACTAAAAAATTTATCTCCCCATTAAAAATTTTGCCTCCACCATTATTAGATTAGTATAGTACCGAACGAATATAGAATAGTTGAATAACTTTTTCAGCTGCTTCATTATTCTTTTCTTCCCAAGTTGCAGGTCAGTATATTTTTAAATTACAATAATAAAAATTTTCACCTGCTGCTGAATTTACTTCCCTTGTGCAAAGACATTGAGCTCCAAAAATAGAAGTAATATCAGGTGCATGTATTAGGAAAATTGAAATTTTTGCCATGGAAATTTCTCGTTCTCGATGTCATTTAATATAATTATCTTGATGATTTATCTCCAATTTCCATCCTTTAATCTTAAGCTTAATGATAAGACTGATATAATTGCAATGCTGCAAAATAAATACATTTTTATTTTCCATTATGGATATTTATATTTTTCATAAAATTCCTTATATTTTTCTATGACAAATTCATACTATTTCTTTCTTTTTAATTGTAATCGATATTTTAAAGAATTAACTTATTCTTGTATACAAAGATCAGTTGAAAATATGATTTAATTTCTGCTATTAATTATTAAAATAAGTTTTGCAAATTAGCAAATTGCTATTCAAAAATTGTCCAATAATCTGTTAAAAATAGGCCTGATTATTACAAAAATTTACTTCGCATAATTACAGGGTACGGATTTTTATTAATATCAATATTTTGTTTTCGAACTTATTCAATAGCTTGAAATCAACATAAAATTTTTAAACTTTTTTTTTATCAATGTTTCGGCATTTTTTTGATATATTTTGGGCATTATTGTCGATATTTTGAAGATTTTTGAAAAATTTTGTTAAATGTTTTCGAAAAAAAATCTGTAGGGGATTTTTTGAAAAATTTTTTTGATGTCTTAAAAATTGAATTTTTGAAAATAAATTAAAAATTTTTTTTTGAATAATTAACTTCAATATATGAAAATTTTTAATTGCGAGTAATATTAAATTTTTTTAAATATTACGTTTTTTAAAATTTTCATTAATATTTTGCCTGATTATCATTTAATATTTTGCCATTTTCATCAATAATTCAGTATTTTCGTCAATATTTCAGAATTTATCGTCAATATAAATCCGTTCTTTAATAATTACAACAATGGATCGAGAGCAAAATGAATCTATGAATGCCTATTTGGCATTCATGGAACAGTGTAATGCTGGTGCGGGACAATGTGATGCATCGGGTGTGATCCGAGTAGCCATTTTGTTGCCAGTCTATGCTTTTGGCATTTTACTTCAATTTGCATCCTTCCCAGCTTGTTTCCAATTGGCAAAACAGCGATCCGCATTTCTTCTGCTCCTTCAAATTGTCGGTTATATTAAAATTTTTACAGAAATAAATTTTATTGCCCAAAAATGCAAAATAATTTAAAAATATATGTTTAATATTATTTTCCACAATACCGTAAATCCTCTATTAGAAGCCCCTTCCCTCTAATAGAAGCCCCCTCTAGAGGGTCTATGAGATTTATAAGCCCCGGGCTTCTTTTAGAGGATTTACGATATGAATTATTTAGAATATCAGCGACACCATCCTATTATTCTACTATATTTGGATTTACATTGAATTCCTCTTTGGCCGAACAATTACCGTCCCATTCCATTTGCACAGCTACCCATACAGAACAGCAATGGTGGCAACCATTAATTTGAGTGTCATTTTGGCATTGAATCGTGCCATTGCAGTCATTTTGCCATTCGTCTACCAGAAAATTTTCTCCATTAGGTAAAATTCGAGAAAATAAAATAAGAATAAAATTGACGGCTTTTAGAAGGATAACAGTGATTTCGGCCATTCTCTGGCTATATGCAGTAATTGAATCTTTTGTATTAAATTGGAATCCGTGGCTGCGAATTTTCCACTGTGTGTACAAATATCCAAGCATCACTGAGCCTTATAACGAAATAGCCGGGGTTAATTAAAATGGAATTATATTTGAAAAATTTTTTAATGAATATTTATAATTGACAGATAAAGGTGGACTCATTTCAAAATGTGTTATTCATTCTCAAGAACAACATTTTAAGACTTGCAGTGTTTATCATTTACACCATATCAACAATGTGGCTTGCTTTCAAAAGATTATCAGGTCGTATATAGCAATAGCAACCAGCAGGTACTTATCTAGTTTATGTGCATAATTTTGAAAAGTGAATGGTCCCCATTGACTGTTAGGGTTTAAGCTTAGGATAAATGAAAGATTATTCTTACCCCATCATCGGTTAACCGAAATTTGCGGCATCCAATTTTGCAGCTCTTATCAAAAACGAAATTTTTGGCCCAAAATACATCCTTCGAATTCTGAAACCTCGTCTAAATTTTAAGACACATCCTCTGGATTCTTTTAAGCCATAATCTTGGCCTTAAATTTTATCCTTTTATATATTTGGTTATTGTTTTCATAGAGCCGTAAATTTCGGGCCGCAAACTTCGTTTTTGGTAATGGCTGCAAAATTCGAGGGGTCGCAAATTTAGCTATTTCGCCCCACGCCCTAATCTAACTCTTATTTACCTAAACCCGAAGTATGAAAACCATAAAGGGGACCTTTCACTTTTCAAAAGTGTGCACACAAACTATATAAGTACCTCGCACCCATTTACATAAAAATTATATTTATAGGAATTTATGTAAAAGATTTTCTCATTTATAATTATTTGCATAATTATATCCCGATTAAATCACAGGTGAAAATATTTTACACAATCCCAATGGGAACAGCAATGATCCAGCAGATAATGTCTATTTGAATTTGATGCAGGAACGCATTCGAATTTATATGATTTGTTTGATTGGTGTACTTCCAACATTTATAATCTTTATTCAGGTATTCTCCAATAATTCGGACAAAAAATTTGTTTTTTAAGGATATATTTATTAACATTTTTGATTTTTCATTAATTTCTCTATATTAAAAATAAATTAATTTCATTTAAATCGAGCATATTAATTCTTTTCAGGGATCTTTCAGCCAATTGGCATTACTATTCTACACAGAGGAATATGTTGAAAAGATTCTAAAAGATCCAACTACCCAAAACATTTTAATCGGGCACTACCAAATTTGGGCAGCCATTTACATTGTTCAACAGCCCATTTTGATGCTCGCATTGAGCACGGATTTTCGCAAGGAGTTCAGAAAAACATATGGCAAATATATTGGCCGTACAAGCATTCCCAGTTCCAGTATGATGTATTCTAGCAATGCAGGCTAGAATTTGAAGAAATATAATTGCTAATCGAGAATACTGCTGATATTGACTGGGATATTCTCATGTTGATCGATGTTTTTTTTAATAGCGATGAAAATGAAAAAAGTTAGATAAAAATTAAAAGAAATAAACAAAGATTACTCTGCCGTGAACTGATGAATTCCGATTATAATTAGATATTACAATTTCCTTTTATCCAATTTCTGAAGTACAAATATTCCTATCCAAAATCTGCTTTGTAATATTACATTTCATTTTATACCAATCAAATTTATCAGAAAATTAAAATTTTGAATTTCAATTAGTGGCTGCTGTTCTTTTCTTTCTATTATTTATTAGCCTTCCCCCGAGGGTAAAGATGGCCTCTATGTTGGTCCGTTGCAAAAGGAAGAAAGGGGTTAAAACTAGGGTGCAATCCCCGCCCCCATCCCCGGGGATCCCCGTGGATTTTACCCCCCCCCCCCCTTCCCCGACCCCGTCCCCGTCCTCCCCCCGCCGACCCAAAAGTCCCCGTCCCCGCCCCCGTCCCCGTGGCCCTTCCCCGGAATTTCGGGGACAAAATTGTACCCATAATAATTGACATTTTGGTTAATTAAAAGTAAATTTATATCATTCTCCGGTGAATTTTGTCGAAGTTGTTAGTTTTCCCTAAGAATTTTAAGTCGAAGGTTCAATTCCTTATATAGAATTCTCTTTTTTCTTATATTTAATCTGTATAAATATTCATGAATCGTAGATTAAATGGTGATATGGATAAAATATTCTAGAATAATTTAATATGCACTACATCAATTTTTAATTAGGTTTTAAATTTATTCATATTTATTTTAGTTTAAAAATGGCAATTTTCGATAACAAAATTAAGCTAAATTCAAAAAATTTCTTCGGCAGCGTTTATCGGCATCGTCGAATTTTTTAAATTAAATTATTAGATTAATTTTTTATAACGCAAAATTTGCATTCGTAAATTTTCAAAAGAAAAATGTAACAAAAAATACATAGAAAATTTTTTAAAATTTTTTTTGCCTTTTTAATTTTTTTTTGTAAAATAGGCCTCCCCGTGGACCTTCCCCGTCCCCCTCGTCGGGACCCCTAAATCCCCGTCCCCGCCCCCGTGGCGAGCGCTATCCCCGTCCCCGTCCTCCCCCGCGCGAAGCGCGGACGACCCCGTCCCCGTAGAGTAGACCCTCCCCGTCCCCGAAAATATTGCACCCTAGTTAAAATTTAAAATATTTTGGAGATGAGGAAAGTGGGTGTGATGAATGCTCCTGTAAGGGTAAAGAAGAAAAAAAGGAGAAATGGGATTTGGTAAGATGAAAGCATGAAAGGTTGCTTGGAGCTTTGATTGGGGAAAATTGACCGATCAAATTATATCATTATTTGAATTTAAAAAGTTTATTTTCATAATAAACATATTTAAAAATATTCTTTGAAATCATCGAATTTTATTTCTTTACATTCTCATTAATTGTCCAAATCCGCATTTTATGTATGGCTGTTGGTTGGGATTGTTTAACAACAATTTTCTTTTCCTCTTCCGTAGCCCATATCTCGGACATATCGATCCACATATGTGTGCAGCTTGGGTAAACTTTGTAATTGTTATCGATGCAGTGACGGAATAGCATCCTGTATTCATAAATTATTGATATTAAAAAAATAAAATTTAAAAATATTTTGGCTAATATTATCTTAATCCGATTTGATTTTTGTAATTTATATTTGTCGTAGAGATTTAATTGATGGCTCATTCGTTTAGGGTAAATTTTATTTCAAATTGATTTAAGTGGTTTGAACTTAAATTATGGCCAATTGAAATTTAGGGTTTAAACCGGTTTAACATTTTCAAATGAATAAAACTTTCTTGAATTATAATTTACCAAACTAAATTGACCAGATAAATCAAATGAGCCAAAAATTAATATTCTAGGTTGATTATGAGCTGAGATATGGCCATTTTCAACAAATTATAATGTCTGCCATTCAATTTTTTTTGTCTCTGGAATTCAGAATTGACCAAAGGCAGAATCGACCAAATTATCTTTACGATAGAAAAAAAACCTTCACTAAATTTTCTGCAAGCCCTTTTTCTCTTTATTGGGAAAGAACCTCCGTATGAAACATTTCGGGATTACCCGTTCTGGCAATTTTTTGTACTCTAGAATTGCCTCATTTTTATTCTCTTGAATTTATACACAAAATATTTAATAGAAATGGAAAAAAAAACAAACCAAGTGGAATAAAAAATTTCAAATTTTTAATGTCATGCTCAATTCTGTGGCTTTGTATTACTCTTCGAATTGTACTCTTTTTAGCATTTTTGCATTAATCTTTTAGAGATATGGAAATTGTTATAAAAATACAATTTATTTAATAAAATATATACAAGTAGGAATGAGAAATGAACATTGGGAAAAATTATCAATAGTCCCGAAAAATGAAAACAAAAATATTTATTTATTTGTATGTATGGGGACAATCCTTGATTCTTAAAAAATGTGTTGTCTTTTTCCCACAATTCTCTCTATTGCTCGTAATTTTTTACTGCTTATTTGAAATGGAAAAAAAACATTCAAAAATTTTGGGGTTCAAAATAAGTGTAAAAAATCATTTGAAAAATAGAAAGCAAATCTAAACTGAAAAAGCATCCAAAATATCCTCCTTAATTAATTGTTGAAATAGTCGCCTTGGATAGCCATTTTCAATAAGCCATTGATCAAATTTGGCCGATTGTTGGTCATCACGCAATCGAGCCAAAATAAGCATTCGTGTGCCGCTTCTTTTATATTCAAATCGCGAACATATCAATATTTCTCCCGTTTTTGCATTTTTCTGATAGCGGTTTGATGAAGCCAATTGGGCTGCTTTACCACGGTAAACTCCCTTTTTTAGCTCATCAAATTGGATTACATAAGGATATGGAGCTGGTTTTTTGGCGTCATGGAAATCCTAAAAAAATAATTGATAATATTTATTTTTAATTTATTTTCACTTCTAGCTAACCTCTTTTAATTTCACAACTACACTTTGCAAATCGCAATGGTATATATGGCTTTCGATAATCAAATATTTAATATCAATTTTTGATGAAAAATTGTTCGAAAAGGGAACAGATTGCATCCAATCAAAAATTGTGCTGATTGGAATTTCTTCTGAAATTTTTATGGAAAAATTAAGAATTTTTAATACCAATAATTGGAACAATTTTATCATATTTAATTAATATTAATTAACATATTATGCTATTAATTATTATTATTATTAATTAATCTTTTAAAATGGCAATTTGCTTCAATTTATTAAATTATAAATGAAATAATTTTTTGGTCGAAAAATTATTACAAAACAATTTGCAAATTAAATTTTATGAAAAAAAATTTACAAAAAATCTCAATATCGAGTTCTGGGGTAAGCAATGCGATCAAGGAGTAAAAAAAACAATAATTAAAAAATAAGTTTGAATTCTTTTCAACCTTCTAAATTTTTATTTTTTTATAATGATAATGAGAGTAATTCCAATTGATTATCAGCTGTCTTTGACTTGCCCTTAAATTTTATTAATCTCACCGATAGTTGTTAGAATTTTGAGTCGATTGCATTCCAAATTTGTCAATGAAAAATTTCTTATTGGTTTATGGAGAGCACAACCCAATTTTGAACAGTTATTGAAGCAGCCAGAATAAATCTGCTCCAAAGTTGGCTGCCATCCAAAAAAATACAATGACAGAGGACGATTTTGCCATATATGTTTTAATGACTCAATTTCATCGTGGTTGTATGGCCTAAAGCGGGAAATTTATTTCTCCGACAAAAGAAAAATAAAATTAAGATTGCATTTTTTTTTAAAATGCGTTTTCTTTGAATTTTTTAGGGATTATTAAAATTTCCTATTAATTTTTATAATGTTTAAAGTAGAGTTGGAGAGAGTCGGGTATCCGAACCGGAACCGAACCGAACCGAGGCCATTTTTGGGACAAGAACCGGAACCGAGGACTTGTAGCGGAACCCGAACCGAGGGTCGGAACCGATCGGTTCCACGGTTCTGCCAATCACTCCGAAGGGGAAATTTTTTGTAAAATTTTCCTCTATCGGGCCATTTTTGGCTAAAATTTTCTTCTATCGGGCCATTTTTGAATTGAAATTTCTTTGAACGGACATTTTTTGAACTCCCCATTGTCTAAAATCCTCAAATCCCCATTTTTACCTCAATCCGAAAAAAATTTCTATTTTTTGTTTTTTATACCAGTTTGCAAACCACCCTTTGCGCGGAGCACATAACTAATGCAATTTTTGAATTCTCCATACCGGAAAACCCTAGGAGTCCAAATTTTCGCCTTCCAACTCTAAACTCCTCTATAGGCTTAACTCTGGGAATATGGTCAAATCATGATCTACGCACAGAACTTACCCTTAAGCCAAACCGCACACCTCAACGTTGTTTTCTACCATTTTAAAACTCTCACTTGGGTGCGGGTCTATGGCCATATTTCACCATCCATAATCAACATAAAAATAGAATATGTTATTTAAAAATTAAAAATTAGAATTTTTGGCCCACAAAAAAAGAATATTAAGAGTTTCCAAAAATTATAATTCGTAATAATAATGATAATGATAATATAACTTTTAGTCGGCGTCATTTAACAAAGGAGATGAGGCCATTGTGGCAGGCTGGGGTTTTGTTGTTCGCGATCCTGAAAATTCAACAAATTTATTACATGATGGCTATGTTTATGGTCTGGCATGGGAGGAGTGCAAAAAGTTATTCAGATAATTTTAAAAATTGAATTTTTAAAAAACATTCATTGAAGAGAAGATCCGAAATTTGATTCAACAAAAGCTATATGCGTAGGCGGAAATTCAAAGGAAGAAGGCGATCCATGCAAAGTATTTATTTTTTATAATAATATTTTAGGTTTTTTTAAATTTAATTAATTAGAAAAAAAATATTTTCCATTCTTTCTTGAAACTTCATTCAGCTTAGTCTCTAATTTTGAATACCATTGAAATTTTATTTTCCATCTCTTTTATTTCTCGAAAATTTAGCCCTTAGTTCCGTCCAATAATCATAGCAAAAAAAGATGTCTTATGAATATTATTAAATTCTCCATAGGGTGACAGCGGTGGCCCTTTGATGAAAAAGCAAGCACCAGATCAATGGACCCAAATTGGTGTTATTTCTGGCTCATTAGGCCCATATTGCAGAGCTCCTGGTAATAAATTTTTATAAAAATTAAATGTTCAATTTACTACTCATTGATTTAACTATTTTAATTAATTAGATACCATTTCTTATATAAACTCATAATTGACTATAAAATAAATTTGAATTAAATTCAGATGTCATGACGCGGATCAGTGAATATTGTAAATGGATTGAGCAAATCACAAATATAAATTGCATGAGTGACTGATAATAAAATTAAAATTAATTACATTTGCTGAATTTTTATTTGGCAATAAAAAAATGAATTTTTCTTTGCAATTTTAAGACTAATTTTATCATCGGATTAAATTGTATTTATGTGTTATTTTGTGTTATTTTTTAATCATTCTTCCACGCCAATCATTTATTTAAGTTTAAGCACATTCGATTGGCAAATTGATAATCTCCGTTGAATCGGAAAAAAATGACTCTTCTGGTACTTTACCCTCCTAAAAAATTTAGGGTTGCGCCCCCGTCCCCGCGGGGGTCACCCCCGACGGGGGCCCCCGCGGGGGTTTGAGTCTCACCCCCGTCCCACCCCCGAAGGTCCACCCCCGATCACTCCCGCCTCCCGAACCTCCACCCCCGCGGGGGTACGGGGGTGAACATATACCCCATATTATGGGACTTTTTCAAGAATAATGCAATATGAAAGGAAATTTTTAGCAGATTTTTGTAGGATTTTTAAATTTTCATTAAAAATTTTTCGCTGCGCGGCAATTTTTAGTTAATTTTTTCGCTGCGCGGCTCTTGATAATCTTCTCTTATGGATAATAGACACCACAAAATCACTTTCTATGGTTAATTTAGGGTGCTATTCAAAAATCTGACATTCTTTTAATCATATCATGCCATATTGAAGATTTATATAAGACTTTCCGGCAAAAATGTCCGTTAAATTTTATTTGTAAAAGCAAATTTGGATGATGTGTAAGGTGAAACCAGCGAGGGACATTAACATCTCGCCACTAATCTCATCGATTTTGACGAGCCTTAGCTCATCAGCCAATTAACCAATTTAAAAGACCTAAAGTACTGTATATTTAATAGTCCCAAATCTTGGCCATCCAATGGTATAATGATCATTCAAAACTTCAGCTTTGGCAAAGATGAGGCCAAAAATTTTGAAAAATTGTTTTTGTATCTAGGCATCTAGGACCATATTTTGGCCAGACCATTACAGTTTTGTATGTTCAATATATCATTGGATAGCCGATACTTATTAGGGCTATTAAATGCACTATATCATTTAATTTAAATTAGTAAATTGGCTGATGACTGATGAGCTAAGGCTCTTCAAATTCAAAATCATTGAGACGCTTCTGATCTAGACGCTAATGATAATGATCCCAACCGTTTGTAACTGGCACCAACAAATTCAAATGATCCAGAACAGGAAGAAATTGAAGAGGAGATTGAATGAATTATGAATTAAAATTTATTTGCGCTTATAATTTATTAAAATTTTACTAAATTTTTCTTCAGAAATTTTTTTTGAAAAATAAGACTTTTTAAAAAATTTTTGTCAACCCCGTACCCCCGCGGGGGTCCCCGTCAAGGTCACCCCCGTGCCCGCCCCCGAAGGTGCCACCCCCGATCACCCCCGTCCCCGTCCAACTCGCCCCCGACCCTCGGGAGCGCAACCCTAAAAAAATTGGGAAATATTGGCAAAAAAAACATTGAAAATTGCGACAAAATTAAAACGATATAAAAACGGTTTGGTGGTTTGTGTTAGACCTACAAACTTTATTTCGAATCAAATGATTTCGTCAAAGAGTTTCGTTGATAATGATTTTACTTGGGTTAGCGCCGCAACATTTGCGACGCTTCAGAAATGCGAACTATTGTTTATCAAAAGAATTTTGTTGAAATTATATTACTCATATCATTAAAAAGCGAAATAATTTTGCTTTTACAAAATGGAAAACTGAGAAAGAATCAGAGCTGGGTCCGACTCCAACTCCGACTCCGCTCCGGAGCAGGAGTCGGAGTCGGAGTCGAAAATTGAAAATGTATATTATGCTCCGTAAATTTCCTTGTTGGACCTATTCTACTAATTTTTGCACAACTTTTTTCTGCAATACAAAAAGAATCACAAAATTTTTATATGCGATTGGGTAAATTTACGAATTACGATTACGATCAGGGCTGGAACCGCAACTCAGAAAAATCGCAATCGCAATTTGCTTCGCAATAGCAACTCGGAAACTTTTCGCAAACGGAACCGAAACCGCAAAAAAACATTCCAATTGCGGCAATCGCAATCGCAAATCGCAATTTTTCAATTTTATTTAAAATTGAAAATTCTCAAATACAAAAAAGTGAAATTTTTATCCAAAATATTATCTTCAATGATATTTCAAAAAATTATTTAATGATATATCAAGAATGAAAAGTGTAGAGTTGTACATTTTGGTGGAGAATAAGAAGTTTCTTCAAATTTTCTGACTTAGATTTTGGCAAAATCGTCCCCAATAAACCCAGCCGAGCTGAATTTTTCATTCATTTTTTTTCTCATTCTTTATAAAAGTAACTTTAAATTTTTAAATTTTATATTAATTTGATTGTTTCTTTTATTTGGCTTTGATAATTGGTTATCGCATAAACAATATTTATATTTGTATGAACATTATTTATATTTTTACGGATTAGAAATGAAATTAATTTTAGGATATATGATACTTGTACTGTTAAAAATAATCATCATTTTCAAATCTACAGCTTCTGTTTGTGTTTCACCACATTCAATCAACTATTGCACTGCTTCTGTTGCTGCTCTTTTCGATATCGCCACATATGGATAGAACCTGATCCACTCTCCCTAAAATAAATTTTTAATCTCGTGTAAACAAAAGCACAAAAAAATATGGTTATCAACTGCAAATAATATAGCCAAATAAGAACTCCGAACTGGTACTTATCGGTTATCTGTGAGCAGATTTTCCAAAAAATACCAATCGACGCTTCTTGACGAGCTGATTACGAAAATGATATTGGCTTCGAATAAAACTCAAAGGTAAAAAAATTATGACCTCATGAAAATCAAAATTGCTTGGTCTCCTCTATGGGTCGAAGGAATTGCTCGACTGTAATTTTTTATTTTTTTAGTTTTATGCGAAACCGATGACAGATTCGAGCTTCTCTCATCGAGACGCACGAATGAGCTATAATTTGACCGAAAAAAATTTCAAAAAATGTTTGGTGTTCCAACCCATAGGGGGTACCAAGCACTTTTGCGATTTTCAAATGGCCATAAAATTGGCCAAAAGTGCTCGCGCCTTCAAAATTTTTGGCATTTTCATAATCAGCTCGTCAAGACGCTTCGATTGGTATATCATTTACGAAAAAAAATTTTTTTTTGGAAAATCTGCTCACAGATAACCGATAAGTACCTAAGAACTTTTGCTACAATTTTCCTTTTTATTTTCTATGTGATCTCATAATATTTTTCAAAATTCTCACACATCATTACCACACCTGTATTCGAACATTTTGATGCGACACAATTCACCAGTGATTGGATTCACAAATGGTGGACGATGATCGTCTATGTCATTGCCAACGAATTCGGGTTTTAGATGTTTGGGAGCAAAAACGGACCCCCACAATTCTCTATTATCCAACAATTCATCATTATTTCCATCACCATCTTTCCACTCCTTATTAATGAATTCACGAATCTTTGAACACTCCACAGTGATGTTAGTTTCTGCTTTTGATGAATTTAAAAATGTCGATTGCTTTTTGGTCATCTCTTTATGCTGATTGTCGTTTTGTTCGCCATAATTTCCATTCCAATATTTTTCTTGGTTATTTTCATTTCCAGCAACTTGGAATGTCTGAAAAATATTAGCAAATTACTTTTTTTTTAGTGTCATTGTGAAGTATGGGAATGGGAACTGTGTTTTTCTGCTATTATTATTATTATTATTTAATTCGCAATAATTTTATGTAAATTATAATTAATCAACATATCCACAAAATGCTAATTTTTAATGAAATTAATTAATTTTATATCTACCTTAAAATTCTCTAGCAAAAGATGGCGAATTTTTTGTGGCATTAAATACGTGAAATCATAGGTAAAATATAATCTTTTTTTGGTGCCTGTAAAAATATTTTATTATTAAACTTTAAAAACAAAAAATTACAGTGCACCTTCTCGGCCACAACACAACCATTTGAGCATTAATTCGACGCTGGGCCCAAATTGGGCTTCGTCTCCTCGGAATTCACAAATCCTTTTCTGCGCCTCTTTTTTCCAAAATTTCCACTGATCCTTGTATGTCGTACGATCAGTTTTACTATTGAAAGTAATAACGAATTTTTTAGTTTTTATAATATATTACAAAAATTAATGTTGCAATTTAATTTGTTTTATTATACAACTTATTAAAATAAATAATCAAAAAATCTCTGGTAATATTAAAAAAAATCCAATATTTGAAATTTTAAAACGAAAAAATATTTTTTTCCAAAAAATGTCATTTTCAATAAATATAAACTAGTTTTAAAACATAATAAATGTTTTGATATTTATGGTCAAAGACCTTGAGCGTTGCCAATCTTAAGCTATATTAGCGCTTTCAACAAAACAATTTAAATTTAAAACTCAACTTAGAGCTAATTTCTCCATTTCAGCCATTTTGCTCTTTATTCGTCGCTCCGTTTTCTCGGCATTGAGCATTTCCGACATTATTCGGTAGGCGCCAGCTTGTTTAGGACAAATTGCTTGAAGTTGGACGGGTCGGCATTCACTCCGGTAGAATTCAATCTCTTCAACATCCGCCAATATTTTGAAGAGTTTGGCCCAAACTTCATGGTCAATCTTACTCTTAATTATATAGTGTTTTATATTTATTGTTATTTTAACATTGGTATTTTGAATTTTGGAAAAATTTGTGCATTAGTTAATAACAATTAACAGGCTGTATGATTATTTAGGCCCCATAATTACCAAAAAATATCTGAATTTATTATATTGATCAAATTTGGCTAATGGAATAATGAAACACAAATTTTCAGCACCAATATTTAAGTGAATAAATATTGGCAATTTTGAGAACTTATATCTTATCTACCATCAATAGTTTTTAAAACCTTTTTAAGATCAATCCATGTAATCGATTTAGGATGATCTTGTAGATTATTGGGTAATTTATAACCAAATCTATTAGAGATCGGCAGGGCGCCTCGGTTCGGGTTATTGAAAAAACCCGAACAGAAACCCGTACCGTCCGATTTCTAAAATCTATTGCCTACTTTAGGGAACATATAAAATATCAATTGACTTTAGAGGATTTTAAAAATCTGGCGGTAGAGAACATATAAATAATATGTAACAAATTGTGTCTTCATCATATAATAAATTTAATTTTAGATGAGCTGATTTATTAATATTATCAAGCCTGTTAATATAAGAAAATAAATATCTACGTGAAAAATACTTTGAAAATTTATGAAAAATTTTTAATCGGGTAGCAATTCTCGGGAATTTGCCCTCTCTAAAAACCATACAAAAAATTTTGATGAATTTATAGATAATCCAAGAAATTAATTTGATAAAGTGCATTATTCCAAATTCAAATTATATTTGAAAAAAAAACCTTCAAATCAATATAAATATGCGCAAATGATTCATATGCTGCTGTTTTGCTCCTACAGCCATCTGTAGAACATATTTTCCCTGTTGCCGTTCGCCGAGGCGGTGGATATTGAAAAATGTGGCCATGTTCATGCAAATAGTCGACCACTGGCTTTGTCATGTATTTCAGCACCACACGTTTGCATCGAACATAGCGAGGTGGATTTGGCAGTCGCCATTTTTCAATTTTTGTGTACGCATCATTATACGGATAATAGCCCAACTGGAAAAGTCACATCCTCCCCTTTTTATATGTGTAAATTTAGAGCAATAATTGAACAGGGATGCCGGTACTTGTCGGCTTTGTGTCCTCTTTTTTGGAAAGTGAAGGGTCCCTCCCCCCTTTGGTTTGTCAAATTTCGGGTTAGGGTCAGTCAGGGTTGGGTTAGGGATAGGGTGGGGTAAGAATCATCTTACGTGTATCCTAAACCCAAATCCTAACCGAAACTCTAATATCAAAGGGGGGACCCTTCACTTTCCAAAAAAAAGAACACAAAGCCGACAAGTACCGGGATGCCAATCAGGAGTGCCATAGTACCAGAAAAACCTGGTTTTTGCCAGGTTTTTGTTTTTGCCAGGTATTTACCAGGTTTCATAATTTGCCAGTTTTTTGCCAGTTTTTTAAATTTTTACTAAAAATGAGTAAAATTTTACGCTTGCGTGGCTATTTTTAGGCCTAATTTTACGCTGCGCGGCTATTTTTGAGAAATTTTATCTTTTCGATTGTATTTTTTGCCAAATTTTCTCCTCACGAGAGAAATTTAAAACTTAAATTTCATAACCTAAGCTCAAATAAATCAAATTACAAGTTAGTTATGAAGTGTAAAATTATTTATAAACAATTATTTCGTTTTTTACATGCTTTTATGCATGCCAGGTTTTTTGCCAGGTTTTTGAAAAATTTTGCCAGGTTTTTGGATGAGTTTGCCAGGTTTTAGGGTTTTGGAGATGGCAGCCCTGATGCCAATTATTTGCTGAAAGAGTTAGATTCTTTTTTCTGCAAATCATTTTCTATAGGATAACTTACTAATAATGCTTGATCAGAGACCATATAAACATTATACCATTAAAATAGAGCTCATCGAATTGCATCTATTCGTGTATTTTTTGGTTGACCATAATTCAATTGTAATAAACCGCGGTTAAATCAGATTTGGTTTTTAGTTTTTATAACATTTTTGCTTTTGATTTAAATTTAAACCCCGACAATCAATAGGCCAATCGACGCGACTCGATAAACTCTATTCAATGATTTATAGGGTCTAGGATCTAGCATTAAAAGCTATTAAGCTTTCTACTAAAGAATGTGATTTTTCGGAAATTCCCATTGAAAAGCTAACAAACAAATGATATTTTTTAAAATTCAGATCCAACTGGTCATTTAAATTTGCTAGAATAAGTTTTGTAATAAAAATTATTAGGTGTAATAATATATATATGTGCGTCTCTTTTAGAGCTAATTGATTTAAATTTCTTTGTGACAAAAAATAATTTAAAAATTTTAGCATCTTCTATATTTTATATTAACAAAACCCGGAATCTAAAATTTTGACACAATTGATAAACCTTTCTGTCGGGATTTGTGCTGGTCAATGGCAATATAAAAAGTTGTCTATGTATGATATGCAATACATTTGAGCAAGTTGCAATTGTGTTTTGCCAATGTGACGACACCAATTCTATTTGGCACAATTCCGGCCGTGAGAGGAATGCGCATATATCAAAAAGAATATCATCGCATAAGAAAACCATGGCGGAATGTTATATAAATTATTATCTTATTCATCAAATAGTTATTATTAATTATAATATATATATATATAGGCCGAACCCTAGTTAAAACGAAAAGTAAAAGATAGGCATTATTAAAAGTAGCATATTTTCTTTATAACGCCCAGCGGGATGGGAAAGAAGTGAAACACTGGCTATATAGTAAGTGGACAAAGAAGAGATAGAAGTTTTTGTGTTTGTCTGTCAAATATACTTTTAAAAGCAGAGTAGTGGTCGATTAATGCCCATTGGCCATTGCCCACTAATAAAAGAAAGCATAATTAATATTCGGCAATACCTCACTCATGTCTTATGTCATATATACATACATATATATAATATATACTAAACATTGAACTCAAAAAAATTATGGATTGCCACTCGGTTTCATGATTAATTTTTCCGACAAAATGCATTGCATTTTACACTCGAATTTCCTTTCAAATTCAATTTCAAAGAAGGCGGTTTATTTAGTCAAATTAAACTTGAAAATGGTTATATTGTGAAAATTTCAATGTGAATTATTGAGAGATTATGAAGTAGAACAAATAATAACTGGAAGAAGTTGAGAGGCCAATATGGCGATTTTGATGGATAGAATTGAGAGAACGGAATATTTTGAAAGAATTGGTTAAATGGATGAAAATAATTGATAGATATAACAGCAGATTATCAAAATTGATATCTTGCCTTATTTTCCAACAAAAGTTTTGGCCTCATGCCTCATCCCGATTTCGATGTCCCTTCCATTCCTTTCTTGTCGCTTTTGGCTACAACTGCTTGCCCTTCAGCAGTGGGTTTCAAATGGATAAGCACATTTTTGCAAAGTATGACAGCTAGTAAAAATAAAAATGTTTAATAAATATTAATAATTATTTTAAAATTTTTAATTTCTATTTAAATTTATTTTAAAATTGTCCTTTTATTTGTCATTTTCCATTCCAAAAGATTATCCATTCAGCAGATGTGTGCTAATTTTGGATTACCTTGAAATTTTCCATAAAAATTGTCATATTTCTTGGGCATTTGTTGACTCAGCAAATTCAATTCCTTCTTGAGCTCATCCTCTTTCCAATTCTTTGCATCAGACTTTGATTTTCCTGTAAATTAATAAAAAATCAAAATATTTATTATGTGGTAATTTTAAATATAATTGATCCAATTTTAGTAATTTAATCTTTAGGAATATTTCCAAATATATGTATAATATCCAAATTCTGACAAATTTGGCTATTTCATATTTTTATAATTTAAAAAATGAGACCACTTCCACTAACACTAACCGAAAATTTTGTCCATCCATTTTAATACCACTTCTTCTTTTGCGGCAATTCCATGTACTTCACGTCGGTGAATTTTGTGATAGAACAAATTTTTTTTGCCGAGATCGATTTCATAAATCCGGCGCTCCTTTTTTGAGAGAAATTGACCCAGAATGACAATATGAAAAAATAGAATATGATTAATTTTTATAAATAATTGAATTTACAAATATTTATTCATTTATTTAAAAATTTTTATTTACCCCATTAGGTTTGGTTTCCTTAGCATCATCGTCATCGCGCTAAAAAATAATAAATAAACAGTAATTTTTTTTCCATATTATTATTTACCTTCTTCTTGGCTTCTTCTTTTTTCCATTCATCCACAAATTGATTCAATAGTACCATCAATTTATCACGTGCATCATTTGCAATCTTATCCTCCGTTGTTTCAGTTAATTGTTTAGGCAGATTACTGCAAAATTAAAAATTTAAAAATCATTCACAAATTTTTAATTATATATTGAATTATATTTAAATCAAAAATTAAATGTATATATAAATAAATATAATAATTTTTTAATTTCATTCTCTGAAAATGTACTTAATTTTTTAATAATTTTTTTTTGCCACCAATGTAAACATTTTAAAATTTTAATAGGATCTTTTTGGTTTTATTTAATTTATTTTTTTAATTATATAAATATTTACTTTGCAAGGAAAGTTTGAATTTTCCGAGGACCTCCAACACAAACTACGCCACGATCAGAAGAGAATGGTGAGCCCGTAAGATCAATGAATTTTGCAGCAGAAACTATTACAAAAATTTAAATTTTTAAAAAATAATTTTGAAGAAACCAATTTTATCATCAATCGTCTTTTTATGCGTATTTTGGAGAATGTAATTATCACGCTCCTTGCCTTTCAATTTTTCCAACATAGCATCGAACACTTCCTGTTCAACATCCAAATTTGGTTGCAACACGGCATCATCGAACACATAAAGAATTGCCTCATCAAAATTATATGTAATGTCTCCAGCCATCATTAATGTGCTGAATTCTGCCCAAAGCCATAAAATTTCGTCCTTCCAATGATCTAAAATTTTCCATTTTACAGTATAATATTTTTACATTTTTATTATTTACCTCCAGCAATTAAATCCATTTAATTTTCAAAATGTTTTTTCTTTAATCAAATTTAAATTCCTTCTAAATTGTAAAAAATTATGACAATATTGAAAACTATTTATAGAAAATTCATAAAAAAAAGGTAGACAAATGACAAATTCACTTAAAATATAGATTATTTATATTCGGATTTAAAAAAAGATAATTTTTGACCATATTTCATTAAATTTTAGGCCAATTTGACAATGCGATCTACCAACAGAAAGGATATTAATTCTCGATTTGACACCAAAGTTTTTTTTGAAACTTTAATTATTATTAAATCGAATCCATCAAGAGTTGAGAAAATTTTGTCCCAAATCGGTTTTGAATAACAATTATAAATGAATTGCTAAATGATATCCTCAAATCATTTAAGGGATAATAAGAATTAGTAGATTTGCAAATTAACAAAGTAATTAATTAAAAATTACAATTTTTATATTAATAATAATAAGGTAGAAGGAACAGCGGACTTCAGCTGATTTTGCTAATTAACGTATGAATGAAATGAAAAAAGTATGAATAAAATGAATAAATTTAAATACAAAATACAATTATACTGTCAAATGGCAACAATGTTCTTTACTTGGATTATTTTTTCTTCAACAATGTTGAAATTTTAATAGGACATATTCAATTTCAAAAAAATTCATTGTACTAAAAGAAAACAACAATGAATCAACTTTTTGCATTCCATTTTTAACAAACAACCTTTGTCTGTTTGGATTTAATTTATATAAAAACAGCACATTGCTAATGTTTTGTTCAGTTGATACAACAATATGCAAAGAAGAAGCTGTTGCTGCTAAACTCTATTTGTTTTAATATAAACAATGGCATTTCATTTCTTTTGAATGCGCACATTACATAGAAATAGCCTCTTTGATGTTAAAAAAAAGAAGTTTTTTTAAATTATGCCTTTCAAATTTTGATTTCATCATAATTTTTATTCATAGAAATATGACATTTTAAATGGAAAATTTTTTAAACAATAAGTAAGAAAATGTTTTATTTTAAAATCCAAAACTCTCAATTTTATCCCACAGAATATAGGTTCATTATTATATGCTTAAGAATGGCTGAATTGTGCATTTTTATGTGGAGAATCATCGTTGTTAGGTAGCAAAATGGAATGTGAAAAAATTTATTTTAAAATGACAACTTAATTTCAAAATTAAAAAGAATTTTTCCAAAAACAATTTTAGACTTATTTGCAAAAATAAAAAATTGAAATAATCGGGATATACATTTATCCAAATGCTATTTAAATAATCAAAGGGAAACAGAAAAAATAATTTCATTTTATTTGATTAAAGTTTTGATGATATTGAAAAAAATTATAAGGATCTGAAATTGGTCGAGGCGTGTCGATGGTCGATGACGGAAAAAATTAAATAAATTAAGAAAGGAAAATAGATTTAAGTTTTGAAATTCCTCAAATATGTGATTTTGTGCCTTTTTCTCTTCTACTCTTCTATCTTTTTGTTTGAATTGTTTGAAAAGCGCCATTCATCTTTTCCGCAGGCCGGAACGATATAAAGTTGGAGCCGGAAAAAGATCGAGTTTGACATATTTTGCCGGTAATTCATCCTTTCTTGAATTCGAAAATTTTAATTTATTATTCTTAATTTTTTTTTCTATTTAATTATATTATTTTCTTCCAATTTACTATTTTTTTTGTATTTTAATTTATTTCTTTTTTGGACAATTTTCTCTAAGTAAGCATTTTTAAAAATATTTATTTAAATACATATGGATTTGCCATTGTATGTTGCAAAGCATTGCATCGAACAAATTGACGGCATTAGAGGCTTGATAATGGAATTGGAGGAAATTTGCGAAGAACCAATCCCACCAGATTTAAGGGAAAAGACTTCAGCTTTGCAATTAAAACAACAATATTACAAAATTAGGAATATTGTTATTAAAATGGAAGATTTAGAAAACGATATCAAAAAGGAAATTGGTAGAGCAGAAAAAGAAATTAAAAAATTTCTTTAACAAAAGTGCGAAAATTAGAAGTGCAAAAAAGCTTGGCCACATTCTTAACGGATTTTAATATCGGAAATAAATTAAGGGACTTAGGAGCAAAAAGAATGCAATGGCTTAAGAAAAAAGAAGCATTAGTAGAAGTGCGATTAAAAATCGATCCAAACATTTCGTTTGAGGCTAATGGCACTATCCCAAACCAGAATAAATTAAATTTGTTCGATGTGATGGTCAATAATCGACAATTAAATTGCCCGAATTTAGAAAATGCTTATTCTAGTGAATATGCAGTTAATATATTGGTACTTGTTAAGTTTACATCCCCCTTTTTGAGTCACTTTGGGAAAAGTGAGGTGAAAGTGAACGGTCCTCCTTTGGTGTTAGGGTTTGGGTTTGAGTAGGATACATTTGAGATGATTTTTACATCATCCTAATTCAATCCCTAACATATCCCTGAAATGACCCCAACCCTAAACTTGATGACCCATAGGGGGCACCAAGTATTTTTCAAATAGGGGTTTTATAGTCAATCAAATAAAAATGTTTACCCAGAATTTACATAAATTTTTACAAAATATTATATAAAATTGAATGGGTTAAAGAAAATCAATATTAACATGTATCATTTTTATTATTATTCCCATTCTTCTTCAATTTTTTCGCATCATCTCAACATAAATTCCCATTATTTCTCCAAGTAGAATTAGCCACTGCCAGCAACTTGCCAGAAACGGATGCGAAAGCGTTGCACATTATAACTGGAGTACAAACTTATCACAGCACGTGTGTCCGGTGTGGTCACAGAGCCAAGTTGACTAATGTCACTGGTACAGCAGAGACTAAAAAATTAATTAGAAATTACAATATAAAATTTAATTTATTCCAAAAAATTAAATTTGGCACAATTGCCGTTAAATCAATAATTCAGAATTTAAGCGACCTTAAAAGCTTAGACTATCATTCCACATTTATGGGATTATTAAAAGATTTGAAAGGCTTCAAATTATAAAGATAAGATCAGTCACAACAAAGTTTTGGCGGGTTTGTCATTTCTTTCGATTAAATACTCCCAGCCTTAAACCTAGATCCATGTCTCCTTCAAGCCTTCAAACTTAAAGTATTAGTCAAATTTGTTGCTTAATTTGATGAAATAAATGCCAAATTAATATCAGAGTAAAATTTTGGTTATGGTTATAGCCTTAAAAGGTAGAAGCATGGGGTTAAGGTAGGCTTCACCCAGTTTCAGGATGTGTTAAGATTT
Source organism: Pratylenchus scribneri (assembly GCA_030063045.1). NCBI lineage: Eukaryota > Metazoa > Nematoda > Chromadorea > Rhabditida > Pratylenchidae > Pratylenchus > Pratylenchus scribneri. The sequence continues at coordinate 562,800 of JAQSEB010000159.1, forward strand.
ATGCCTCAAGGTCGGATGGGCAATTTAATTTAATAAATTTTTTCCTAACTTTCCATTCATTTACATGTATTTTTTTGATGAATATTGCATAATTTTGAAAGGTGCCTGAACTTTTACTTTGTCCCTTAAACTGTGAAAGGTAATTTAATCTACGAATTGTCGGCAAGTTTTAATTGATTTTAAAAATATAAAATATAAAAAAGCGAGATTACCGATAACCGGTTCGGCCCCAATCATAGGCATCCCAAAAGCGGATTTCCATGTTTCCATAAAAGCAACCCTTGGAGCAGTAGTTTCCCACCTCCAACACTTCGATGGCAATTTTATAGCCTGGATCCGCGGAAATGAACCAATGGCACCAGGCATAGTCGGATTTGGTGGTTGAGAGGGGAGTGCTGGTTGAACCGATTTGGCCGCTTAACTCCTGGGCAGTGGCCAGCGCTTTCACCGTGGTCCCGGTACAGGTGTTTGGAACTCCGGGTGGAGCATAGCCTGAAAAAGTTGTAATTTGAAATAAATTTTCAATTATTTTTGATATTTTTAACTAATAACCATGAATTGTATTTAAAACGCTTTAATATTTTAAATATTAAAGCTTTATTGTATTTTAAATTATAAAGAAATGGAAAATTATTCGAACAAAAATAATTTAATTTTAAATATTTTTGGAAGGCAATTTTTACCCAAATTTATTTTTTTTATTCCAAATTTTTTTTAAAAGTAGTTTTTGATTTCTAACAAATCAGGAAATAGGTTTTAACCCTGCTCATCTATCGAGCCGCATCGAATGGTATAAAATTTATTAGGTTTTGGCCTAATTAAAGAGTTTAAAACCAAAGACCGAAAATATGGTTTAATTTAAACTGTTTAACTCATTCAGTTTCGATTTAAACTAAGAAATGTATATAGATGAGTCTTGCTGAGATCTTTAAAAATGTAATTCATATAAACAAACCTGCATTAATGGGCGCCGGATTGACAAGGCCGCAAGTAGGTCCGCCAATGCCCGGGGGACAAATGCATTCGGAGCACAAGCGAGAATTTTGGATGCCCCCATTATAGCAGGTAATTGGTGTAGCACACCGTGATTGGCACTGATAATGGGAATTCATCACTTTCACATCATAGTGGCTAGGACCCAGGCTTTGGCCCATTGTGCGCTGCCATGAAACACTTTGCATTGCAATCAGCACCGGTTGACCATTGGCAGAGAAATCGGCTGCAAAAAATGCAATTTTATTTCCATCTTTATATATAATATTTTAATTAATTTAATTCTTTAATTCTTTTTATTTATTATTATTTTCAATGAATAATAAAATTTTTCTTTTATTAATTTTTTATATATCATTTTATTATAAGATAATTTTTAGAACATTTCTTTACTTTTTTTCCCCATTATATTTGATGGTAAATTTAATTAACACAATAAAAAATATTTTTCTCTACTTCATCATATTAATCATTCGGCACTATTGGGATTCGAACCCACGCCCCATAACTTCCCTAAAACAAAATCTTTACCCCACTGTGCTATGTGTGCTTGTTTTTCAATGGAATAGAATGTTTGATGAGAATCGGCTTTAAAATATTTGATGAAACATGAAACAATTTATTGACTATATGCCCCATCAAATATGTTTGATTAAAGACAATCAAATAAAATATTTGCAAAAATGGATATTTTCATCTTTGATCAAACATTTTTAAAAAGAAAATATGTCAAATATTTGAAGTGTGAGAATTGCCTTATTAGTAAATTCCAAAACTAAAACTAACTGTCTGCATAGTGCATCACTGATCCATAGTCATAGCGGTGGCCATAATTGTCGTTGTCGGTGGTGGAATACTTAATGAAATTCGACTCTTGTCCGGGTTGCACATTGGCCGCATTGTAGTACACCCAGGTATCACGATCATGGCGTGATTGTTCATGCCAAAAGCCAAGGGCGTGGCCAATTTCATGCGCAATTATACCAACCTTTGAAAATAGATTTTTTTGGAAAAAACAAATAAAAATAATTTGATAAAATTAATCAAAAATAAAATATAATTTTTATGGTAAATTAAAAAATTTTATAGTTTCTTAATGTTTATTTTAATATTTTTATTAAATTTAATATTTATAATTATTCCAAATTTAAACTTACATAATCGCAACCATAGCCAATGCTCACTTCTTGCTGTGCCCAACTTGATTGTCGGCCCACATAGCTCCAGCAGCCGGCATAAGCAGTGGTGAAATACAATTTGTTGAATGCGGCCGAATTAAGCTGGAATGTCACACAAGTCTTTTGTTGCCAAATGTCCATCGCCTTTTGGATCAGAGTGCGCGTTTCAGCCGCTTAAAAGTAGTTTTTTTTTTCAATTTTTTAATTAAATCGGTTTTTTCTGTTATAAAGGTAAAAGAACTCAGCTCTAAAGCAATTACTCTTTTATATAATTTTTTAATTTTAAAAGTAGACAGAAAAAAATTATTTTTTTAACACAATTTTTCCATTTATCTTCAATAAATTTTCATTCAAAGATCATAATTCATAAATAAATAATAAAACAATTTTAGAATAATACAAATACTCTATTAAAAGCCACAGAGGTTAAAATTTCCGAGCGTGAAAATGAATAAAAATAAAAATATATCGATAAAATTTGATGTTTTTACAACCCAAAAGATATTTTAAAATTTTACACATCATAAAATGTTTTTGTTGATTCAAAACTTTTTTTGAATGTATTTTTGAAATTTAAACATTTTTTACGCTTCTAAGTTTTTTTTACTATCCGTTTCATGTTTTTTTGATTTCAAAGTTTGTAGTTTTACAAATCAAAACATTTTTTTAAAAATTCTAATAATGTTTTTTTCGATTCAAAAACATGTATTTAAATGAATGTTTTTCAGTTTTAAAATATATTTTTAGAATTAAAAGATCAAAGAAAGGAAAAAATTAGAGATAGGACTTCTAAGAGAGGGGTTTCAAATATAGAATTTTCGGTGCATAATTAGTAATTACTTACGAACGTCAGCAGCAAACATATATGGCACTACGGCATTTGGCCATTTGGCAGTTGTATAATAGGCGGCATTGATGCCTGCTCCACGACGACGACGACGGCTGCTTTTTACGCTTGATCCTTCTTCTCCAGCAGCCTTCTCTTCCACTGCATCAGATTTTGAAAGAATTTGCTCAGATTGTTCCCCATTCAACATTATATCGAACTGGAATTTTGTTTTTAATTTTTTAAATTAATATTTAGATTTTTTAATTATTTTAATTACTTTGATACATTTAAAATTTTTATAAAAATAAAAATATACTTGTCCATTTTTTTTAATTTTTATTATAGAGAAAAAAAAAATTTAAAAAATGATTAAAAAATTTTCAAAAAATTTAAAATAAATATTTAAAAAAATTTTAAAATTTTACTTTTCTTAAAAAATATAATTTTCTATTTTTTCAATTAAAAATATTATTTTAAAAATTATTAAAAATATTTTTTAAAAAATATTTAAAATATTTAAAAATTTCACTAATAGCGAACATTTTCGTCACCTGAAATGTGTCATCCAAATTGGCATTTAATTCGCTAATTCCCTTCGGGATCGGCTTTTCCTCCCCTTCATGCCCTTTTCGGTTATCGTTAATTTTTTTCAAAAGCTTTTGAAATTCCTCATCCTTTGCTTGTTTTTTGGCCAATTCGTCCAATTCCAGGCGCACTTTTTTGCGATTGTTTTCCAACTTGACCTTCACCGCCTTTCGCAGCGCTTCTTTTTTCTCCTTGTCCGGATCTGTGTTGTCGGCTATTAGCCAGGCAACAGAAATAAAAACGATAAATGTTGTAAAGAAAATTGATTTCATTTTTTGCTGATTTTTAAATAAAAGAAAAGTGTTACTTGTTTTTATTATAAAATATTTTCTTTAATTAGAAGCAGTGGTTTTTTGCCGAAAGATTGTGTTTTTTTTCCGAAAAATCGGATTATTTTGCCGAATAATACCTAACTTTTTAATGTCTGATTTTAGACAATAAAAACCTTAGAGCATTCGTTAGAGTTCTTCAAGACACATTGATATTGGCCTAGAGATTATCAGGATTTAAAATTAAAACCAAAAAGTTATAAAAAACGAAATACGGTTAAGACAGATTAATACATTGTGTCCAAATCATGACAATCAATATATCAATCAATGAACCTAGATCAACTCTTTAAATGGTATATGATTTATATGGTCTAAGATCAAATATTAGAAAGCTTTCCTAATAAAATCGAATTTCGGCAAATAAATTCGATCTTCGGCATAAGAATCCGATATTTCGGCGGAAAACCCTTTTCCCAATTTGAAGGCAATGCTTAATTCCTTTAAAAATATTTTTATAAGAATAGGACCAATGTGAAGCTTGTTTAGGGAAGTGAAATTACTAATTGGAAAAAATTGTAAAATAAATTATATTGAAACGAGGGAAAAGGCCCGTCCCTTTTATAGGAAAAAATTTGCACTTTATGTTTTTAATTTTTATTTCCTATTTTCTCAAAATTTGAATTTATTGGAATTAAAATGTTTGTTAACAACTGATGCTTTATTAAATCAGACAAAATGGAAATGGATTACAAATATTTATGAGTCTCGATTTAGTTCCTTTATTAAATTTTCCTCATCCACCCTTGTTTAAATGTACTTTTCACAAGCGAAATTGTTTATCCAGACACTTTTTAAAATTTATGTTTATTTCAGAAGAAAATTTTTTTAAATTTCAGACGAAAAGGAAATGGATAAAAATATTTATATTATTTGATGAGTCTCATTTTAGTTCCGTTTTATTCAAATTATTTGTCGTTTACCCATTTTAAATGTACTTTTCACAAGCGAAACTGTTTATCCAGACTTTTTTAAAATTATTATTTACATAAAAATCACATTTTTTAATTTAATGTAAACAGGAATGAAAATTTGTGATCTTTGATGAAAATAAATACGTTTCCTTTTTTAAATTTTTATGAATAAAATTTTATAAATATTTTTAAACACAATTAATAATTGCATCAATTAATGAAGTCAATTGGGCGCCACTCTCTTTTTTGACAATTTAAATAAGAATCCCATACTTTATATTTGCATCTCTAATCATTAGCAGAATTATAAGCATTAAAATTATTTTTTTTATCGCCATCAAAAATCGAATTCTTCAGCTTAAGAAACTTAGAATTTCCTTGTAATGCATGCCATCTTGTTTTTCCCTGTCAAGCCATTTCGGCTTTGATTTTTTTTATCTGGAGGTGCATTTTTGGTTAATTTTACTGCTTGGCTATTTATAGTTAAAATTTTTGCTTGTCAAGAAGATTTAGAAATTGAAAAAGGAAAAAATATTCAAGATTATATTTCAATTAATATTATGTTTGTTGGGTTTTTAAGATATTTTATGGAAAAATAATTTTTAAAAATTTTTATACTCTTTTGAAAATCTTAAATCCTAAGAGAGAGGATTTATAAAACATATTTTGAACAAAACTTTAATTAGAATGAAAATTCAAGTTCAAAATTAGAAAACTATTCTACGCTTAAGTATATTTACTAAAAAACAACAAATTGAAATCAAACCATTTATTCCATAATGCAATTAAAATTTAGACAAAAAAAAAGACAGGGAAAAATATTACGTTTGATTTGATTACAAAGTCCTGGATGTTGAAAAGAATTATAATAAATTGTCAAAGAGGAGATTGAACTTGTAGAGGATAGAGGTACTGATTGCTGATGCCGAAAACAAAGAATTTAATTATGAATGGATTTAAGTTTTGATTTATCTCACTTTTCGTATAATTTTCATGCTTTTTCTTCTTCTATTCTTCTGTCTTTTTGTTGAATTGTTCGAAGCGCCATTTATCCTGGCCGAAATTTACGCGGATAGACAAACCGGCACGGAACAAAGTCAGAGCCGGGAAAAGTTCGAGTTCAGCATATTTTGTCGGCAGCTCATCCTTCCCTGAATTTGGATAAAAATATTTTTTGTCAATTTAAATTAATTTTTTGTACCAAATTAAATTATTTTTTTAAAGCGATATTTTTTTTGCAAGGTATTTTAATTTATTTTGAAAAAAATTATTTTTTTTTCAAATTTAATCCCTTTGTTTAATATTTATTTTGTCTGGTAATTTATTTTTTTTAATTATAATTTTAAATAATTTTTTAAAAATGTTTTCTCTAATTAAATTAGGCATTTTCAATATTTATTTAATTGCTTTACATAAGAATTTGCCATTGCATGTGGCAAAGCATTGCATCGAACAAATTGACGGCAAATGGATTAGGCCAAAACCAATCACATCTCCTTCCTCAAAATCTATTCCGTTTCCTTTGTCCTTTCCGAATCTTTTATAGGTTCCATCAATCCACATCCCTTTTTTGTGATATATTCCAAATGAATTTTCCACACTTCCCATGGATTTGTCTTTCATTGAAAATTCTGGGCCACAAAATCCGATGCCAATGCCGCGATGTCTAAAAAATAAAATAATTATTTTGAAAAATGAATTATTATTTAATTAAAATTTTTATAAATAATTATATTCGGTTGTAATTAAAAATATATATTTTATTTTTTATTATTTTAATTATATGTTAAGAAGATAATTTTTATTTACTATTCTGATATTAAATTTTCTTTTTTTGTTAATTTCAAAAATTTCGATCAGATTCTTAAATGAAAAATAGGTATCGAAAATATTTATAAAAGAAAAAAAAGTGACCCTTATTCCTTTATACTTTATTCATTGAAATAATTTAATTAAATTTAAAGTATTCCTATTATCCATCAAATAAATATTAATTTCTGAATAATTTTATTTTTTGATATCCTAGATTAAAAATTTTTAATTTAAATTTCATGAATTTCAGTGTTTTTAACAAACTTTTTAATTTTATTTTTTGATATCTTAGATTTTTTGTTAAAAAAAAAAAAAAAATTCTAATGTAAATTTCATGAATTTCATTGTTTTTATCCTGGCTGTCTTTTTTTAGATTATTAAACTCTATCGAATGTAATTTTTATTTTGGACTTAATTAAATAAAATTTAATAATTAAAAAAAATACCCATAGATCTTATTGATAATTTGCACTTCATAGTAGAAGGCAATCGATGTCTTTTGTGATTGTAAATTCAATGGAGGAATTGGCAAATTGGCCCGAACACCATTCCAAACTTTAAAATAATAGCATTATGAAATTTTCTTCTGCATTTTTTTACCATTTGGACTCTGATGATTGACAACGAATCCATCCGCATGAATAGTCAATATTGGCCCACAATCCATGGCATTCAATTTGTAAGTGCCCGAATCGTATTTGGCCAATTCCATTCCATGAATTCCATCAGCAGTTTGTTTCGTCAGAAAAGCTAACTGAATTTTATAATGTGAATTAATTCATTGAGTTGGAAATATATCCAAAAAAAAGAATTGTAAATAATAATTAATTTATTTTAGAAAAATTGAAAAAAAAATTATTTTTTTTAAAATTATAATTAGGGTGCAATTTTATAATATATTTTTTATATTTAGAGTATTTTTTAATGACCAATGAAAAAAATTTTTTTATGAAAATAAAAAACTAATTTCCCTTTGTAATTGAAATTTTTAATTTCGGCATTTAATAAAAATAATTTTAAGCTCCAAAATAATGAAAATTATTTATAATAAAATTCTAAATAAAATTAATTAATCATTCTTACCTCTGTAGTCTGTTTGTCCATTTCGCGGATCTTTCGCTCATATTCTTCCTTCATTTCAATAATTTTGCCATCAATTTCATAGTTCTTTTGTAATATTCCTTCTTTCAATCCATTCAATTCTGTCTTCAATTCATCCAATTTAAGGCCCTTATCAGCAATCTTTCTTCTCAATTCTAAATTTTTATCAAAAATTTCGGCCTTAAATTTCTCCATATATTTTCCATTCTCCAAAAACATATGCTCTAATTCCATCATTCGCTCCTTCAATTTTACAATTGCTTCATCCATTTTTCCAATTATGCAATCATTTGAATTCTTTGCCGATTTCAATCCTTCAATCTCGTTTTTCATTTCTTCCATTTTTTGGTTCTTTTCTGCATTTTCTTTGCCTAATTTCCCGACTTCTTCCTTCAATTCAACATTTTCCGATTGAATTACTTCCAATGCCTTCATCATTTTGGCCATCCCATTTTTCAATTCAACATTATCCTTCTTCAGCATTTCCATTTCTTTCTCCATTTTGCCAATATTTTTGCCTATTTTCCAGCCAATTTCCATCATTGATGGCCCAAATTGTTGTTCCGCCGATTGATTCGATCCATTTTCCTTCTTCATTTCCAGCAATTCCTTCTTCAATTAATAAAATTTATAAATTTTCCCATTAAAATTTGCCTCCAATTTTTGGATTTTTTCGGCCATTTCCTTCGTATCTTTTCCAAGAATAGATGAAACAGTTGAAAAATCGGATTCATCCAAGGCATCCTCAACCAAAATTCCAAAGTTGTTTGAATCCATATTTCGGCAGCAGAAAATTTATTAGCTGATTAATTTGAATGAATAACTTTAAGAAATTGGGATATCTTGAATATTTTGAATTAGAAAAATAGATTAATAGATTAAATTTTTTCAGAAAATTTTGCTGATTTGAAATATTTTTGTGTGGCTAATATTAATTTACTAAAGAATTTGGCATTTAAAAAAATCGGATCTCTAATTATCATTTTTAAAATTTTTTCATTTTTGAAGAAAGAAATTTTTCAATGAACGGTTCCCATATAAATTAAGGACATAATTCATTCAGGAAAAATGTTCCAAAAATTATTAAATTAATGCTTAATTGAAAAAATATTTAAAAATGATTCGTTAATAACTTAGACCCTCTCCCCCTGAATGATTGTTATAAATGAAATACGTCAAATTTATGGCTGAATTTTCTTTGTTTTTTTTTCGATTGAACACCGCGATTTTTTTTCGATTGAACACCGCGATATTAAAATGAAAATAGGATAGTGGATAAATGCAATGAATTCACTTTCTTTTAATATTGGCATACAAATCATTTGTGACAGTAGAATTTATGGGGGCAAAATACATAAAGAAGGGACAAGCTCAAAGCTCAAATTGTAGGAATGGAATGGTCTCATTTGTTGGATGGTACGGCGAAAGAACAGCAGGGAATTCATCTCATAGGGCACCTTTATAAGAATGAGGCAATTCGTCAATCATTTCTTTACTATTATTCTTCACAATTCACATTTGAATTTGATGGATTCATTTTATGAGTGTTAAATATGGGGGAGGGAGAATTTTTTTAAAAAATGTCTGAGAAAATGCCTCAGGCAAATTTTTGATTAATTGTCTTTATTGAAGAAATAATAATATTATTATTATTATTTATTAAAGGAAATTGATGAATGCAACGAACTTTGTATTTTAAATATTCCAAATTTATTCCTTGGCCCATTTGAATTTTTATTTATGACTACAATAAAATAATTCCTATTATTTTACACACAGAGAAAAGAGGGAGAAAAAAAATAAATTTAAAAAATTTAATAAATAAGAAAAAAAATTCCTGCGTGTCTGTCAAGAAGATATAGAAATTGAAAAAGGAAAAAAATATTGGAGATGATATTTCAATTATTTTGTTTGTTTGTTTTATTTTTTGGATATTTTATGTAAAATTTTTTTTTAAAACCATTTTTCGAAAACACGAAAACCACGGATGAGAATTAAAACCGGCTTAGAACAGCCCTAATTAAAAGGAAAATTTAACTCCAAAATTAAAAATAAATTTTGTCAAAAAAAACGATTGTAAGTTTAATTAAATTATATTCAATAAAAAAACAAAAAAAATCCAAACATTTATTCCCAAAAGCATTAAATTTTAATTTAAAAAGACAATGAATATTTGATTTGATTACAAAGTGCCGATGCTTAAAAGAATTAAATAGATTATGGAAAATACAGGGGATTGGGAACTGGTTGAAGTAAACTGATTATGCCGAAAAATGGAAATTTAATTAAGAATGGATTTAAGTTTTTTTCCTTGTAATCTTTCGGCCTTTTACACTTGTCTTCCTAATTCTATTTAAATAAAAAGCATCAATTTTCGAACATGTCCTCGCAATGTTGATGCAAAGTCCAGAATGAACCCTTGTCAGGGCGATCCGGCGTCCGAGGCACTTTGACGAAACAATCATTAAAGGAAAGGCAATGGCGAATGGAATTTTGCCAGGAATTACGCTGAAATTTGGAGATAAATTTAATGATGAATTTAATCAATTTTTTAGTAAAAGAATAAAGAATATTTCCCATTTTTTAATGTGCCGAACCTGTTGATGATTTTTGTAGTGGTCAAAGTATTCCATGATGAAGTTGTAAATCTGAAAAAAAATAAAAGTTAGGGCCAGGAATTGACTTAAAAACCCGAAGAGGATTTTTCTCGGAAGTTTTCTAAGTATGTAAAAAGTATAAATTTTGTTCTATTCCCAAGTCAATTTAAGATTTAATTAATACAATAATTCCGGAATGGAATTTTATTGTCAACTAGACATTAAAATTTTGACTCAAATTTGGGGTAACAAACCTCGCAAAGTGTGCACATTTTCCGTTCACTTTGCTGAATGGCCATGGAGATTAGTGAAATGTATGAGTAAGGTGGTTTGTTCGGCCCAAAATTGCCTAGTTTTTTGATTTTTTGCATCTCCATTTCCGTCAAATTTATTTTGCCTCCCAAACCCAGCGGACTTTGACGACCTCTTCCAGCGCTACCATTCATCATCGTTGTCGATTGGCAATTATTGCTGCCGCCATTGCCATTAGCATTTTGGCTGTCGATGAGAAGTGAACATTGCTGGAAAATTAACCATTTTTTATGGTTTTAAGTTATGGTGGTCCTTCAGAAAATCGATCAATTGGGAATTTTTTTCAAAATAACCGAAACTAATAAGAGGAACCTTTTTATGGTTCTTTTCTTCATTTTCTTTGCCCAATTTTATGATTTCTTCTTTCAAATCAACATTTTCCGATTGAATTCCTTCCAATGCCTTCATCATTTTGGCCATTCGATTCTTCATTTCGACATTATCCTCCTTCAAACTTTCCATTTCTTTCTCCATTTTGCCAATATCCTTGCCAACTTTCCAGACAATTTCCATCATCGAAGTTCCAATTTGTTCCACCTTCTTCATTTCCAGCAATTCTTTCTTCAAACAATAAAATTAATAAATTTTTTAATTAAAATTTACCTCCAATTTTCGGATTTTTTCAACCATTTCCTTCGTATCTTTTCCAAGAATAGATGAAACAGTTGAAAAATCTGATTCATCCAAGGCATCCTCAACCAATATTCCAATGTTGTTTGAATCCATATTTGAGAAGAAGAAAATATATTAGATGATTAATTTGAATGAATAGAATAACTTTAAGAAATTGAAATATCTTAAATACTGGAATTAGGAACATAGATAATATTTTTTTCGAACAATTTCGCTGATTTCATATATTTTTTTTGGTATTAATTCACTAAAAAATTTGGCAATGAAAAAAATAGGATCTCTAATTATCATTTATAAAATTTTCATTATGTGAAGAACGTAAAATTTTAAATGAATGGCACACATCAAAATTAAGGACAAAATTCTGCCTATTCGCCTTTTCTTTCTGGAAAATGTTCTAAAAATTATTAAATTAATGCTTAGCTGAAAATCCTTACATCATTCGTTGATTTTACTTATTAAGAATGGACCCTCTCCCCTGTATATATTGCTGCTATAAAGTATAAATGAAGTCACATAATGGTTGAATTTTCTTAGCTTTTTTTTCTGATTGAACAGAGTGATATTAAATAGAAAATAGGATAGTGAATAAATGAAATGAATTCATTTTCTTTTATATTGGCGTCCTTCATCTGCGACAGTAGAATTAAAACCAATTGCTCTTCTCATGATGGTAATTTTCATAAGTCCGGAATAAAATATATTATAAATATTTTTCGAAAAATGATTTTTTTCCTATATATTTTTATAACAATAAATTTTGTGATTATATTATTGCTAATTTATAGTAGGATAGGAAATTATAAAAATTTGATTTAAACACATTTTCAACTCAAAAATGTTTTAAACAAGAAAAATAAAATAATAGATTATGTAATAAAAATAAATTTAATCATTGAGGCAAAAAATAACAAATATTTTTTACTAAAAGACAAAAGCGAATTTTTATAATGATTTAAATCAAACTTTTATTAAAGAAATTTATTGCAATTCGTATATATTAAAAATTCAATTCTAATAAAAATAGTATATTATTATAAATTTATATAAAAATAAAAAAATATAGATGGACGAAGATGAATGCCAAATTTTGATCGGAAAGAATACCGAACAAAATGACCAGCGATGGCATTTTGGTCTGCCATTTTTGCGCAGTCATTGTGTTGCCAAAGATTTTTTCCCTTATGGAAGAATGTGGCTCAGTGGTGGTATGTGCATTGTTTATTTTATTTACAGATAAAAGTTCCAAAAATAAAATAATTTGCAGAGGATTTGCCAAAAAGCCATGCCAATGCCATGTTACGGTGCAATTGGATGATATTGATTTTGTCAACAATTATTACATTGAATTTTTCATTCGCTTATATTTCAAAATTTTTGATTTGAAAAATTGAAATAAAAGTTCAGATTTGAATAAAATGAATTCATACATTATATTTCCACATATTTTAAATTAAATTTTAATTTTTTAAATAAACAAAAAATAAACAAATAAAAAACTTTATATGTGAGACCAATTATTTTAATTTAATTTGCTGATATAAATAAATTATTAAATCGTCTAATAGAATATTTAATTTCAATACTATTTTTTCCTTAAAAAACAAAGACTATCGATCATTAATTTTAGAGATCGTAAAACAAGGAACCTTTGTAAAACAATTAATTATTACTTATATTTTAATATTCAGCATAGAAAATAATTTAGAGTTTTAAGAAAAATTTAAAATTAAAGTCGCTTTTGATATTTTTTTAATCTTTTCAGTCTTTATTTTTATTAAATTCAATTTCTAAACAAAAGATCAAATATTTTATTGTATTTTAAATCTATTTTCCTCGCACTACTATGGCTAATGGATTATTTTTAAAATAAGAATTGCACTTCCATTTTCGAATTTTTATCAATTTAACAATAATCATCAACAATTTTATCATCACTTTGACCCTGTGACTTTTTATTGAAAAAGGGGATTGGCTCCATGAAAATAAATTATTTTTAAATTTTTATTTTATTATTACTTGATTTATAAATTATAATCCATAAAAAGAATTTAAACATAAGCTATTGAATGCTGGCGAATTATGTAAAAAATAAATTATCACGTCCGTTTCCGAAATTTTTATAAATTAGATTTTACGCTCTCGCATTTTCAGTAATTTTATCATCAAATAATTCCTCTCTCTACTCGTCCTAATTTTTGATGCAAAAAAAGGATTGGCTTCAAGCAATTTTAATTATTAGAAAGAATTTTAAGCTATGGCCGTGCTGATCAATTATAAATAAAAAAAGGAATTCATTCCGTTTCCGTCTTCTAAATTTTATCAATTTAATATTCACTTTTTCAACAATGTTATCAACAAAAAAATTCGTCGTCTGTAATTTTTAATGCAAAAAAGGTCTTCAAGGAAAATAATAGTTATAAATTATATAATAATCCGTAGATGAAAGAACTCTGATCATTTAAATTTTTGTTTAATTATTCTTAAATAATTCATTCATTTCAATTTAAATTTTCGGAAAAAATATTAAAATAAATAAATTTGCAGAGGATTTGCCAAAAAAGCAATGCTGATGCTATATTTCCTTGCAATTCAACAATAATAACATTGAGTTTTTCATTCATTAACATTTCAAAATTATTGAATTGTAATTTGATATTTAAAAAAAGTCTAGATGAATAAAATGAATTTATATATTAAATTCAACAAAGGAGAGGAATTAAATTCATTCCTATTTCTTATCTATATTTTATGCATTTTCTCTTTGGTGGATTATGTTATTTATAAAGCTATTGCAATTCCGTTTTCAAAATTTTATCAATTGCGTAACACACCCTACATTCATGAAGAAATTTTTCAACTCTACACAAACAATTCGGCGTTATATTTTTAATCAGAAAAAAGGGATTGTCTTCAATAGAAAGTAAATCATATAATTAAATATAATTTATTTATTGCTAAATTAACCAGTCGTAGAATTAATTTCTCTAAAATCGTAAAACCATTTAAAATTAATTCGAGAATACCAAAAATTCAGGTGCATACAAAGTATAAAATTCCAAAATCATTTTCTGAAATCGGATTGAATTAATTTTATTTTTACGGCATTTAAGAAAACAAGACATGAAAATTAAGGATATATAATTTGCCAAAAGCCCATGGAATTTTTTAACAAAAAATTAGAGTAGAATTAATTTTAAAAAAAAGAATAAATAATGCTAATAAAATTAAAATTATGATGAATGTCTTTTTATTAAAAGCTTATTCACAAATCATATACCATTGGAAAGAGCATGCACATCAAATGGGATATTAAAATTTAAGCCGTTTTTGAATTTGTTTAAATATATATTATTTAAGCATTATTTAAATAAAAACATATTTTAAAATGAAATAAAATAAAATCTTTATAAATTTTTTTTTTTTCTATATTGTTTTTAGCTAAATTAAAGTTACATTTAAATATATTCACTCCGAAAAGTACAATGCCTATTGTTACGGCCTTTTATTTGCTTTTATTCAAAAATCTACTACTCGCAAACTACATTTCTTTCGCAAATGGAAAGCAGGTTTCACAACAACAAATTCAATTCGATTTGGATTATGGCGGATTGCACACAATGAGTTGCCAATTTTATATTCGTTTTGGAACTTTTTTCAAAACGCCTGAAGGTAATTATAATTAATGTGAAAAAATAATTTTATGAATATCTCTACCAAATAAGCCATAATTATTTAAATTTATTTATTCTTGAATTGGCTGACATTTAAGTTTCATAAGAAACAAAAATTCCTTGCATAATTTTTTGTACATATTGGCTCACAATCGGTTAATAGAACGATGCGATTTTTGGCCCAAAACCCGAAAAAGAAGTTCAAAAACTGGCCAAAAAGGAAATGAGAATAAAAATATATTTTTTAGCTTGATTTTTTGCCATTTATCCCTAATTGTAAGAACCATAATTGTAAAAATAACATTTTACTAGGAATATTTGAAATAATATAAATTTCAACAAATTGACAAAGGGAATTTTGTTTTTCACATCCAATCTCCTCCCAGGGCTGCCAGAATACCCACCCACGGGGGGCATTTGCCCCCTTTTTAGGATTTTGCCCCCTTTTTTGCCCCCCGAGCCGAGTTGCCCCCCAAATGCCCCCTTTTGATTTTTTGTTAAAATTTTCCCCAAATGGGTCATTTTTCTTCAAAATTTTTCGCTGAGCGCCAATTTTTTGGTCTAATTTTTCGCTGCGCGGCCATTATTGGCAAAAATTTTCGCATTTTTGGCACTTTTTAAAACTGCCCCTCAAAATGCCCCCTTTTTAGCGAAAATGCCCCCTTTTTTATACCAAAATGCCCCCCAAAGTGAAAAACCACCTGACAGCCCTGTCTCCTCCATCATTATTTGCTTAGTGAATAAGGATGTCAAATTTAATTCTAAGATATATAATCATGATTGATATTTGATACATATTAAAATGTAATTAAATAATAGTTTTTAGTATCGCGAAAATGAATATTTGGCGTTGACATACATATTAAAATTCTAATATACATATTAAAATCGCTGATCGTAGCGGATAGCGGTGGGAGATTGGATGGAAAATTGGCTTAAATTTGTTTAGGTAGGGCCTCAAGAATTCTAATCTATAAATATATTCTTATAATATTAATAAATTTACATTTTTAATAAGAAAATAATTGTATAATCAACAATTACACGGGTTGCTTTGATGTGATGTTGAGCACAATTCATCCAAGAACATTCCTATTGGATGGACGGCCAGGAAAATGTGAGAAACAAATTGGCGAAAATGAGAAGAATTATTCAAATGCGACCATCCTGAGCAATTTCTGCAAAACTCATCCAAAACGTTTCAATCCCGAGTAAGTATTTAATACTAATAAAATACTAACAATATACCATTTTGATTTGGTTAGATCAAATCTGATATTTTGTAATGTTAATAAAATTTAATTTCGATTTCACAGAGGCCACTTATATCTCTAAATTATTATTTTTTTTTTGTAAAAAGGTTACTTTTTTTGTCATTAAAAATTGCTTTTTTGTCACCAAAATTATTTTTTTAGTCACCAAAATAGTTTTGACTTCTAATAAATCTGAAACCGTTTTAGACTTACCAAACTTATAAAAATTTGTAGATCTCATCGAGATGCGTCAGTTTGGTCAAAATTAAAGAGTATTAAACCGTTTAAACCATTTTCCATCATATTTTATATACCATTCAATGCGTCTTGATGAGATCTACAAATTGGTATATAGTTAGTTTGTATGGTCTAAAACCGGTTTCTGATTTATTGGAAATCAAATACTGTTTTAGTGGCAAAAAAATTTCCATTAAAAAATTTTGACTTCAGTCATTCTCTGACAATGCGTGGTGAGCCGATTAAAATCACCAATCCGATCGATGGGCGTGAAATTGGAATTCGTGTGGAAGATTATTTGCAAGTAAGTGGAATAATTAAAATTGTATTTTTTTAAAAACTAATAAAAAAATTTCAGTTTGACTATGACCTAAAAGTGGATTGGCAAAAATTTGAAATAATGAACCACAGAGCGGCAACTCTCCCGGATTATTGGGGCATAGAAGTTGTTAATTTTATATTATTATTATTATTATTATTATTATTATTATTATTATTTATTAATAAATATCCCAAAATTAGATCCGAAATTATTTTATGAGTCTTACCCAATCCATATATTTATGGTATAATAAAATTTACTAACTAGCAAGTAAAAAATAATGAAAATTGTTTTACTAATTAGAATATATTCTGGCAACTAATTTGTTAAATTCTTTAACATTTATCTGGTGAATTTTAAGATTTACCATATCAATCATGATTAAATTTATGATTTTGAATAGTCAATGTTATATTTTAAATTTAATTATAAATTTTTATATTTTATTTATTTTAAAAAGCAGGCAGGCAAAGACAATTTGGCGGATGGATGTTTGAGCCTGATGGCCGGCGAATTGATGGAAAAAGACCCGGATTCATTTAATGCTAAGAAACCCGTTCAACGATTCGTCAACTATGGATTGATCGGTTCTATTGTTACAATTCAACTTTCTCAGTAAGAAAAATTCAGAACTCAAAATTATGCCAAAAAGTCAAAATCCAAAATATCAAAAATTAAAAAAAAATATGGAAAATGACCAAAAATATGATATCAATTCTTTAAAAAAATAAAGATATTTATTAATCTGTCCAGAATATAATTTCATACATTGATCACGTTAACATCCATTTTTTGAAAATGAAAAGATCGAATAATTTTGATAAAAAATCTTTTAAATTTTTTTTCTAAATTAAATTGAAATTCATTCTTCTTTATAAAAATTAAATTTTTACATCCCATCCCACTCCTCCTGAACCAATTTTTTTCAGTTTCCTTTTATAATATTTAAATAAGTTATTTATATTTATATCTCCGCTTTATTTTTGAAAATTAATATAATTTTATTTGAATATAATTATAATTGGAAAATAAATTTTTTCAGGTATGAAGAAATTTGGAAAAATGGTAAAAAGCTTTTTGGTGAGATTACTTTTGGTGCATTGTCCTCGAGCTGGAGCTGTAATGGTTGGAATTTCCTGGAAAATGTATGTAAATAATAATAATTTTTGAATTTTAATTGATATATTTTTAGGATTTTTCCACACAGCAATTTTATAAAATAAAAATTAAGTAAAAAATTATATATATTGGCGAACATTTTAACATTCATATTTTAAAAAAAAATTTAGGGCCATAGAATAAAATATAATAAAAAAGTATAGCTAGTTGATAAAGAAATTATATAATAGTTTTGACCACATTTTATAGCCACAAAGTTATTCCCTTTTCAACAACAATAAATGTTTATATCTGTTTTCTTAAATTGGTTAATTTTTCTAAAATATATCTCCAATTTATTTTCAGGATCCAGATATAAATGGGTCGACATCTTCAGCAACATATTGGTCTTTCAAGATAAATTCAATTGAAGGACTTAAAAATGTAACTGGACAGAATGCAATAATTGATACAACCACACAAATTATTGGAGTGCCTTGGGCGCATTGGGATGCAATGCAAAATTACTTCTTCGATAATAATAAAGTAACTAATTTTTAAATTATAAAATTAATTAACTCATTTAAAATATTATTAGATTTCTATTTATTTCAAATTTCTTAACGATCAATTAAATAAAAATTAACAATATTAAATTCAATTTAAAAAGGGAATCGTCACATCAGCGGGAAATGGCGACGGCCTTCCCAGATTCAATTGTGCTGATGCCAATTTAAATAAACTGAAAAAAATGCGCGCATTTCGTTTCAGCACAAACAATCTTTGGTATACGATACCATCAATTGCACTTGTTAAACAGGTAAACTTGATAAGCACTGAATAAAATTTATTATAAATTAATAAATATTTTTTTAAAAAAGATATTTTTTTCTCAATAATTTTTAACAATAAGTTTTTTGATTATTTGTGTTAATTTATGGCAGGATAGGAATTATAAAATCTGATATCTGATATGTGATTTCAAAAATATTTTCATCATGAAAAATTAAAAAAATAGATGTTGTAAAAAAATAAATTTAATTCATCAATGCAAAAAAATAATAATCATTTTTTATTATAAGATAAAAGCACATTTTTGTAAACGGTTTAAATCAATTATATTTTTAAAAGATTTAATTTTAATTTAATTTCATGTATTTTAAAAATGCATTTGAAATAAAAATATAATTTTATCATAAATTATTAAAAAAATAAAAATTTACTGAATTTATAAATATAGATTAACGAAAATGAATGCCAAATTTTGATTGGGAAAAATGCCGAACAAAGTGACCAGCGTTGGCATTTCGGTGTACCTTTTTTGCGTAGTCATTGTGTTGCTAAGGAATTTGACACCTATGGGAGAATGTGGTTCAGTGGTGGCGTGCGCAGTGGTTAGTTTATATTTATTATATTTTAATTGAATTTTGACAATTGTTATTATACGGCTGGACGATTTAATTTAAAAAATTTCGATCCATTCCTACAAGCTCAATATTAAGTTTATTTATCTAATTTTTAGCTAAAAATCCAAAATCCGTTTATTACCTTTTTTAAAGTTTGATCATTATATTGAGGATATATAAAAAATGATATTAATAAAATGTAACAATTCAGAAAAACAGATACATAAATTCCAGATTTTATTATTTTTCAAAATTTATCCCAACATAAATATTATTGTAATAAAAAATATTAGATAAAATAATTTTCAGAGGATTTGCCAAAAAGCAATGCCAATGCCACATTTTTGTCCAATTTGATGATATGGATATGGTCAACATTTATTACATTGAATTTTTCATTCAATTATATTTCAAAATTTTTGAATTAATATTTGAAAATTTTAACAAAAAATTCCAATTGAATAAAATGAATTCTTACATTATATTGCCATTTATATTAAAGTGTATTTTTAATTTTATAATAAAGAAAAAATATATGATTATAATTTTATATGAGAGAACACTATTATTAATATTTAAATTTCGAGATGAATAAATAAATTATTAAATTGTCTAATTGAATATTTAGTTTTACTATTTTTGCCATTAGACAAAGATTATAGATAATTTATTTTAGAGGAACGGATTCAAATATAATGGAATGTATGGGAAATAATTTAAATTTATATTTTTGCGAAATCAACAATTAAAGTTGCTTGTTAGATATTTTTCTTATTATTTTCTGCTTTTCTTTTTTTATTTCTATTTTCAAGCAAAAGAAATATATTTTATTCGTCCAGTTGCTGGTGGATTATATATAAAAATTATTAAAATTCACTCCCCTTTTCGAAATTTTTTCAATTTAAAAATCACATAATCAACAATTTTATCATCAAATAAATGTTATTCGCTGTGAATTTTTGTTTAAAAAGGGGATTGGCTCCAAGTGAAAATAAATTATTTTTTTTTAATTACTTCCTGTTGTCAGATTATTTTTTATGTGTGTAAATAAAATAAGTTATTTCACATCCGTTTTGGAAATTTTATCAATTAGAATTTATGCTATCATATTTTCAATATGTTATCATCAAAAATAATTCCTTTAGTCGCCCTATTTGATGCAAAAAAGACGGAATGGCTTCAAGCAAAAATAAGTCTTTTGAGTATTTTCTGATCTATTAAATATTATCAAACACTCAGAAAGAACTGAACTATAAATTTTTATTGAACAATTCATAAATATTATTTCATTCATTTCAATTTAATTGGGTAAAAAAATAATTAAAAATTTTCAAAAAAGGGAATTGGTTTGATTTAATGAAAGAAAGTAATATATTTAGAAAATCAGAATAATAATTTTTTTCAAAATTAATTAATAATTATTAAAACTATGAGAAAATCCGCTGATTTTGGATTATTGTACTCATAATTAAATAAATCAAATTAATCCCCTTTTATTGTATCCATTTTAAATATCTCAATAAATTTGCATTTCATTTGGGGCAATATTCGAAATATTTTAAAATATTTATTTTCAGAGAAAAATATCACATAAGTAGCACAATGCCTCAGACTCCTCTCTTTTATTTTCGCTTATTCAAATTTTTACTCTTCTATTACTCTTGTGTCAATGCATATGAGCCCCGGCTTTTTATACAAGATGTTCTATTTGACTTGGATTATGGCGGATTACATACATATAAAGAAATTAATACAATTCGCTTTGGTACATTTTTCAAAACACCTGAAGGTAAAATCCACTAAAATTATTCTTTTAAAAATGATAAATTATTTTAAAGAAAATATTTGTTCGCTCAACAATTACACTGGTTGTTTTGATGTAATGTTGAGCACAATTCATCCAAGAACATTTGTTTTGGATGGTCGACCGGAAAAATGTGAAAATGAGAGCATCGATGGTGATAATGCGACCATCCCGAACAATTTTTGCAAAACTCATCCACACCGTTTCAATCCTGAGTAAGTGGTGCCAATTTTACAATTATTGAATAGCTTAAATTCTCTATTAGTAGCCTCGGGGCTTATATATTTCAGAGTCCCTCCAAGGTGACTTTTATTAGAGTGGTAACGGTTCTTTTCGGTTTGTTACACCCCCACCAAAAATGCCCTTGATCTCCCCTTATATTTCCTTGGTAAAAGTGGGTAATGCTTTATCAAAATGGCAAAATATAACGAAATTGATGTCAGATTCTTGTTCTACGCCCAGAATTACCCAGTATGATGTGATTTTCATCATTTTTAGTGCGGGTGGAGGGCGGTGTAACAAAACCGAAAAGTACCGTGGTAATTTCTACTAGAGTGTTAGCTTCTAATAGAAAATTTATGGTTTCTATATATATCTACATTTTGACACGATTAGATATAATTTCTAAATCAAACGAATGAAATCAAAACACAGGATAATTAATAATAACAAATTTTTAAAATTATTTTGTGAATTAATTCTCTTCTTGAAGTTCGTAGCTGAAGCCTGAGGGTCTTTCCAGATCTATTAACTTAATTGGTAGTGGGCTTATTAGCTTCTGTTGCTTAGGAGTCGGATTCGATCCTCAGTCAGTTGTATTTTTCTAATACAAATTCATTTAAATTTTTTGTCATCACAAAATGTAATTCTTTGCCTATTTTCAATTCAGTCAATCATTATCAATGCGTCGTGGTGAGCCGATTCCAATCATAAATCCACTTGATGGAAATGAAATTGGCATTCGTGTGCAAGATTATTTGCAAGTAAATAAAATGAGAAAATTATTTACAAAACATTACAATTTTCAGATTGATGATAATTTGAATTTGTATTGGCAAAAATTTGAGATAATGAACTACAGAGCTGCGTCTCACCCTGATTATTGGGGCATAAAGGTAAGTATAATAATAAATAGAGTACGGATTTATATGCACCGAAAAGTGCCAATTTATGCGCATATATATGCACCAAAAAAGACCAAAATATGCAGCAAATATGCCAAAAAATGCCGAAATATGCACAAAATTAAATTGATTTTTTTAGATTTTAAATGTCAAAAAATGATAAAAAAAAAATTTATTGAAATAAAAATTAATGATTCGTTGCTTAAAATTCCAAAAAAAAAATAAATTTCAATTTTTTTGTACTCTTTAAAAAATTGAATTTTTGATCCTTAAATTTGGTGACATTTTAATATTCAAGAACATTTTTCTCTCTAATTTTCTATAAATTTTCTAATTAAAATAAAAAAATTTCCCGTAAAATACTATTCTAACTTAAATTTTTTATAAATTTTATCCAAAAAATTAACAGAATAAAAAAATTTTTTTAAAAATTTCGAAATTTTCTCTAAAAATTGGCAAAAATTCTCGAATTTTGGGAAAATATGCACTATATATACAACATGAAATTTCCAAAATATGTCAAAATATGAACTTTGAAACCGGTTTAAAACCATTTATTTGGACCTAAAAACACTTTTACACACTCCCAAAGGGTTTGCATATGCGCATACAAAATATGCATTTCCATAAAAATCCGTATTCAAGTAATAAATTTAAAATATCTTTTATTCAAAATTAAATTATTCAAAAAAATTCTGATGAAATTGCAGGCATCAGGCAAAAACAATTTGGCGGATGGATGTTTGAGCTTGATGACCGGTGAATTGCCAGAACATGACCCAAATTCATTTGATAATTATTTTTCCAAACCAATTCATCGATTCGTGAGAGATGGATTGATCGGTTCCATGGTTACAATTGATCTTACTAAACCGTAAGGAAAAAATTAAATTCAAATTATGGCAAAATTTTTCTAAGCCCTAAATACACATAATATAAATGCCCAAAAATATGGTTTTCATTTTTTCTTAAATAATTAAAAAAATATTAATTTCTCATGTCCATTTTTGAAATGAATCATCGAAATAAAATCCCATTTAAAAATGTAACATATAATTTTACATAAAATATATTCTTAATTAGCAAACTAAATTTCTCAGAAATAATGGTAAAATTTGGAAAAATGGCGAAATTCTTTTTGGTCACATCATATTTGGTGCTTTATCTGAGAGCTGGAGCTGTAATGGGTGGCATTTTTTGGAAGAGGTTAGTGTGTTGTAAACATTATTAAATGCCAATATATTTTATGAATTAAAAAATTTAAAAACAAATTAAAAATATAAATAATAATAAATTTAATATTTTATTAAAATATTTTTAGGCCATTACTTTGACATAAGTGTTACAGAATTAGTTTTAATAAAAAAAATACATATAAATATAGTCAAGAACTTATATGAATAATTTTTGGCTCAATCAGTTATATGGTCTCAAAAATATAACATTTTTCGACCCGAAAGATTTTTGCCAAAATCAGTGTTTTTTTGCCAAAAAAAAGTTTATCTAATTTTTATAATATTATAATTCAAATTTATTATTAGGATGAAAAACTAAATGGGTCAACATCTCCTGGTGCAACATCGTCTGGTGCTTATTGGTCTTTCAAGATGGATTCAATTGAAGGAATTGGAAATTTAACAACGGAACACCCGAATGCAATAATTGATACAACTACAGAAATAATTGGAGTGCCCCGGGAACATTGGGATGCAATTCAAAATTATTTCTTCGATAATAAAACTGTAATAAATTTTTAAATTATTTACAGCTTAATTTAAAATTTAATATTAATTTCAAACCAATAAATTAGGCAATAATAATATTTTAATTTTAAATATTTTAATTAAATTTCATTCACACAGATAATTAAAATATCATCGGAAAATGACAGTCTTCCAAAATTCAATTGTGCCGATTTAAAGTTGAATAAAATTCCTGCATTTCGTTTCAGTTCAAATAATCTTTGGTACACCATCCCACCAATTGATCTTGTTAAAAAGGTAAATGCATAAAACGCATAATAAAATTCATTAGGTAAATAATAATATTATTTTGGTATTAATAATATTTTTATAACAATTTTTGGTCACTTTTTTTTTTGAAAATAAATATCTTTTTCAAATTTTGCCATTAAATTAATTATATAAATTTATTTATTCATTGGGCCAAAAATAATAAAAATTTTATTATCATGATTTAAATCTACAATAAATTCTATAGAAGATTCAGAGTAAATTATTTTATTTCCTGTAAGATAAAATTATTTAAAAATTTATAAATTCAATCAATGTTTATTTAGATGGACGAAAATGAATGCCAACTTTTGATTGGAAAAAATGCCGAACAAAATGATCAGTGTTGGCATTTTGGTGTACCATTTTTGCGCAGTCATTGTGTTGCCAAAGATTTTTCCGCATATGGATCTACAAGAATGTGGTTTAGTGGTGGTTTGCCCATCGTGACCATTGGTTAGTTTATCAAAATTGGAGGATAGACATTTACTCATTTAATGACTTGACATAGGCAATTTAATTTAATTATTTCAAACATTTTCGTCTTAAATTGATTTTATAATTTAAATTCATTTTTTACAA
The DNA here is from genome assembly GCA_030063045.1 of Pratylenchus scribneri. Classification (NCBI taxonomy): domain Eukaryota; kingdom Metazoa; phylum Nematoda; class Chromadorea; order Rhabditida; family Pratylenchidae; genus Pratylenchus; species Pratylenchus scribneri. Next base: position 587,595 of record JAQSEB010000159.1, read on the forward strand.
AGACCGATTTTGTTATTTGCATTTGTTTTGTAAAATTTAATTTAGGCATAGATGAGTGATATAAATTGATGGGTTGGCCGACACTTGCGGACAAAATGGTCTGGTGCTGAAGGTGGTAAAGCTGGAGTGGCATTGTTTATAGGATATTATTAAGCATAAAATTAGCTACAAAATGACATCAAAAGCACTGGCCTATGTTGAATATTCACCGAATTATGGCCAAAAAACCGACAAAATCGCAATTTTAATTAAATCAACGGTTTTTTGGCCATAACTCGGTGAATATTCAACATTTGACCAAAACTTTTGATGTCATTTTGTAGCTAATTTTATGTCTAATAAAATGCTATAAACAATGCCACTCCCCAGCTTTACCACATTCGGCTCCAGACAGTTTCGTCCGCAAGTGTCGTGTCCGCAAGTGTCGCAGTACGAAATTGGTAATCCTTGGGAATTGCGGTCCAAAAAAAAATTTTTTTGAATTTTCAAAAATTGATTTCTGGGGGTTTTCTAGGGCATAGAATACGATTCTGACATTCTTTATGTCATATTTTGCCATCTTGGTAAGATAATGCCGACTTTTGTCAATAAAAAGTAAAGGGGGGACCAAGGCCAATTTTCAAAATATTTTTAATATAGTCGTATTATAGCTCAATTGACGCGGCTCGGCGAGCTGAATCTAATGGTACCACTTTTATTATGTAATACTTCGATTTAGACAAGTTATGAGCAAAATAAAAATTTATCTTGGTAAGGTATTTAGACTCTAACTTGAGCGAAACGCAATATTATGAAATAAAAGTGGTAACATTAGATTCAGCTCGCCGAACCACGTCGATTGAGATATAATACGACTATATTAAAAATATTTTGAAAATTGGCCTTGGTTCACCCTTTACTTTTTCTTGGTAAAAGTCGGCAATATCTTACCAAGATGGTAAGATATGACAAAATGGATGTCCGATTCGTGTTCTACGCCCCCGAAAACCCCCAGAAACCAATTTTTGAAAATTCAAAAAAAAATTTGGGACCGCAATTCCCAAGGATTACCATGAAATTGATGATGTTGGGTCAAATGAATCTATGATTAGAATATTGAGGATGTCTAGAAACTGATATCTCCAAAATTAAACAATTAAGACAAAAAAATTATAGAATTTACCAATTTCAGACATAAATATCATTGCAATAAAAAATATTACATAAAATAATCAATTTTTAGAAGATTTACCAAAAAGCGATGCAAATGGCATGTTGCCTTACAATTGGATTATATGGATTTTGTCAACAATTATTACATTTAATTTTTCACTCATTCACATTTTTAAATTTGTCAATTAAATTTGAATATTTTGAAATAAATGCTATTTTTGCTGAGCTAAAATTGACTATCTATAAAATTAAAAAATTGCTAAATATTCAATATTGAATCAATCACCTTAATTTCACATTGAGTCTAGTCCAAAAATAATGCATTTTTGGATGTTGGTTTAAGTGTTCAATGATTATGATGCTCCGTCATCAAAATTGGTGGAATTGAATTTGAATAATATTGAATTGAATAAAATTATTCATTTATATTCTTAATAGTTTATACATAAAAATAACTAATAACATAATTTTCAAAATACTTTTTTTTGGAAAAAAAAATTAGACAACAATTTAATTAAAGTTCACTTGTTGAAATTGAAACCTCCTATTTGTATTCATTGTCTTTTGTATACTTTAATTTAAAATCTGGAAGCATTCTTTTTTTTATATTCCTTTAAAATCAAGAAGCTTATTTACATTCTGAAAATTATTAAATTTATTTTTAAGTCAAAATTTTGTTTAAATTAAAAAAGGCAAAACCAATTTATCAATAATTTAAAATATATAAAATTTACAAAAATTTTAAATATCAATTACCAAATCAAAATTCTTTTTTAAAAAATATTTAAAAATTCCAAGAATATCAAAATAATTTTAAAATAATTTAAAAATTCCGAAATATGAAAAATTAAACTTAAAGAGAAAGAATAATAATTAATAGTTTTAAAATAATAATATTTCTGCTCCCATCATCATTTGAATATAGAATTTTCATCCGAAAAAATTTAAAATGTCAAACACATTTCTCTTCGATTTCAATCCTTGAACAATGTTTACTTGCTATTGTGGTTTTTTCCCCTTTCCTTGTTTTGCTGATGATTTTGCCCCAATTGAGGCCGGTTTAGCGCCTAAAATGCCCTTCCCAGTGGTTTTTGGTGGGATTATCTCGCCCATTTCCATTTGTTGTTGTTCAATGTTTTTATGGTGTTCAGCAGCAGTAGCAACATTTGATTTTCCAGCTAAAAAAGAGAAGAGGGTATTTAATTTATTAATTTTTGAATGGTATTTATTTTGGCGAAAAAAATATTGAAAATGGCGAAAAAAGTATAGGGCGAAAACATTATTCCGATTTAGTGGTTTGTCCTTGACCCTCAAATCATATACCCAATCGATAGAACTCGTCAATACGCGTCGATTAGCATATATTTTATCGTGATTTGATCAAAAATTAAGGGTTTTAAACCACTTAAACCTTTATACGGGGTTTGGTTTTGATGATTTTGAGATGGAAGCAACTGCTTGGTTCTAATTAAATGGATTGATCATCTATAAAATTCATTAAATTTCTTACTCCGAATATTTTTTCTTTTATTAAAAATAAATTCAAAATTCTATAATATTTTTTAAAGTTTGACAAATTTTTATAAAATTTTTTTAATTACTTTGTTCCTGCTGTTCATCCTTTTCAACCATATCTGACCATCTTTCTTTTTTGATGTTAACATTACTTTGGGGTGTTTGCAAAACTTCGAGGTAAGATTTTTTGGGTGCTTCTACAGGGATATGGAATTCATGATTTTTTATTGGGTCAAGAACACTTTCTTTTGCATTCTTATCTTCTTGACCTTTTGACGCCGCGAGGGTCGACGAACCTGCTGCTGGAAAAAAAAGCAAACTATTTTTTAAATAATTTGCTAAAATTATTATCTTACCATGAATAATTCATATATAAATTTGATATTTTGACTTAAATATATATGTGGATTTGGAATTTTTTAAAGGATTATTAGATTTTAGAACCTTTAATTAGACTCATTATAAAAATTATTAATTGGTTTTATTATTAAATAAGTCTAATTTTGTTTTTAAATATAAGACTAAAAATTATAATTTAAAATTTATGCTTGATTTATGTCAAAAAATTTTAATTTTTTTAAAATTTAATTATAATTTTTAATTAGGCTTAATTTAATGTAAAAATACGAAAAATATCTTCCGGATATGAAAAATTTTATTTTGCATCAATATATCCCCCACCCACCAACTTGCCACTTTTCTTGTTTATGAGAAATTTTTAAAAGAATTATGTCAAATTGAGAATTACATAAATAAGTATAGTAATCAAAATATGGCAAATAATTAGAGAGGGGGGATTATTAGTTAGAAAAAATTGATATAATTATTTAAATATTTTACTGTAATTTTCTCAGTTTCTTGAATTTTGTAATAGAAAATTTTTTTGCGTTTTATTGCATTTTAGAATGAAATTATGTAAAAAAATGGTTCAAAAATATGACATAAATGCACAAAAACATTAATGATGTGCTTTCTCATTAAATCTGATCGTAATAATAAATAGGTCAACAACTAAAACTGGTCCAAAATTTCATTTTATTTTGAAATAAAATTCAAATTTTTTACCAAAATTTTTTTTATCATGCGAAGCTTTTTTCTCGCTCCACTTTGCAATTTCTTCTACTTCTTTTTCTATAATTGGTTTTTTCATTTTATGATCATCATCGTGATGCGTTTCAATATGGGATTGGGAAGTATTTTGTTGATGTTGTCGGTCACCAATACTGTTACTCTCAATCTCAACGAGAGGCTCATCAGCAGGCAAATCTTCCAGTACAGAAAAACGGTTATGGCTGGTTGGGCCTTAAAATAAAAATTAGAAGTTTTTCATTAACTTAAATATTCATATTTTGAAACTTTTTTCCATATAAAATTATTATAAAATGCCAGCCGGCGTATTAAAATAATTCAATTTTTTTGTTAATTATAGCTTTTTCGAAGAGTCTTGAACTCCGGGCAACCAAACCAATGGTTTGTGTTAAAAGTCAAAAATTAATAGCCTTTTTAGTCTTAGATTTGAGCTAAAATAAAGCATAAATTTTAGGTTTTTTTCGTACAATAATTTATTTAAATTTTTGTAAAACTTTTAAGTTATACTCAATTGACATAGACACAATGATTGGTATATCATTTTATAAATTTTATTTTTTAAATTTCGAATAAAAATAAACTAAAAAATTTCCAATAAATTTAAATTGAAATATAAAAATTGCCCAAAATTGCCTGTTGCTTGACCAGCAGTGGACGTTGATTGAGGCGATGGTTTTCCAATTCTTATAGCCGTTCCTGCTAATGCGACCGTTGCATATCCTCTCTCATCTCGAAGTTTATTGAATCTAAAAAATTATTAAGAATATATAGAATTTAAAGATGTTTCCCCTGACTCCATATAATTCTTTAATTATAAAAAAAAAATCATTTTAAACTCGGATAAAAAGATTGTTAATATTACAATATAGCTCTAGACCAGACAGGGCTGGGCAAAATCGAAAACTTAAAAGCGGTACACGGTAAAAAATCTAAAATCAATGTTTCGAAAATGGTACGGTAAAATGAGGCCAGAAACATGGTATTTCACGGTTAAATGGTAACGGTAAAATAAAAATTTTTTAAATTTAATTCAATCATAAATTTTGATGTTATGACGAAGAAAATAAGTTTTTCAACGTTAACAAACTGCTGTCCAGCATTAAAAAAATTTACACGATATGTCCCAAAAAAAGGTAAACGGTAGGTACCCCACTACCCAACCCTTTCTAGACTCCTCAGTTCACTGTTCTCTCATCATGAATCTTTTGGCGGGACAAAGTTGATTCAAATAATTTCTTCAGAAGGGCAGACTAAGTAATTAACCGATAGACCCGGCTAAATTTGATTTTTTTATCCCAATCCCACCTATTAATCAATAGTATAAGAACAAATAAAAATTATTTTAAAAAATTTTATAATTTTTAAAAAATTGAATTTCTTTATATAAGAACAAAACGGAAATCGTTTAATTTTTATAAATTAAGAAATTAATTTTGATTTATATAAATATTTGATTTGGATTGGACAGGCTTCAATGATATCCAAAAATGCCCATATATTAGAAAATAAATAAAAGTTTTATTTATTATTTTTGTAAATTTTCCCCGTTACCCATGCTAACTCACTGTTTAATTCAACTCACTGTTTAATTCTTTCTTCTTTTAACTTTTTTTGCTGCTCTTGGATTTGCCGGTCCAGGTCATAGTCATAGTAGGTCAATGCAACAGCAGATGACATTGAATTTTGCACCGTATAATCTTGGGTAGCAGATAGCATAAGGCTACCCGAATAGCCGGATTGGGCAGCAGATACCAACGGCGGAACAAAATATCCAGCTCCAAATTGGACAGCACTAGATCCTAAAGGCGGAAAGAACTCAGCAGAATAGCCATGTTGGACAAGAGGTACGGCCGGAGTCGCAGGCCACCAATTCCAATTTTGTCTGGCATAATGCTGGGTCTTGAATGAGAAAAAAAATTTTTTTAATAAATATAATCAGAATGTCAGCCAATGCCCTCTTTTGTTCAATTTATAGGATTATACTTCGGAATTAGGGTGCCGAAATTTTTTTGATTATTAAAAAATTATTTCTGGAAATTTTCGGGGGCATAGAACGCGAATCCGATATTCATTTTGTTATATCTTACCATCTTGGTAAGAAATTACCGACTTTTTTCAAGATAATATCATGGGGGAGGAACGGCCGCAATTCCCGAAGGATTACCATACATTTCTGCTAATAAACGTGAAACTTTAAAAATATATGATGGATAGGCCATTTTTCCTTGTGGATAACTCACATCATCATACGGCTCATCTTCATGCAATTTTTCCTCTATTTCCTTCACAACATGGCTTCCAAAATTCAAACCGAATCCAGGGTCCACATATTCATAAAAAATTTCATAAATGAGGCTATCCAGTTGAAATTTTTGCAATGTTGTCTTTATTTTCCCTTTGTTTTTCTGATCCTCTATGTATTTTGTGAAAATCGTTTCTTAACGAATAAAAATGATATAAAAAATATTATAATATATTATAAAAAAAAATATAAATTTATATTTTTAGATTATTTTTAAATTTATAATTTTTTTTAGATTATTTTAAAAAAAATTTTTACCCATCGGTTTTTGTAATTCGCCTTTCTTAACGGATTCGTAAAAATCCACGTTTTGGATGAATTTTCGGTTAATCAATTTTCGCAATTCTTTCTTGTCAATTTTTTCTGTAATTTAATATTTCATATAAATTATATCTAGAAAATTAAAGAAACTCACCGATGTCCTCAAACAATATTTTCAAGATTGCTTGATCCAGTTCTTCGGTTTGTTTTCTGCTCATTGCCTGCATCAATTGCTTTTCCTTCAAGTAAAGACCAAAGGCAATTTCTGAAATTTTATTTTTTTTTGGGATTTTTGGAAGCAAGATTTAATCAATAGCTTAATGATGAAAATGATTGACAGATTGGTCAAAATTGGCTCAAATCTTAAGCCGCCTTTTGCGGACACCACTTGTGGATGAAACGATCTGGTGCCAATGATGGTAAAGCATCGACGTCATTTTTTATACCATTTTATTAGGCAAAAAATTTGCTAAAAAATGACATCAAAAACTTTGACTATGACCAATATTGAATATTCACCCAGTTATGGCCAAAAATCCGCTAGTTTAATTAAAATTGTATTTTTGTGCAGTTTTTTGGTTTAACTCGGTGAATACTCAATATTGGTCTAAGCTTTTGATGTCATTTTGTTGCTAATTTTATGCCTAACATTAAACAATTCCACATTAACTTTACAGTCAGCGCCACCAAACCATTTCGTCCGCAAGTGGCGGGTCCGCAAATAATACGAAACAAGGATATTCGGAATTTTTTTTATTTTTTTTTGTTTTCTTTATATTCTTCTTTTATTTTGGAATAAAATAAATTATTTCAATTTTTAAACTATTTCATTGAATAACCAAACCATTTTCCCTCCCAAATAAAAACCACAACGAACCGAACATTGCGTATAATTTGTGTGGTGTGTTTTTCATCCGATTTGTTGGCCTGGCAATAAGGTGATCGATTTTTTCCCTCAAGAATGCTATGTCAACATTGGATTCTATATATTAAAAAGAAGAGGTAAAGAAATTTACACAATTAATTAATTAATTTTGATCGCTTAAAATGGTTCTTAAATGAATATTTCTTTGAGTAAATAATATATAAATCCTTGGAAATAATATAAAAATTCTCACCAGCAGAAGCAAATGAAAATAAGAAAAAAAAGAACATTCCCCTGCAATAATTCCATCGAAATTTTAGAATTTTAAATTTCGATGTTTTTAATTTAGTTCAAGTTCGATTTCATAAAAGGTTGTTTTTTGATAAAAAAAAAACGATCAATAAAAAAGGTATGGGGGATTTTGTTAGTTTAAAAAAAAATTAAATTTTTTTGAAGTGAATTATTTTTTCTTCACTTTCTTCATGAATGATCCGTTTTATTCAATATATATGTCCTCGCGAAAACTGGAAATTACAAACTATTTTCGTCAGAGAAGCAGAAAAAGTTCGAATTTCGAAAAACTATTGTATAGGGTTAGGGTCTAGGGGTTCAGAGCGTGGGGTTAGGGATAGGGGCTATGGGTTAGGGTTAGGTTTGTACTCTGCTTCTTCGGCGAAATTGTGTGTAATTTCCAATTTTCGCGGATTTCCAGCTTTTGCGCCAACATTTATGCTATCAAAATGCTACTAATAATACAATTTTCTGAATTTTTTTTTATTAAAAATCTGCATTTTTATCTTCAATTTTTTCTCAAATTTTCATTAAATAAAAATTTTTCTGTAAAAATTTCGATTTTGAGAATTTCATTGATTTATATTTTTGTTTCGATGCAAATTTCGATTTTTTTTTCTCGGGTATTACGACAATTGGGGGACGCGACATTAGGGGACGGAACGGTCTTATTTCAAAAAGGTTCTAAAGTTGTAGTGCCAATTTATATGATATTTTATTAGGCATAAAATTAGCTACAAAATTATATCAAAAGCATTGGCAAAAGTTGAATATTCACCGAATTATGGTCAAAAACGGCCAGAAACGAAATTTTAATTAAATCAACGGTTTTTTTGCCATAATTCGGTGATTGTAGCCAATTTTATGCCTAATAAAATGTCATATAAATTGTCACTGCAGCTTTACAGCCTTTGACATAAGACCGTTCCGTCCCCAAATGTCGCCTGCCCAATTGTCCTTCCTATCCACGTTCTACTTTATTAGAGACCTTTGACTTCCGCAGAGTTCTCCGCAGCCATTGTCGCTTTTGGCAATTTCATCATATTACTCATTTGCCTTTGATAATTTACTGCATTTTTGAAAACCGGTGTTTTTCCAGTATTTTCCAAATATTCATAGAAAATTTTATCAATATATCCGTTCAGATGATAACGCTGTTCATTTGTAATTTTATATTCAAATTTTTGCCTCCCTCCATTTTGCAGGTTGTTTACACGACTGCTCAAATTGTGATGATATAAATAGAGGCCGAAAACTTTCTCTAAAAATTAATTAAGAGATAATATAAAATTGGCAAAAAAAACAATGAAATTGGCAAAAATCTTTCGTGTCAAAAAATATTATATTTTTTAGGCTATATAACTTGGCCGCATCTATATTAGGGCTCAGGGTTAGGTTCAGGGCAGGATGGGATTAGGGGCTAAGGAATCTTAAAGAAGTCTGATTTGGCCAAGTTATATGGCCCCGAAAAAATAATATTTTTCAACACGAAAGATTTTAGCCAATTTCATTGTTTTTTATTTTTTTTTTTGCCAAATTATAATAAATGACTGCCATTAATTAATTGATTTCATAAAAATTTAATTAAGATGAAAAAATTTGAAGATATACATGAAATTTGTTTTTTTGGATTTCTTACATTTTCTCCAGCAGGAGTTGTTACTTATTTTATGAAATTTAATAGTTTTTTTATATAGCAAACCCATATTCTATGAGAGATATTAAAAAAATAATTTAAAAATAAGGAAAATTAATTTTCGAATTTCTTCATTCAACTTACTTTGTTTTTGAATATTATTTGCAGTAGATCCATATTTTCTCTCCACAATACCTAACAAATAACGCAACAAGCTTTCGTCAACAAAGTCTAAAATTAAAAAATTTCAAAAAATAAATTATTTTTGCAATCAACTTACAAAGTAATTTTCCCTCATATTTTTTGTATTTTTCCTCCACATTTTCTCCCAAAATAATGTCAATTTGTTCATTTAATAACTTATTGGCCTCCTTTTTTGCCACATACAATTTATGCACTTCTACTGTTGTCACATTTCGTTGTATGTATTTTTTAACAATGAAATCTAAACATTGAATTCATATGTATTGAATATTGACTATTGAAGCATATTTGCGCTTTTCATCGAAACGGTCGGAAATGTTCATATTCAATTTAGAAATTTAAATTAAAAAATGTTTTCAGATTCAGCATGTTGGAAAAAACATAAAGCCATTTTAAAAACTTATTTTTATGGATCTTAAACTAGCAATTATTTATTTGAATACATGTAAAATATCAAAAACATGCTTGTTTTAATTTTGTTTTTTGTACAAAAATGTATGTTTTTAAACTGGTTTTATGTCTTTTCCAACATGTTGAATCCGAAAACATCATTGATTTTTTGGTTTAACCCCTCTAAATTGAAATATGATCATTTCCGACCTTTTCGATGAAATTCGCTAGCACCCAAGCGGCAAAATTTCATTTTCGATAATTTCGATATTTTTTTTTTTTAGTTTCGTTTCGCAAAAACGTTGATTTCTCGAAAATAAATCGAAACGAAACTAGCAAAATGGGATCCTTATACTAATTTTCTCTCTATTCCAAGAATTTGGAATTTTATGAGCAAAAAACATCATCAAAAAATTTTTACAATTGTTTTTTTTTGAGAAAAAAAAATATTATTGGAATGATTTAAATTTTTTATTTTTTTCCTAACAAAATTTTTTCCAAATTTTTAAAATTTTTTAAAAAGTAATATGAATAAAATGAGTATTGCTTTTTTAAAAATTCATGATGCATATAAAATATTAGCTAAGTTAAAATAAACGCGAATTGTCTGAATATGAATGAACCTATAAAAAAAACAGGGGAATTGGAAGGTGCTTTGCCAGATTTCCGGGGAAGTTCCCTAAATTCAAAAATTCTCTATATAAAAAAATTTAATAAAAATTGATCTGTGGATTTTTTTTACGGATCAGATTAAATTTCATTTTATTTAAAAACCTTTTAATATTTTCCAAGCTTTTTCCTTGTCTGATTGTCGTTTAACAGCTCTCGGTGGATTTTTGTAGAAATACAGAGAAACAAGGTTTAAATCTTCCATGTTAATTTTGAATTCTGAAAAATGAAAGAAAATAAATTTAATTGAAAAAATTTATTGGTTTTCTTGGATGATTCCATCAAATTTTATTTATAATCCAGTCCATTCTTAGATGTCGTAATTATAAAGTTAATCATATTTCCTGTCATTTTATTTATGCCAATATTTTAAAAATCAAGTGACAAAATTCCGTTTTAGGGCTAAAAATTTTTTCACTATAATTTGAACAATTTTGCATATTTATTTGTTCATTTTTAATTAAATATAAGAAAATATTGGATCACCAAGCAATTAATTAAAACTATTCCCAAAATAAGTAAAAGATAAAAAAGGGGCAGAAAACGGCATTAATACTTATTTATTTCTATAATTCTTTCCAACAATTGATAAAAATAAATTTTCCTTTTTAAAATAGTAAAATTCATCCTGCATATTATTTTAATTGGGGCTGCTCACAATCGGTTAACCGAACCGAACCTCTGTGGCCAATTTTTGGCTCAAAAAATAGAAACCTAAACGGAATTTCGAAAACCCGTCAAAACCGAAATAACCAATTGGTATTTCGGTTTTTCACCCTGAGAGTTAATTTTTGGTTAAAACTTTTACCTTTTCATTTTTTGCTAAAGTTTTACCTTGGCGGGGCCATTTTTATTTAAAATTTTATATTTTGTAATCGTTTTTTAATTAAATTTCTACCTACTGTGGTCCAATTGGAAATTTTTTTGTCTTGACTATGTATGCCATTTTGGTTTAATGATTGGATAGAATTTTTACTACTATATCGGTGTCATTTTGGATTAAATTTTCTATCTAATATGCTATTTTGGCTCTGAATTTTTCTTTGACGAAGGAATCTGGCTAATTTTCTAATTGCAGGACTCTGTTTTAATTAAAAATTTTCTATGTGCCAAAAAATTGACGAAGAAAAATATATTGATAATGTTATTTAAATTATTGTTTGCTTTTTTCCTTTATTATATGAAAAATATACATTTTAAATCATTTGTCAAAAAACCAAAAAATCGAAAACTACAACTTTTCAAAAACCGAAACCGAGATCAGCAGACCAGTAAAATCGGAGGAATTCGGTTTAAAATAGACAATGAACAACCCTAATTTTGATTCCAATATTAAATTTTGATTAAAATTCATAATTTTTTCCATGAATTTATACAAAAATACAATTTTTATTTACCAGAATTCTCGGTGTCCTCTTTTTGTTCCTCACCACTGTTTTCAGCAATTATTCCCTTCATTTTTAACTTTTCTTTCGATTCCACCGTTTCACTCATCAATGCAGTTCCCGTCTCCGCCTTCTCCTCATCAGTTGGAATTACATTTTCATCTTCATTTTCTGCCAGAACATCAAAGCTGTTCTTAGTAAGAATGCTTCCACTAACCGAAGTGGGATCTATAAAATAATTTATTTTTCTTTAGAATTCGCAAATAGGTTAATTGGAAGCAACTGTCTAATGAAAGCCATAAAATATTGACATAATTAGTAATTGTCCGATTTTAACTATAGCTTAGGGCTTAAACCTAAGCTTGAGTTTTCTGAGGCAATAGTAACGAATCGAAAAATATACACCCAAGCTCCTTCCTTGTTGATACCCTAGATATTTTCTTCCGACTAATAAGCTATTTGGTCTTCCATTCTCCGTCCGTTATGGATCGGTTTACCCGAGCGCTACTTTTGCCTTGCGGCTTTTCATCGCTCTTTTACACATTGGAAAAAATGCATAAAGCTTAAAAATTTTTTCTTTAGATTTTGTAAGAATTTGACAATAACTTGGCCTCCAATTAGTAGCAGTTTAATTGGCCCACGCGCTT